>JAPMUY010006997.1:17500-52733 GCA_026901105.3 Galaxias olidus | reverse complement strand
CTGGTGTGCAGGGTGCAGGGCCAAAGAAATGTGGGGAACGGACTCGTGGGACATTTTAAACCATTCCATCATGGAGGGGCTAAGCTCAGTGTGTGCGGCGACACCCTGTGGGCCCACAATTAAGATTTTTGATGAGACTGGACAGGTGGTGCCTTCCAAACACGTCTCAAAGCGGGCTTCATAAGCGGTGTTGTTGCTTAAGTCATAGTATAGGGTGAGGTGAAGGGGGTCGAGGGGTGGAACATAAGGTTCCAACAGCATGATCCAGGGTTTCCAGGCCAAGAAAGAGGAAAGCACCCCTCCACCCTTTGGAGGCTCAGGTTCCACCAGTCCCCAGTATATATCGGCCCACTGGGCGTCTTGGCCCAATAGCCATTGTCCTTTACCGCTTCCAGCGGAGCATGGCAATACCTGTCCATCAGGCAGGGTGACACGCAGACCTGTAGGACTGCACAGTATGGAAGCACCTAATGAGATCAACAGGTCTCTGCCCAGTAGGTTAACTGGGACATGTGGTGCTATAGCCATGGGGTGAAGAAGGGTCTGATTGCCTATCCTGACAGGCAGTGGTTTAGTTAGCGGCAGTGTTTGTCCAACCCCAGAGAAACCCACTACATCTATCCGGCGGGTCGACATATAATGGGCCGGAGGAGACGTAGTCATGGTGGAATAGGTGGCCCCTGTATCAACTAGAAAGGGCCACTCACTATTCAACACCGTGACGTTAAGGAGGGGCTCTGCCGTGGCCTCTCCTGGGTGACTCTGTGGGGCGTGTCATGCGTGATGCTCCTGATCCCAGCCAACCACCCGGTCCCAGCCCCCTTGGAGGTACTGGCCGGATGGGGCCGCTTCGGGATGTGGAGCCGATGCCCCGCTGCCGGCACGAGGAGCCTCTGCAGGACCGGCATGGGGGCAGTCTTTGGCCCAGTGACCCGGCTCTCCGCAGATGAAGCAGCCCCCCCTTCCCCGGCCCCCTCCCCTTCCCCTGCTGTTCCCTCTACCCCTGCCTCCCCTGTATGGTTGGGTGCGTTGGAATCTGGGCTGGGGTTGTGTAGGGGGTGTGTCCTCGTGATCCGGGGCTTGTAATGGCATTTGTTTGGCCTGTTGTTTATTTTGGTTTGCCTTCAGTCTGTGTTCCCCCAGCTGCAATTTCAATAATTGTTTTTGTAGCTCCTCTGTCTCGGCTTTACTTGAGACTGATTTCTGAAGCTCTTTTTCAAGACGATGCACCAAATGGTGTTCCCAAATATGGGAGTCAGCTCCATGCATGCTAGGATCATCTTCCATGGCGGACCGGATGTTTGGCGGAAGACCAGCTAAAACTGCCGTACGGAACCACACTTGGTTGGGGCCCTGTTGACCAGGGTTTTGACCAGTGGCGGCGAGCCATTGCTCTTTGGCCTCGGACAGATACTTCCGGGGCGGGGTACATGGAGCCCAAGGGAAACTCAATATCGGAGCCCGAAGTGGGTCTGGAAAAAGAGTTCGCAGAGCCAGGACAACCTGCGGGAGGTGTCGCGTGAGTGGTTCAGCATGAAGGCGAGTAGTAGTGAAGGCAGTTGCTTCAAGCGTAGTGAGTTCAATTGATGTCATACACCGGGCGGCCACTGCTCGGAAATCACCGAGTCCCAAGATCACTCCCGTGGTTAGAGCGTTAAACTTGGCCAACCACTGGGTGGAGCCCTCACACAGAGGGGGAAGTTGACCACAAATGGCCGTGATGTCAGCTAGGCCGTAGGGTTCATATTTTGGTTGGTGTCCGGGCGGACCGGCCCTGAGGGGATACTGACTAGCGGCCCCCCCCTGGGATACCGGGTCGGGACGACCGGTTTGATTCAAGGTCTGCCACTCACTCGGGTGATCCGTTGACTCTTCTGGACTGCGGCAAGAGGATGGGACACTGGTCATAAAACCTGTTCCCTTAAGCATGACTCCCACCGGCTGGGCCTGGGGGTAGACTGATGAGTTTTGGCTCCAGTCTGAATTCGGGTAATTGCTGGACACTGAGGGAAGCATGCTATTCAGGGGAAGTGAACAGGCGCCAGACGGCGGTCGGCCTCCCAGGGGGTCGAGCAGCCCCTCGGCTATTACCTCGCGAATTAGTCTAGTCGTTAACTCCCGGGAGCTTGGAAGTGGTTGGGGTTGAGGTTGTGGGAGGGGTTCCTGAGGGGAGGAGGACGTAATTGGTTGCCAGTCCACCCCCTCTTGTTTAGCTCTCACTCTTGCCTGTTGTTGAGCAATGGTCAGCTGTTGGGCCTGCTTATCCTGTTCAGTACTAGGTGCCCCTGCTTTAGCTATCAAACTGTTGGGTGCCGTACTGGACGCGGCAGCGCACGGTGATACAGACAGGGACGCGGATGTAATATCTACGCTAAGTCCACCAGGGGTATGTTGTAGTACTGGGTACATGGTGGTGGGAGGTGGAGTGTATGGTGGTGGGGCTGCGGGGGCAGCTGTGGGAGGGGCTGAAACGGGGAGAGGCTGGGCCTGGGGAATGGGTGGGGTTGAAATTTTCTCTGCCTGGGGGAGGGCCGTTGGGGGCGCTGTTGTTCCTGTACTGAATATTGGCCCTTTTTTCCCTCCCTCTCTGCACCTATGATCTATGCTCTGACACAACAGAGCTAATTTTCTCCACCTTCCCTTGTCTTTTTCATGAACAAGGGCTGCATCCCCCACTTTGTTTTTTGCCATATACTACATGTCTTCTTTTCTTCTGCATCGTCCTTGCGTTTCTTACTCTGCTTCTCTTTCTCCCACAAGAGGGAGACCAGTGGCTCTCTCTTGTGCTCATTTCCCTCATGGACCACGCTGTCCATATATTCAGTCAACTTCCTCACTCTTTTCTCTGTCTCACCTGTCGTTTTCATAGTCCCCAATACCTTCTCTTTCTGAACCATAAGGGTTAAATATGGAATGCGGCCCCACCCGCCGTCATTCAACTCTCGGTCGAATTCCCCTTCCATTTTCGACGCGCACTCTCAAACACACAAATACACTTAACACAACGATCAAGCACAACACAACAATCAATGCACAGCACAACAATCAAAACACAACACAACAATCAATGCACAACACAACAATCAAAACACATTAAAACACAACACAACAATTCAACCACACCCCAAAATTAAACACGAATGCACTTGACACAATAAGCAACGCTTATCCGGCGTCAACCACACCCCAAAATTAAACACGAATGCACTTGACACAGTAAGCAACGCTTATCCGGCGTCAACCACACCCCAAAATACAATTACTACTCAGTAACTTCTGATGGGCCCCGGGCCCGAATTTATTTGGGATATCTCACGTCCCAGGAAATTACTCCTAGCTAAACCCACAATTCGTCAACTATGGGGAGGGAACGCCACTTCCATGATGTTCTGCCTGTCGTTCACTGTCACGGTCCTACGCCCGTGGAATAGACAGCCCAGAATCACAGATGTTATTTTCCTCTCTGTTTATTAATTATTTTTATGAGACAGTGCTCATACCACAATCAATTTTCAGGTTTAGAGGAACACGCCCAAGCAAGTCGTGCACGAACCCAGTTCGTTAATTACATCCAATGCAATTCCTTTTCCCCTCTGTATTGTTTCATGAAACGGCGTTCATATCACAATTAACAGGTTTAGGGGAACACGTCCAAGCAAGTCGTGTACGAACCCAGTTCGTCAATTACATCCGTGTACGAACCCAGTTCGTCAATTACAATCACAATAAAATTCCTTTTCCCCTCTGTATTGTTTCATGAAACGGCGTTCATGTCACAATTAACAGGTTTAAGGGATACTCACATACAATGCAACAATATTACCGACATTAATATTATTGTGTCATACTATATTTGGGATCCGAGTCTTTCTACAATTATGGTATTCAATTTGGATAAAGGCCAATATGCAGATTTAGTTTTAACAGGTTCTGCTTACCTTTGAGAAGTTAGGCGCCTTAGAATACCACCACCGTAGTCGGACCGGATCTTTTACTCGAATCACCTGGATTTTCCTTTAGACCATCCCGGACGAGCCCCCAAATTGTTAAGGTTCGACCCCTCCTCGGGTTACCTTCCGAATTCGTTGATGGCAAGGAAGATCACTCAGACACAAGGATACAATATGAGATGATTAGTTTATTATGACACTTCTAAGAATAAGAACAACACTTGTTTAATGCTAGATTATAATATGAAGCACAAGCATAGAAACAGAATAATTACCTTTTTGCAGATATGTAACCCTAATGGTAATATCTGGGAATGTATCAGAGCGGCCGCTGCAGGATAGATTCCTATTTATTTCAATGCATGGGTGCAAAACACTGATAAAAATAATAAGAGAATAACATGTGAACTGATCATGCACGCCACTATGTCTCATTGTCTTGATGAGCTTGACATGGTTTAGCCGGGTATGACGTTCCACAATGCCAAAATTATATCTAGTTGCCTTTGTACAATGTGTCGTCTTTTAAGAATAGTCTTAGTTCACTACTTCCACTACACAGCGTTGACTTAATACAGTCAATGCTTCATGTATTGTTATTACTATTCTAAGCAGTTATTATTTCAATAACACTCACTTCTTGATAGCTGGTGAACATGAAACACTATTCAACTGTCCTTCATTACAGCAGGAGGGGGAACTATCCATGGCTGGGGGCTAATGCTAACTAGAAACTAGCTAACTCACTATGGAATAATTAGCGATAATGTGCCGCTGTTATACTCACAGGCGCATTCCTGCAGATGTCCTGAACTGTTGGCGCGGTGATTTTGTGAGTTTTAAGTATTTATGAGTTAGCGATCCCACTACTGACACCATGTTTACATATCAAATAAGGAGACGGAGTCATTGATGCAGTTAACAACTGGTGTTCGGTGTAATGGCCAAGACAGCCACTATACAAACGTAACAACATGCAATTACATAACATCAACACTAGATGGCGGTACATGACAGTGAAAACTCTCTCCCTAGTAATTTTAATGGGGCCAAAAATCGATTAAAATTAATAATAAAAAATATAACACTTGAACCGATCATTTAGCTATATAGACGCGCACTGGACGGCAGTAACCAAGACCTTTGGTTCAGTCAGACAAACTCTTTGTCTTTAAAGCATTTATTAAATTTGATTTATACAACAAATTTGGCATGGTTGGGTCTGCTACATATTGCTGCTCCCTGCTTCATATATCCGGTACGTCATCCGGAGACAGGGAGCACTCATCCTTCAATCCCCCTCTGAAAAGACCAGCACAACAGATTATCAGCACAGAATAGTAGAACAGACCGGCAGAACAGAGTAGCAAACCCAGGCGGTAGTTGGGTTGGAGGTGGGAAGAATCATCATTCCCTTGTTGATGCACTGTATTTGTGATTGCCGGATATTTATATAGTCTGCCCCACTTCCTTGATCGGAGCACTGGAATGGAATTGATAGAGTGAAAACTGCGGGCGTAGTTAAGGCGCCAAATGTTTTATTTGTCAAAAAAGTACCATTCGGACAGCTCCACACCAATGTCTCTGGCCAACACGCTGTCTTCTCCACTTGGAACCCCCGTGCTGTTCAAAATAAAAGACAACACATTCAAGAATGTGAAAATGGCTATGCACAGGACCATCAGTGACATCATCCAGCCATAGTCGCCAGCCTAAGTGCAGAGAGAGGTGAGGAGGACCCCCATCCTGTGAAGGAGAGCCTTGGAGTCCCCTTGCCTCTTCTCTCCACCCCTGACAAGGACCTCCAGCTCATAGAAGTGTCCATAACCATGTCTTCCCCGCACTCCCCGTCCAATCTGCCCAGCGAGAGAAGTACAAGAGGCCCGTATGGAGCTTTCCTCACCGACCCCCAGGAGGAAGACCGTAGCTCTGGCTTGAGTCCCTTGTCGGCCGGCTTGGCAAGCTCAGCAAAGAAAACAATGTCTTCTCTTGAGTTTTATTTATTTTTCGTGACTTGTGAATGACAATCTTGATTTTAAGAAATTAATTTTGATCAAGAATTATGTCATGAACAGTTACATGTATATATGTATTTTACATATAAGCAAAGGGATGCTGTTTGATTGTCAATCTTGACAGTTAAAATAAAAGTTTAAAATATTCTACTGAAGTGGTATTAGAGATTACATTTTGTTTTCGGGTATTGTTGCTTAGTTTTATTAAGTGCAAAGATTTGATTTCATTTTCACAAAACCGTTATATTCACTACCATTACAATTAGACTTTGGTTATGATAAACTATTAAACATGATCCATGTGAAAATTTGTAACTATTAGTCTATTCGTCAATGCTAATGTGAGTCTTCATTTGCTAAAGGGACTGACTTTTGTCCAAATAAATAATCTTTGATTCAGTTTTGCATGCCTTAATTAAATTTACAAACTGTGCACCCTAATCCAAAAGCTTGAAATGTCATTGGTGCAGGTGGCAATGATTTATATGTTTTATAAGAAGCAGGTGACTGGTTAATTTGTTTCACAATTTGGTTGTTTTTTGCATTTTTGTTTAGAGAAAGGCAGGGCTGTATTGTGTCTATGAACCATTCCAATAAAAACAACTGATGTACCTGATGACCGGTGTCCTAAATTGTAGCTCATGGTCAGCTGTTCAGGATTTGTAAGAAAGAACAATCAGACTTTTTGAACAAGGTTGCGAGAAATTCAGTACTGGTTTACAAATGATTAAGATATCAGTATAATTGATGGGCCAGAAAAAGGCGAAACCTTTATTGCTTTTTAAAGTTTATGTCTTCTTTAAATAACTAAGCAACAGACTTTGTCAGCATTGTTGACCTCATTCACCACAGAATTGGCCTGGCAAAGAAAAAGAGACAACTATAAGTAAACAAGCTGATGCTTTGCAACTCTACAGCAAATTATTATGAAAATGAGTTTTGTAAATGGAACAAAGCACACCGTTATTTTTCTTTGACCTCCAGAGCCAACTGAAGCATCCAGTTGCCTTCTTCTTCTTGTTGGCAGAATGCAGCAGAGCACAGTCATAGATGTTAGGTAAAACAGGCTCATTGGTGGAGACGTTGTTTTGAGCAAGGTCATTTTTACTCACAGAAAGAGCCTGAACACATGACAAATTAAAAGAAATTAAACAAAAAATACAATTAACTGAATAGCAATGAATTCCTTTGTTATTAGCAGTATTCCTTCGTATTTGATGGTAACAGTTTTTCATGGAATGGTAAAATAGCTTACAGTTCTTTTCTTTGACCTCCAGAGCCACTCAAAGCATCCAGTTGGTGCCTTCTTCTTATTGTTGGCAGAGGGATGCAGGGCACCGACATTGTTACTAGGTAAACCATACTTGTTTTGAAGGAGGACATTTTCATCCAAAGGAAGAGCCTGAACTCAAAAAAAAAATCAAATAAATCTAAGAAAAATATAAATAACTGAATAGTAATTGATCCCTGACTTCCCAGGAGTATTCTTTCATATGTTACTGTCAGACTCACAGCCAGCCTCTTTGTTTCTTTGGCAACATCACTGATGATTATTGCCCCGTTACGATGATTGATCGACTGATCTTTTTCGGCGTTGCAATTGTTGTGTGAATGGAGGGACTTCTCAACTATGGAAAGAGCCTGAAGAAGAGTAGAAATTGGGATAGGATTATTAGATGCTGAAAGGATTATCCAGTGTTGCTGTAGACAATAATGTAAAACTACTTACGGTATTCTTATTTCCTCGGTGTTCAACACTTAACTGAGCAGGAACGTGGAAAGAGGTAGTACCACTGGCCAATTGGAGGGCCTTTCTGGTCCTAAATCTGGGAATAACCCTGATGTCTTGGAGACTGGTCATAGCAGACATTATCTGGCTAAGGGCCTTTGCCTTCAGCAGCTGACCAACAGGCACAGAGTTTCCATTGCGCTTGGTAAACAACCCAGAAAGATTGCAGACCTGAAAGGCTAGTGTCAGCTGACTGAATGCCAGTTGGATAGGACGGGTCAAAATCAAAATGGAAGAGCTGTCCACTTGGTCAGAAGAAGAGTGCGGTCCAATAGAGCTTCCATCGCCATGGATGCCACTGAGGATGTATTTTGGAGTTTGCTGGGAGTCGTAGTTTATCCGGGGAATACTGTTGTTTTTAGCTTTGGCTGAAGAGTAATACATGTTGCCTATCAAATGGCATATCCACGCTGCAACACACAATAAGAACAATTTAGTAAAAAAAAAAAAAATTTATTGGAAGAATTGTTAGGTGGCTGACAAAGTAGTTTAACATAAATAATACCCATTAAACATTGCCCTTAGTACACATCTACTCTCAACTGCTATAAAACGTTGAACAGTCACAAATCCAGGCATAATATTAAACAGAAAATGGCACACACTAAGGTTTTACTTCTTTAGGCATCTAATGTTCAAATTGTCAAAAATGAATTCCTACCTTTAATATTGGAAGCCAGCTTCTGACTCCCAGCTCCAAAATGCAGCTTGCCAGTAGTCCTGAAGCCTCCATGGATCCTGGTCAGAAGCACTGATAAGGTGCAGTCCTGAAGGGCCATACACAGATGCACAGTGGTAAGGTTGACTGCAGGGGTCAAAACCGGAGTGGAACATTGCTCCATCTCGCTCATCTCCCTCATATTGGAGTAAAAGGTGAAGATGGGCTTCCAGTGGTTCTTCATATCCTGCCACTCATTGGCAGAAACCAAGAAGTGGTCATATGTGATACAGGAAGCCAAACCAAAAGCACAGGTGACAGGTGCCAGTGCTGTAGCAGACTCAGGAGATATTGAATTGGCCTGAGCCACGTCTTCCTCCATGGCCAGAAGGTCTTCAATACCCTTTGAGTCCACACTAATAAGAGGCTTCCACTGGTCCAGGTCGGACAATTGACCACCAGAGCCTACAGTGTAGTGGCTGCTCCCAGTACTGCATTGAGTGCTCAGGGCATTGCATTCCGCACAACTAAAGATGATCTTCTGAGGAGTGGGTGAATAGGCGTATTTATTGCCTCTTATCTTATGGATCTTCTCTCTTAGGACTGGGTCACAATCTAAATCATCCACAGCTAGAGAGTCTCGATTGGTCTTGGAGTTCAGACTGTAAAGAAGCTTCAGTTGGTTGACAACAGACAGTTGACCACCGGTGGCTACAGTGCAGTGGCTGCTGCCAGAACTGCATGGGACGCTCAGAGCACTGTAGTCCACCCAGTGTAAACTGAGGTTAGGAGCAGTGGGTGAATAGACGTATTTATGGCCTAATGTCTGGTAGATCTTCTCTCTTAGGACAGAGTCATCCAATGTGAGAGTACATGGTGTTATCCACTCTGCAAGACACCATGGTAACAGTAATGTAAACAAAACTATTTTCAGTGTGGACACTGTCCATGTCTTTATAAGTAGGCTTAGACCTTGCAAATACAAGTAAAAAAAATGTATAGAGCATAAATTATCAGCAACATTTTCGGATCTATTAATAAACATTTCCTCACCTGGTTTGCTTGTAATTTGCATAATTGCGTTGTAAGAATGTTCTTTTGTATAGAAAAATAGCTCATTCATGCGTGCTCACAACGGTGTAGTTTTGAGACTGCCGAACTTCAGAACCTTGGGTATTTATAGTCTCTGCATTCTGGAACTATTGTGCATTATGTTGTAATGGAATTAGCTTCATTTTAAGATCTTGGCATTCATTGGTCCAAATTCACGTGGGCTTATAGCTTTTTTATTTTATTATTTTTCCAGGCCAAGTCATTGATTTTTAAAGCAGGTATTCCTTTATGTATCGTAAAACCTTTCCAGGTAACTTCGAATGTTAAATGTCAAGTAAGGTTAATGTCTTGACCATAGAACTATCAGTTGACAATCACATAACATTGCCGAATAGCTCCACAAAGGTGCACCCAGTTTCGTCTGTAACCATTGGATAGTTTAGAGTGTTTATAGGGGTGCTCTAGCACCCCTGCATTTCATTGACGCACCCCTGAAACATATTAATAATGAAGTATTGTTATAATTTATGTTTAGCCCTCTTACGTTAGATTTTGCGAACTTGTCTGGTAGAGAAGTGGGACAAATAATTACAGGTTGAATAGGCTAGTTCATACCACGGCTTGGTTAATTACTCGTTTTTAAATGGCTGGACGGGTGTGCATTATTTTCCAGGCTGATAGCTCATGAAGACAGTGCCTATTAGTTTTTTTTTTATTTTATTCAATATTTTGCACAATCTTATGTAAATTTGTTGATTGATTTATGCATGTTTTAATTGTTGTCCAGTGAAATTAGTAATTTAGCAAACTGGAAAACCTTTTCAAGGCACCATGTATATCACATTCTCAATAGGGGTTGAGCACCCCTAAAGGTTATCGCCCCTGTCTACATGGGGTTAGGTTTGCTCTTCTGCGCTTATTTAGGACTTCTACCTCAGTACCGCGCAGGACTATTCATTATCTTGGGTTTATATTGATTTTTATAAGATTCCAAAATTGCATCGTGGTAAACCGTGTATAAACAAATACAATAGAGAAATTCACAAACGCAGTGCTAACAATATCTTCTAATAGTAGGCTATGTATTTGAATAGCGGTGGTTCAGAGATAGGTGCAGTTTTTTAAAAGCCATCTCATTCGGTCCTTTTCAAATAATGACGGTCGACAAGGGAAATGCCACCAAAAGCAAGTTCAGAACCTTGGACAGCGCTGGCGTGCGCCTTCAACAAGAAAATAACAACTCGATTGCAATTTCTTATTTGTATGTTTTATTTCTCAAAAAACGTATAATATAACAATTTATAATGTCATGAAAATAAATCCTTGGCTTGCTGGTCATAATCATAAATAACATCAGTTTCTCAAATCATTTCACATAGTCCTGAAGAGCGCATCAGTCGTCAGTGGCAGCCGCAACTAACAGCCACCATATCGTCATACTGTTTCAAAACCACGTTTTCCTCATCGTCAAAATAGAGCAAGCTGATAGACTGGAGTTTGTCAGGCACACAACACGGCATGCTAACGTCGTTGGAGATCTTTAACGCGTGCATAATTGATTGCACCGTGGCGTGATTCGTTGCACGAAGGCTTTCTCCAAGTGGAAACGGGCATGAACCCTTGCAGTGATAAGCATTGTAACCTCTGGGGGATATGATCCATCCAGCCCAGCCGATCTCCTCGAAGTCCACAAATAGAGGGGCGAGCTGGCATGCCTCGGGACGGCCGCGGAAGAAACTTGGAGCTGAGCGCCTCCTCCGGCGTCGCTGGTCCTGCTGCTCCTGTGCTTCAGGTAAAGACGCGTCGTTGATATGCCCTAAAAACACCGCAAACATCATAAAACGATTATGCCAAACTTTTCCTGGCAGTACTTTTACACACAAACGTATTTCCACACATGAATTGAAATGATGTAAACAGTTTAATTTTGAATGGCATGTCTATGTCCAATGCATTTACAACAGGCCCGCATCCAATGATAATTTTACCTCGATTAACAGTTCGATTCGTGGCCGTTCCTGCTCTCCCATCGTCGGAGAATATCACCAGATAAGCGTTCCTGTTTTCTGCCTGTCCAACTCGCTGATTAGAAAACTCAAGCCAGTGGCCAGATGAGAGAGTGGTCACCACCAGAATACCATTGTTCTCCTCGCTTTTACGCATCCATTTTGAAACCTGTGGTTAATAAATATGAAATATCCCATTTTTATTCACTTTACAATTGTATTACAACAATTTATATTGGTATGAGCAGAGTATTTACCATTTGTGTGATGTTAAAGACTTCCCACCCTTGGGTGTAGAGTGGCACCAGCCTTGACGTGATTAAGTTTCCTCTCCATGGTTTCACTCTGTTGTCCAGCACCTCATAAATGTCCACCTGTCCAAATAGATGTTTTAACAATTGCTCATATTCCATATTTAATAGAATATAGTTCGTTTACTCTGAATGAAAAACAACAACACATACCTTGTAGAAATTAGGTCCATATGACTTTGATCCATGGAAAATCTTCTGTTTGTGCCTGAACCAACGAAACTCTGCTTTGATCATCCGCTCCTCTTTGCTCATCGATGACAAGTTGAAGAAGTGAAACCGCCCACCAGCATGTCCTGTATATAGTAAATCATAATATGTTAGAACGTTGTTATTAATAGCCTAACCCTTGTTCATCCACCATATATGATCAAACGTTTCTCACATATTTCTAAGGAGCACCTGCAGCTAACCCAGCACGTCATGGCGTGCTTGTGCAACTTTGTTAGGGCTCTTAGTTATGATAATACCCTACTTTTTTTTTTCTTTAGTGTCTTCAGTTTCAAGTATAAACTTAATAAAACGCATTATCATACACAAATCCTCTCTTGTTCTCTCTCTCTCTCTCTCTCTCTCTCTCTCTCTCTCTCTCTCTCTCTCTCTCTCTCTCTCTCTCTCTCTCTCTCTCTCTCTCTCTCTCTCTCTCTCTCTCTCTCTCTCTCTCTCTCTCTCTCTCTCTCTCTCTCTCTCTCTCTCTCTCTCTCTCTCTCTCTCTCTCTCTCTCTCTCTCTCTCTCTCTCTCTCTCTCTCTCTCTCTCTCTCTCTCTCTCTCTTTATTACGCACCTTTATCCTCAAAACTCCGCACTACATTGCCCTCCAAGATCTCCTTCTGGTTCTTTGGGATCCCATTGGTATCCGCCACAGCGTTGAACATGTCCAACATGAACTGTGGCGCCTTCTTCTGAGAAGGCGCGGTAGAGCTCTGGGGCAAATCCTTCAGGTTAAACAACTCATCCAGCTTCTTTTTAACCGTCCTGTTAACATCCAAATGATCATCGTGTTTGACGGGCTCTTTGAACCTGTTGTCGTATGGGATAGAAAATAAAACAACGCATCTTAACTGGAGCGCGAGTATTATCCAGAAGCGCAGACCTTGTGATGCCATTCTTGAAAGAGAACTGAGCTCCTCACCTGAGGGGCTGGTCACTGAAAAGGCAGCTGAAGCCTTTGATGGGACAGGGACATACCCTGAGGCTAACAGCAGGGTGGCAAATGATTGGCTGGGGATCATTAGATTATTAGCTCTATATTCACAAAGCCAATTTAAACATTGGGGAAGTGTGAATAGCTCAAGAATCAGCAATTTCGCCCACTATATTAGCTTCAGCAAGATAAGCAATGTGAAAGGTTATTTGAATGTGTCACGCAAAAAGAGCTTCTCTGATTTTCTCGTGACAGAAAACTTAATTTTATGCATTCCCCTTTGTGGCTCAAAGTAGTTGGCCACCTTGGTGACGTTCACACATTATGATAGACATAAATAAAAACATAGTTTATCTTTGTTGGTTTCGTTGATCGCTGTGCCCGTTATCAGTGTGAATCCAGTTGGTCACACCAGAAACGAGAGCAAACGAACAAGCACACCAATGACGCAAATTGGGGGTTTACTTGTTGTTACCCACTTAACGGCCTGTAGCCCTGTGTCCATGGCACCGTGGATGCCCTCCGTTATACCGCTTGTTGTTTGAAGAGTGACTCAGAGTGGCCTTTAGCGCCTATAGGTAAATTAAATGATGTGCTTATTCGCATTTTACGTTCCTTGTGGATTATCTCCAATCAATCAGACAAGCAATAGGGATCACAATCGTATAATCACCAGGCTGATCAAAAGGGCTTTCACTTCATATGTGTTAATCGAGTTAATCTTGACAGAAAAGACCCACAAGAATATGATAGGTTAATGGTCTACCCATTCATGAGTGAGTAGCCTATGTATGCGCGGTCCCATGGACTCAGCACAGCTTGCTAGGCGCCTCTAATGCAGATCTATGCAGGTAGATTATGTCCATAATGATCGTAAAGAGGTACAATAGCCAAAAGATACAAATAATAATTGCTTCATTGTGAACGAATAAGGTTATCTGTTTCATTGTATTTACTTCCATTTGCCCAAATCAACATATATTTTTTTAAATTAAGTCATTGGCGTAGCCCGGCTTAGAACATGTGTATAGCTATAACACAATAGGCTATAAAGTAGACTTCTATGTACCATATAAGGAATGCGTCGCTGCGATTCCCTTTAAATAAATGTACTTGCGTGGTATGTGTGACGTATTCGGGATCTCCTCAAATGTTTGCATTGGCCATGTGCTGTCTCTGATAGGACTTAAGAAAAACAGAATGACGTGAGCGCTCTACATTATCTCCTTCAATTTGATGACTAGCAGATCTGGTCAATTCACAATATGTAGCTTTATTGGACTGAATGAAAGAAAGGAACAATCTGTTCCAAAGTTTTTTTGCGACCCCAAGAGGACAAGTCGCAGCAGTACACGTCCACAAGGTGGCAGCATTGGCCAGGGTATATCAAACTCACAAGCAACTTAAAAGTAAAAATCAAGAGCAAGTTTTTCCTTGTAATGGCCATACCATTTATGACATTGTTGCTTGTGATTTCTAATCTCAAATTGTTGATAATATGAATTTTCATGTGTATTGGCTGTCTTTTCCAAATTCCAACGGCTATAGGTGCCACATCTGACAATTGTCTCCATCTGTTAATGACTTTGGCCTGGACTGAAACACTTTTGCAGTGTAACCAAAAACACGTGGAAGACATTTACAACAAGCTCTGACCACTGGTCACCTTCCATTATTAAAGGGGAGAGAAATGCAATCATGGCTTAAGTGGAACCACACACCCCAAGGCTTATCAAGTCATGCAGGCTTCCCTGTGTGTTTTCAGACAGACATCACGCTCTTCGTCCAGCGTGTGGTTGCACCACTATTGTTCAGAGGGTTAACCGCGGCAAGAAGGTGAACAGTAGTCAACAGGAGCTATTAAATGGCTTTTTTAAATAATTTTTTTTACTAATTGGAATCGGGCCCAATATTATGACCTATATGCATGCTAATGAATGTAGCCATTAGTTAGGCTACAACTGTTATAAGTTATTGTCAAATGATTCACTTACCGAACCCAGTTTTATTTACCCTCTTCAATCTAGTAACAGCCTGAAATACAGGCACAGTACCTCGTAACGTTTGCTAAGAGTCGAGAACCAGCAGGAGGATGATAGCCGTCAGCGTGTTTGAGCGTGTGTCTAAACCCCAGGAGTGCTAGGGCTGCTGCCGGCTCCACTGGACAGCCCTCGCCATAGTGGCCCGCCAGGCTCTGTGCGGCAGAGTCGAGTTTCACTCTGCCTCTGGACCCCTGGGCCCGACTGCGACTCAGACAGAGCGAGAGCGGGGGAAGCCAGACAATGGGAAGACGAGATCGCTCTAGCTCCATAAAGTCAGACTGGGTTATGTATCAAGGTGAAATATGAAAACGCGCGCCAACAGGATTTGCGAGTGTCACAGAGTACTAAGACTGAGCCTTTTTTTTGGGGGGGGGGGGATTTTTTTTCTCCGAGAGCCCCTCACTGTCTCCGCCGGGCCACGTTAAACAGCCATATGTAATACCGTGGGACTAAACTCTGACACTTTTATTAAATGTAGACGAGGTATATTTTATATTCAACAGCCTGGAGAGGGAGAACAGGGCAGACTGCAGAGAGGGAGAGAGAGAGAGAGAGAGAGAGAGAGAGAGAGAGAGAGAGAGAGAGAGAGAGAGAGAGAGAGAGACAGACTGGGACCTAATGGCCTCTATTTGTGACAGCAGGGGCTAGAAAAGCTAAGCCCCCCCATAACCCCTGATAGACTACGTTAGATAGCCCCAGGGGGCTGAGGGCCAGACATTGTGCTCAGGAGGCTCCTTGGTCTTTTGTCCTCTCTTCCTCTAAATCCATCTCCCCTGCTGTGACAAGCTCAATCCTTTGATAACATTTGCTTTCAACCCTTCTACTCAATCTTTGAATTAGATTTGTATGAACTTTGCTTTTTTATGAAAGAAATATGCCATCCTTGAATTTTTTCTTTAGCCAATGGTTACTCACCAATAATGGGTTTCTGGTATAGATTTGAGTGGACCCATCCCATCTTTGCCCGCCTTGAATATCCTCATAGTTCCAGCTTCCGGGAACTACGTACACTTACACTTACACACTTACACACACACACACACACACACACACACACACACACACACACACACACACACACACACACACACACACACACACACACACACACACACACACACACACACACACTAACTTTATGCTGACTGATGGCTTGAGTCGGCCAAGTGATGGCCCGAGTGGCACATGCTTAAACAGAGTGGTAGCAGTGCTGACAGACCAAATGAGGCTGAGCCTTGGATGGGGAGAGGGCTGAGTAAAGTGGAAGAGGTGTTCCATTTGAGGACCGTCTGCAGCTCCCTTTTCCGATATCGAATGATGCGTGTCTGTGTGTTTGAAGGAGAGGGCAGGACCAGCATTGACCTTACTAATGGAGCAGCCTGAGTGAGATAATACTCAGTGGAGCCACATCAGGATATCCCCATCAGGTCTAATAGATACGAGAGCCCTGAGGTGATCTGGACGAGAGAAGTGGGGGAGACTGTCTGAAGTGGATTTATTGCAGGGTTACTGTCAGACAGACCGACAGGCAGTGAAAGCGGCTGTTCAATGGTGTGTGATATTTGGTAAGACAACCTCAAATGCCACTACAGGTAAAGAATGATGTGATAAAAATTCCCTTTGGGGGCAGATCTTTTTTATTTCGATCTGTGTGTGTGTGTGTGTGTGTGTGTGTGTGTGTGTGTGTGTGAGAGAGAGAGAGAGAGAGAGAGAGAGAGAGAGAGAGAGAGAGAGAGAGAGAGAGAGAGAGAGAGAGAGAGAGAGAGAGAGAGAGAGACAGATGGACAGACAAAGGAGAGAACAACTGTTTATTTGTCCGTCCGCACAGGGAATACCTCACCTCCTGCTGTAGAAGACAACCACTGTCTGCTCATACTGTTTATACTCCATTACGTTCTCCTTCCTTTTAGCACGCTGGGCTTTAGGTGTCCCTGTGGTTCCCCACAGACCAAATCAGCAGAATGCAAACAAAAAGCTCTCACTCTACCGACAGCTTAAGCAAGAAAACAATAGCTAGAAGGGGTTGAGTAAGTGTAAGATCCATCGTAGACCCTGAACGTCATATTGTATATTTCTGCAAAATCTATTTTTGGAGAGCCTGGTCTAAGTGAATGTTTTGATTAACTTTACAAAACCTTGTGTTCACTTATCCAAGCCAATACAGGGGTTTTTAACCTGTTGTCTTGTTCTATGCTAGCTTTTTTTTGAAAATTAGACATTTTGTTTTCGGTAGTTAGAGAGTAAGAATCAATGTTTACTATATTGTCCCGATTTTCTCAAGCTGAACAGAACGAGTGCGGTCGCTTCACCTGTCGACATAGCCAGACGTGACTTCATCTTGCAAACTGGTGCGGTTCAAATGACATACCTGATCGCCCAAACACACAAACACACACGTCCGCTACGTGCTTAAGTTTTCAATGCCAGCAGTAGAAATAAAATCACGATTTCCTGTTTCCAATTAGGCTGGTAATTACACAACAGCAGATTAGCTGAGCGAACACAAATCCTAAAGGGTGTGTACGTCAGTGTGTTGTGCTTTCCGTTGGTGTGTGTCTGTGTGTGTTTTTGCATCCACAAGTCTCTGTGCCAGCGGGCTCAGCCAGAGAGGGGAAGGAACTGGATATTGCATTTCTCTTGACAAGCGGGTGAAGTGAATAAGTATGAACATGGCTATCTCTGTCTCTCTATCTTTCCCCGTCTTTCTTTCTCTCTCTTCACGGCCTGGGACAACGGCCACAGAGTGTACTGTCTGGCTGAAAGGCTGCAGGGCTGCGGAGTAGGGAGGCCTGGGCAAAGCCACTGGAGCGGACGTGTTATTCTGGCTCCACTGGACCCAGGGAACAGCTCACAGGGAACGGGCCTGGCGGTGGGGCGGTGCCGGGCTTGGCTTCACTTGTGTGTGCTGCATAGGCATAAGGTTGCGTGTATGCATTTGCCTGTGTGTGAGCGAGAGAGGGTGTGTGTATGTGTGTGTGTGTGCACGTCAGAGTTGGAGTTTTTGATGCCGTTTGAAGGTGTGTGTGTGTGTGTCTGTATGTGTGTTTGTGTGTGTGTGTGTGTGTGTGTGTTAATGAAACTGCAGGATTTGGATTTGTTTACGTTAAGTGTATTTAATTTGGCAAATACACCGATGACCAATCCATCATCCAAGGGTCTCGCATCTATAGAGGCTATCTGAAGTCCATATCTCTTACCCCTTTTGTGAAACTTCAGTGGGTGTTGACATAAACTGATTGGGCCTCAGTGAGTGTCGTTTCTTCTCAATGAGCCGAGAAGGCCTGGAACGCTGCCCGTCATACCAATTCATTTCTATCTTTGTATCTTTCATTGTTTTTCTTTAGAAGGTCAGCTACTTGGCATTTCTAAGGGTATTGCGACGTGGTTGCACGTATTATATGTCGGAGAGAGAGGACGTTTGTTTTTAGAACCGCTTACTCCACACGGGGAAGTGAACTTTATCTTTGTAGCGTCCCAGTCATTGTCTGAGCACATTGGACTCGGACCTGTCCCAGCAGAGGTGAGACATCCTGATACTGAAGTCAACGAGTGTCCAGCTCGACCAAAACGATGAACTTTGAAAACAAACGGAATGGATAAGGCGTGGCAGCAAGCGAGAGCGACGAAGGACAGAGAGAGAAACAGGGGGACCGGTGACGGTCGAGGTCCTCTCTTTCACCGGGAACGTCTGACCTCTGACCCCGCTGCTACAGGTGGCTGCTGTAGACTGTTAGTCCTTCACCTGTGGATGAGGACCGTGACCCGTGCAGGCGAGTTCACGGTGGTTGCATCCTTTGATGGGGGTAGCTTATGCTGGCAGCCTATTCAGTGCGGCCCAGCAGGTTTGATACGGCTCAGGTACCACGTGACTGTCTGTCTGAGAGGCACGTTTTCTGTCTTTCAGAACTGAGTGGAGCAGTGATTCAATCTCTCTCTCTCTCTCTCTCTCTCTCTCTCTCTCTCTCTGTCTCTCTCTCTCTCTCTCTCTCTCTCTCTCTCTCTCTCTCTCTCTCTCTCTCTCTCTCTCTCTCTCTCTCTCTCTCTCTCTCTCTCTCTCTCTCTCTCTCTCTCTCTCTCTCTCTCTCTCTCTCTCTCTCTCTCTCTCTCTCTCTCTCTCTCTCTCTCTCTCTCTCTCTCTCTCTCTCTCTCTCTCTCTCTCTCTCTCTCTCTCTCTCTCTCTCTCTCTCTCTCTCTCTCTCTCTCTCTCTCTCTCTCTCTCTCTCTCTCTCTCTCTCTCTCTCTCTCTCTCTCTCTCTTTCTTTCTTTCTCTCTCCCTCCTGGCAGCAAATCCATGGCACTGGATCTGATTTCAGCCCACAAATGAGACTTGTATATTTTTTCTTGCTGCAGACAAAAGCCGTCATTCCAGTAGGCAAATTGAAAAATCATGATCTTGGCTCCTTAGTCTTTGGTTTTTCTTGTTCCGTCAGGATTGTGGTTTTGCTGTAGACTCCATGATCGGTCCGAGACGGACTGCATCTCTAAACACACTCCCGGATTGCCCTGGGCTTGAGCAACAAGGTGTGTGTGCGAGCGTCCACTACCTCACGCTGGACAAGAGATTTATAAAGTGTCTGTATGAACTGTGCGTTGACCAACATGGGCCTAACGGAGAAGAGGATCTCAAGTTTCCCACCGCAGCAGTTTGTTTAAGGGGAGGCCGATAACAGCCGGGCTGGGCTGCGATTCCATTTATTAACGATCCCAGAACTATCCGTCTGATTGCCTCTGCAACCGCCAAAACCTCATCTTGATTTGGCACGCACCCACCCACCCACACACGCACACACACACACACACACACACACACACACACACACACACACACACGCTGGCTGCATCACCACTGTCTCCACTCCACCACGTCCAAACAGGAGGGAGAAACAAGGCTGTTTATTTGCTTCCATGGAAACCACAGTGAGCTTTATGGAAGCTAACATACAGGCAGTTCTGCTTGCATTGAAGTGGGGCTTTTCCCTGGGGCAGTGTGTGTGCACGAGGCCTCACTGGCGATGGCTTGGCCTGGCAGCCGAGTTGTGAGCTGATGGCTACGGGAGGGCGGAGGAGGAGGAGTACTGCCAATGATCAAGGGCCAGGACTAATAAAAAAAATAACAACTGGATATAAATACTTTTGTGCCATAACCTACAGTTTCCCAACAGCAAGATGGAGCATGGATCATCCCTATCGGATCTGAACTGAATGGACAGAGAGCATATATTGATTAAAATGTCACAGAAATATTCTGAATATTAAAAGAAAGTGTGTTGAGGATGGAATGCTGAGTCATGAACCAGCTATCTGCTGAAAAACAATCTACCCTCCGTTTCCCACCACGCCCCTCCCAAAACTGGCAACGCGCGCTGTTTGATAGATGCTCCCTTGTCCCGCCAGCATACAGACTATTCCAGACGTTGCCATGTCCTTAAATCACCAGCACACATGGGAGATTATCAGAGCTCATCCACTAGTAATCTGACAATGTGTTTGACAGAAAAACTAAGTCTGAGGGAGAAATATGTTCTCCTTTCCTCCCTTTGTCTGTGTGTGTTCGTCTGTCTGGACTCTGTCCCCCGAGAGGAGAAGAAGGGGAGGTGGGGATGTCATCTAAACAAAACACGCACAGTGTTATAGTGGGGGGATTTCCACTTATGGTGGGCTGTGTGTGTGTGCGCGCGCTGGTGGTTGGAGAAGAGTGATTAGTGTGTATGTTCATGTGTAGTCCATTTATGTTACGTCTATAAGATTATCAGAAAAACATTTTCTTCTGTGTGACTGTGTGCGTGTGCATTCTAGTATCCTTTCAACTTCATTTCACCAGAATGGCATGCTAAACAGATGTAGGAGTGGAAGGAGAGAGAGGAGAGGAGGATAGACAGAAGGATGGAATGGGCAAGGGAGGGTCTGCTGACAGGATCAGGGTGTCAGGAGATACTAGGATGTTCCAGTGAATCCATCAAACTAACCAAATAAACCATCCCACCTAGATCCACTCTCAGTTCCCATACGAAACAGAGGCCAAGCTGTCTCATTGGTGGTCAATACGATCCATTAGATTGGACACGACAGCTTTGTCATCACCACGTATCTGTGGCTCTCTCAATTCTCCCTCTAAAATCCACACACTGAGCGTTGGTGAAATCAAAATAGCAAATGTTGGCGATGATGAATCGTTGGCTTCCATCTTGCCTCGCTAGACCAGGTCTGGGCAGACACACTGAAAAGGTTTGATACAGTTCACCAAGGCCAAACCTAGAAAAATAACCAGAAAAAGACAGACATCAAGACCCCTGAAGGACGATTTGATTTGATCCAACGTCCGTCACCTCTTCCTCCCTGTGTCAGAACAGCAACCCACCCTGACATGAGAGAGCAACGCTCCTTACAGTCCTCATGAATCTAGGATGATTTCCAATGGAGGGATGTCTTCTTTCTCTGCTCCACTTTGGAGGTTTGGATGTCTGAGGGTCACAGCAGGTTAAACAAGGAAAACACTTTTGAATTGGGAGTGTCTTGTTTCTTTTAGAAGCGGTGGAAGAGGAGAACGTGAGCGAGTCAGGTCTGACTTTGAAATGACATCATGCTGTGATGGATTTAACTAACCTCATGGCGACAACTCCTGTCGACCGCATGCACAGAGAGGAGTGTTTGCGAAATACGATGGAAGCAGACCAAGTGCAACCCGTTAACCGGTTCATGCTGATGCATCATGGGAAAGCTCAAAGTTCAGGAATATCAGGAATAGGGTTTAACAGACCAGTAGACCAAAGTGAAGGTTCCAAAAGTGTCTTTAACATCAAACAGGATAACTTTTTATTTCCTTTGTGTGTGAGTGTGTGTGTGTGTGTGTGTGTGTGTGTGTATGTGTGTGTATGTGTGTGTGTGTGTGTGTGTGTGTGTGTGTGTGTGTGTGTGTGTGTGTGTGTGTGTGTGTGCCAACAAGTAGAGATAGAGGAACCTTTCAGATCGCAAGGGCAATCAAACAAAGTCAGAGCAAATAAGTTAGCAGCACAATGCATAATGTGGATCTGTATTTCGGGAACTGTGAATTCAATCTCTTTGAAGGCCCCATATCAAAATTCAAAAACCTTTCAGGGCTTGTAGGAGACGTGGAAAAGGGTCATAGATATTTCCACACACTTCTATATTCTATATGAAACAGTTGAAAAACGCAATGATCTCAATAGCAATTACAGAACATGTAGACCACAGGTTCAAGAACACTACCTGCCGCTCAAAGTGGTCCAGATAGCTGAGGGTGGCTATCTGTGTGTGCTTGACTGGCAGGCTTAAGAGGCAAAGTCAGGAAAAGGAATGAAGGAATACCAGGTCGAAGTGAGTGCAGCCTGGAATCGTGGACACGGATCAAGCGGTGCTGTCCTCCAGTGACCCTGTCGAAACACTGCGAGCGAGGAAGAGAGACCCCGTCCATGTCGGCCAACTATCTTTGCCACAGGCATAACGAGTCAAACACGAATAAACCTGTCTCCCCCTCCCTCATCGCGACGGGCCAAAACCCTAATCAGAGGAACCTGTAAATTGCCTAAAGCCCGGTACTGCAAGTTTAAAGTCCCTGAGGCCTCCGTGAAGATGATGCGAGTCACTCAATACTCCATTATTATATGTACTTTAATACAGTGATTATGTGTGACGATAGCATGGGGAGAGAAGCCAGGTCGTTTCTTTTCTCTTTTTTTTTCTCGACAGTGTGTGAGTGTGAATACATTGGTGGAGTCTTATGTTCTAGAATCCCCTCACCCGGTCCAAGTCCTCGTCCCGTGAGATCTCCTAGGAGACGTATAGGGGGAGAAAGCCAAGGAGGAACAGACAGAGTCCATTTACCGTCCACATCATCGCTTTGCATTTCCATTGTCTGCATTTTCCCAGACAACTCACTATCCCTTTGACAGACCGCTGCAGCCCCCTGGACCCCATTCTGTTGTGAAGTGAGTCCCGGTGGGCCGGTTCCAACATGAGGACAGGACTAGCGGGCCTGGCTGGGTGAGCGGGGGCTTTCGGATGAGGTGGCTACTGGGCGGCACGCATTCTGCCGGAGAAAATCTAACCCTCACTGTTGCTACATAGAACATGACCTCACACAAAACAAGTGGTGTGTTTCATTGTGTGCAGGCTTGGTGGAGTTCATGCAGTGTGTGTGTGTGTGTGTGTCTGTGTGTGTGTGTGTGTGTGTGTGTGTGTGTGTGTGTGTGTGTGTGTGTGTGTGTGTGTCTGGTACTTGTATGGGATGATGAAGGGTATAAACATGAACACAAATAGCAACAGGAGCAGCTTTAAAAGTTGATATTAGCAACCGACTGCAAAAGGGGACTTTATATGAGCTGTTTATTGACATAGCTTTCTAGTGGACTCCCATCAGTATTTAAGCATCTGGATGTCTGCTGCTTTATGGAGAATCATGCTTGGGAACTCGTCATCTCCTTTTTCAACCCTACCCAAAAAGAGCCACCGGGGGGAACCGGTGAAAAAGGGAGAGTATGTTTACGGGGGGAAGGCTTTTACTGTTGCACGTCCAAGGAGTTGCGCACTCTCCCACCGGACGGATTTCACGCTTGTCAGTGTGTGCTTTACAGACAGTCAACACGGGATAGCACACACACACACACACACACACACACACACACACACACACACACACACACACACACACACACACACACACACACACACTGCCTCGCGGTGGCCACCAACCAACTCAGCAAAACGTTGCTGTCAAGGAAGCAGAGAAGAGGCTCCTGGGATACCTGTATATGGAGGCCTCACTGTAATATTCTCTGGCCATAACTGCCTCATAAACCTTATTGTAAAGGTTAGTAAGGCATGACTGGGGCGTCATCCTGCCTGCGGAAGGCGTGTCTATGCTTGTGTGTGTGTGTGTGTGTGCATGTGTCTGTGTGTGTTTCGTAGCGACAGTTGGATGTGATCACTGTGGGAGGATGTAGGCCCCATGCATGTCCGTTCCTTTGTGAGAACACTCTGCGTGCACTGTGTGTTTGTTCAAATACATACCAACACCGTATGTTTCATGTACTGTGCTGTGCGTGGCTAC
This sequence comes from Galaxias olidus, assembly GCA_026901105.3. Taxonomy (NCBI): domain Eukaryota; kingdom Metazoa; phylum Chordata; class Actinopteri; order Galaxiiformes; family Galaxiidae; genus Galaxias; species Galaxias olidus. The sequence goes on along the minus strand of JAPMUY010006997.1, from coordinate 28,698 downwards.
CGGTTCCTGTGTCTACAGATGCTTTCCTCAACATAGCCCACCTATCCATTGCTATAGCCAGCCTACTTCAGAGTTCACCGGGGTCATCCGCTGGTTGCTCTGCAGCTGTGGGCCCGGGCCAACACAAACAGAAAGGGAGGCTGACAGTGAGGATGTCACGCACCAGAACAGCTGGCTTGTTATTCCAGCGTCCACTTCACTTGTGTTTACGACTGTATTCATGGCATGCGGCGCTGCACGTGTGCGGTGACGAGCAAGAGGGCTTTGGTGGTGGCTAGCGGGCGGCACTCTGCATTTTGGGCCTGAGGTGTTTATGGTTGAAAAGGACGTTTGGTTTTGCTGCGTATGCCGTTATAGTGCAGATATTTTGTTTCGTGTTTTTTTCCATGTTTTGTGTGCAGATTGCAGATTGTATATTGCATTCAGGAATAATTTTACTACAGCTAAATACAGTAGCTACTATACCATACAATATCACTTTAAAAAACATTGAATTAACATCAAGTTTCAAATATATTTGGATACTTTTCATATTGTGGTATAAGCTTCTAAGAAAGACATTGATTGTTGAAAAAAAGAGCCTCCATGCAAGATGAACTTCTCTCCATCACTGGCCAAAATATGTTTCAGAGAGGTTTATCAGCCATTGGGAAATTCCACCCTGTGACTTGTCATTTTGCATTGGAAAGTTGAGATATTGACATGTTTGCCCAAGAAAGACATAGTTTTCCTCCCAAACCTTAACAGCTTGAAATCCTTAAATAATATTAGACCTCCTTAGCTGGGTTGTTCTGCACACTTTTTAACTGTCATGCTAACCTTGTATTGCCAATATGGCTTAGGAAACTACATGAGAACAAATACAAATGTCAAATGCAAGCACAAAAAAACATAATGTTTCCAGATGTAGAATAGATAAATGAACACATCGTCTGAGGGCTACTGAAAATAAGGAACTCTTCACATTGCTCTTTTCCAATGCAATGGTTGTGAGCATTCCTTGTCATTTTGGATGATTTAGAGGTGATGGAGATGATAAATGGAGATGGGGTCTATGGTAGGTGGAGATGGGGTCTATGGTAGGTGGAGATGGGGGTCTGGTAGGTGGAGATGGGGTCTATGGTAGGTGGAGATGGGGTCTATGGTAGGTGGAGATGGGGTCTATGGTAGGTGGAGTGGGGGGTATGGTAGGTGGAGATGGGGTCTATGGTAGGTGGAGATGGGGTCTATGGTAGGTGGAGATGGGGTCTATGGTAGGTGGAGATAGGGCTATGGTAGGTGGAGATGGGGTCTATGGTAGGTGGAGATAGGGCTATGGTAGGTGGAGATAGGGCTATGGTAGGTAGAGATAGGGCTATGGAAGGTGGAGATAGGGCCATGGTAGGTGGAGATGGGGTCTATGGTAGGTGGAGATGGGGTCTATGGTAGGTGGAGATAGGGCTATGGTAGGTGGAGATAGGGCTATGGTAGGTGGAGATGGGGTCTATGGTAGGTGGAAATGGGGTCTATGGTAGGGGTTGATGGGATCTGGTAGGAGGAGATGGAGCTCTGGTAGGTGGAGATGGGGGTCTGGTAGGGGTTGATGGGGGTCTGGTAGGGGTTGATGGGGTCTATGGTAGGGGTTGATGGGGCTATGGTAGGGGTTGATGGGGTCTATGGTAGGGGTTGATGGGGCTATGGTAAGGGTTGATGGGGCTCTGGTAGGGGTTGATGGGGTCTATGGTAGGGGTTGATGGGGCTATGGTAGGGGTTGATGGGGTCTATGGTAGGGGTTGATGGGGTCTATGGTAGGGGTTGATGGGGTCTGGTAGGGGTTGATGGGGTCTGGTAGGGGTTGATGGGGCTATGGTAGGAGTTGATGGGGGTCTGGTAGGGGTTGATGGGGTCTATGGTAGGTGGAGATGGGGGTCTGGTAGGGGTTGATGGGGTTTATGGTAGGTGGAGATGGGGGTCTGGTAGGGGTTGATGGGGGTGTGGTAGGGGTGCTGGTTTGGGGGATGCAGAGCAGGGACCAGTGAGCTGCAGTCTGGTTCTGTTGTTGTAGGGTGGGTTTATTGGGCCTCGGAGACCTGGAGGAAAGAAGGGCTGGCTTGAAACGAAATGTGGGTGGGTGGTAACGTAGCTTTTTCTTCTTTCTGGCCTTTTCCTCTTTCTTTAAGGCTAGTGAGGACACCGGAATTCTGCCCACGAATAACAAGGTTCTTCAGTACCACTTGCTGACACTTACCTTGTCCCATTAATGATTCTGACCATGTGGCTGTGAAGACATCTTCTAAAAATAACTCCTGGGGAATTTCAGAATCTTTGGTGACCCCAGCACTGTTTTGTTAGCCTTCTGTTCACAGAATAACTATGTCTCCAAACAGGGATAAGAAGTTCGCAGAAGCAGCATGGGACGTGATTAATTAAGCGATGGTTGCTTGAAGTCTTTCATTCAATGTTAAACATTGAGGGTTTGGTTTAAGACGGATAAATATGACGATTTAGATTTGTCTAGTGTTTGGGCATTAGGCGTCCATCTTAGCTATTGGCAAAAGAGGATATTTTGATCTGACTGTTTGTGCACCAGACTTCACACAGGTTTTACAAATGTTGTTATACCAACTGTTACATTTATCAATGTTTCAACCTGACAGTGTGGCTGTTGTAGTTGGCGACTTGGTCATGTCTTAAAGGGACCTGTATTTTTCTGTTGAAGTCACACAAAGGTGAAAACTAGACTTAATACGTTGGATATATATTACCTGTGTTCCCTTCAGTCATCTAAGAAAAAAATGAATTTCGGTCGCCTTTTTGTTATTATCAGCAAGCCATTATGTAAGGGTGATCCTTGCATTTGTAACATCTTAAGGTCCTTAATTACTTTCTGCAATTTCCTTAGATGATTCTTTAATGTAGTGCAAAATCCTACCTTGAGTATGTATACCTGTTGTTAAATTTTTCATCAAATGTTCTCATCGTTTCTCCCTGTCGTCCTCATGTGGCGAAATTCCCAAGAGCCTTTGGCAGAATCAGTGCAATTCCTCTTTTTGCCCATCTGCTACAGTTTTCCTTGGCAGAACAAGCAGGCTGGACATTCCATCACTGTTTTCTCTTTGTTCAGCTCCTTGGAGAGAAAATAAAGCTATCACAGACACTCGTCTAGCGGGATAACAGCCCGCCCTGGACCTTTCACTGCAGCGTTTCACTCTGGGCCTAAAAAAAACACTTATTTCAATAAAAGTCTATCTTTGGACTTTCGGAAGTGAAAACTGCATTTTGGGAGTGTTAGTTACATGCCTATATACGATGAACTGTTTTGATGGAGGCTTTTTCACAATTACGGTGTGTTGTTGCACAAGTGGAGCGGGGGGGGGGGGGCAGTTGACCCTTCTCCAAGCCTGCTGCTATGGAAACATTGTATCGCGGCCTGTCAGTGTTATTGCGCTCCAGGCCAAACTGTTAAAACGATCACCAGCCAATGGTTTGTCGATCTGTCGCGGTGAGGGGGTGGTTTGTTCAGACCCAAGCTACGCTGGGAAGGGGCAGCCAGTTAGCTCATGCCGATGTGGGAGCCTCCGGCTGAGATAGGGAGGAAGCCCACCCTTTTGGCTGAAGCATGGGAACGTAGGAGAACATCCCACTGTGGAGATGGGGAATGAAACATGTTTTTGTTTACTCTGGAAAATTGGTCACAAATCAAAGCTTTTTTTCACTCTACGCAGACGTACACACACTCACACATGCACACACACACACACACACACACACACACACACACACACACACACACACACACTCAAAATAAGCCGCTGTAACATTAGTAGCACACTGAAATACGCGGGTCCTGGGGCAGGGGGAGGTGACCAGAGTTTAACCCTCAGAATAAGGGCCCAGGCTCCCAGGTATGACCGGAGCAACACGATGCATTTCCCCAGCGCAGCTCCCAGCAGCCCTGCCTCTGCTCAATTACCAGGGAATCTGCTGGCCGCAGGCCTCATTAACCTGGCACTAAAAACCAGCAGCGCCCCCGTTCAACCGCATACACACACACGCCAGTACACTAACCCGCCAGAGAGCACGCACATAGGTAATACACACACCGCACACACCCTGCAGCAATTTGTCCTAATGAGACGTGACTTTATTGGAGGCTTGCAGCATGGCCACTGCTATTAGTGGTGTGTAACCTCATACGTACAGCTCATTCAGACTGATGCTGTGTGTGTGTGTGTGTGTGTGTGTGTGTGTGTGTGTGTGTGTGTGTGTGTGTAAGAGATAGAGGTTTTATTTGTGTGTGTTGATGTGTGTGTGTAGCCTCATTATGTAGTCTGTTATTGTTGTTTTCAAATAGACGCCCATCTTGACCGGTCATCCGTGTCCCCATTTTCATAACTAGGGTCTTTAAAGTTGCCTTGCATAACCCTGTGAAACGGGTTTACCCACAAAGAGGACAATCAACGTAAGCCCATCTCAGTGATGACCTGTGTCTATAACAGCACAGCGTACAGGGGAGGACGGGGCCTGCCTAAAGAGACGGTCAGTGTCTTTAAACCCTCCTGCTGGTTGCTGTGATCACACGATCTGCCGTTTACGGTCTATCTCTCTTCTTCTCGCTCGCGCGTGGCTTCAGCTCCCCCCGTCGCTCACTCCTTTGTCTCGAGTCCTGTTACTTTCTAGCTATCTTGCTGTATTTTTCCCTCTCGCTCCGGGACGCAGACGTACACGAGGTTTCCTCTGGTTTTACGTGCCCCAGCGGCCATCTTAACCTCCCCTGGACGTGACTCCGCACAGCTCGCGGCCATCCCCCTTTTGGATCCAGCCGATTAACCTGGACGCGTTATCACATAAAGCTGACTCTGGTTCTCCACCCTCCGTTTTACAGTCTCCCTACCTCTTTAGTACGCTGACCCATGCTCCTGACCTCAGATCAGGGGAAGGCATTAGGGCCAGCGGCACCAGGCTAACACGGAGGCCGCTGTGCCGGGTTGAAGGGCCCTGCTCCTTAATAGAGACACAGAGAACACTGTAAACGGACAGAGAGTTCTATGGGCCTGACATGGCAGACGGAGAGGGTCAGCAGGTCCCAGGCTAAGGTGGACTGTGTAAAAGCCGTCCCTCTGCCTGTCTGGAGCGTTCCTCCGGTCGTCACGGCACCCAGCTGATCTCTGTGGGATCCATAACGGCCTTTTATGGTGCGAGTGGTGGCCAGACTCTTATCCACGTCTGTGGGCAATTACTGTCTATTCCTGCACCAGACCTACTTAAAAGTTGAATAGGTGACTCTGGAGTAAAAGGACCAATTGAAGAGTTTCAGCTTTATTTAAGATTTGTATTAGCAATATGGTCAATGTAATACATAAAAATATCACAAAAGGTGACAATACCATCTCTTGATTCTGTCCCTTCGATGACTTTAGAGCTTAGTTTATTCGTTGGAGATTCATGGTTCTCCTCTGCAGTTGCACACACAGCCTAGTGAGGGCACTGTTGTACCATTTAAGGCCCGCGTTCACACTTACAGCTAGCGATAAATCTTCCAGTGGAAGTGTGTCTTAGCACGTCCAGCACAGGAAAGAGAGAATTAGAGTAATTAAAATGTATTGACACCATATGTGACTCCTTTTCTCAGCTCCCTCTCTCTCTCTCTCTCTCTCTCTCTCTCTCTCTCTCTCTCTCTCTCTCTCTCTCTCTCTCTCTCTCTCTCTCTCTCTCTCTCTCTCTCTCTCTCTCTCTCTCTCGGAGTGTAGTTGAGGTGTTTCAGCCGTAATTACACACAGACTGCCTCCAAGCTAATTATGCAACCACAAACACACTTGGAATTGCGCGCACGAGCACACACACACACACACACACACACACACACACACACACACACACACAGACACAGACACAGACACACACACACACACACACACACACACACACAGATAGAAAGAGCTTGGGTAATAAAAGGAGATCCTTCTATACAGTGGTGGATATTTAATCATTGTCCTGAAACCAGTGTCACCACCCAAATGCAATGCTCATATGATAAAGATGAAATGTGTATGGGTGCAGTTTGAGTCTGTGTGTGTGTGTGTGTGTGTGTGTGTGTGTGTGTGTGTGTGTGTGTGTGTGTGTGTGTGTGTGTGTGTGGGTGTATGCTCATCCATGCCTACAGCACATACATACAGGAGAGCTGAAGGAGAAATCATGAAAGGATAAACAGACTGTTCTGCCCACCAGACAGACTAACCACATTCGTGAAAGGTGTTAGAAGCCCATTTGGAAGCACATGCCAAGACTAGAGAGAGTGGTGAACAAAGAAAAAGGCTCAATGCTGCCGTATGCTCGTAAAAAATACCAACTTCTCTTGCAGTGTTGATCATGCCACTATGACTTTTAACGGTTGTATGTATAAAAAAAAGTTATAGTGTTTGACAAAATTGAGAGTTGCATGCTGGAAACAGACACGTGATTTTTGTTTGAGGCCTCCCACTATGCCAAACTTGTGTAAACTCACATTTTCCCAACATGTCAGTGACAAGGGCAAGGGTTATCCGTCGGTGTTGGCGCACGCTGATGAGGTCATCATCCGTTTCCCAAAGGAGGAGTGAGGTCAGGACCTGGGCAGCATTAAAGGTGATAAGAACCGCTCAAATAAACAGTCCGGCTGCAAATCAGCAGGCAGAACACGATAGCTGTGTTTTGAAGGAAGCCAATCTCTTGGTGAGCGTGGTGATTGGGCTGTGCGGAGTCTGTGCTCATATGGGTGGGAATCAGAGGGTGGGCAGACGCTGGGCTGGGAGTTCAATCTAGTCTAAATACTGAGTCTGGGAGACAGATAGACATGGAGAGATTCGGGGAGATTGGGGGGTTATTTATAGTTTCTATTAGAGCCAACACAAAACACAGAGCAGAGTGGCTTTCTCTCCACTTCTCTTTGGCTATCTCGTTATTATTCATATTTACTCAACCAGCGCCGTTAGATTATGGGCAACTGAAAAGTGCTCTTACTCCTGACGCGTAACGATATTGTTTTCAACAGGGACCCTTTTCAAAGTAACCGCCGTTTGATTTAACGTGCCGTTTGATAAGGAGACTCTTTTGCTGTGCTTTGCACTCTCTGTCGAAACCAGCTTCGTGATTATGACTGGAGGTGAAACCCACCCCCACCTCTTGTGCAAAGCACACCAAACATGCCGGATGAGAAACTGCGACATGTCGTTGAACGGGCACGAAGGCGTTGGTTTAATCCGCGTGTCTTTTCTCCCCTTTGTAACAAGGGGTGGTCCGTTGTCGCCCACACACTCGGGTGATGGGATGTCGGTGTGTGCGGCGTCTGGGTATTGGGTACAGGCCAGTTGGTAATGCCGCGTGTGCTGTCGTGTTGTGTCTCTGCGTCTCCATGCGCGTTGTGAAGGGGAAACCCCCAGAGAGAGGCTAATGACTGTTGTCAGTCAGGGGGTTTAGCTTCGTCAGCGTGTCACCTCCCTCTGTGGGAGACCAGCTGAGTAACGGCCCGGCTCCTCCCCCAGCACCCAGGGCCAGGTGTTCCCCGTGACGATAATGGTGGACGAGGAGGAAAGCGCTGCGCTCTCGTCCCTTTCTGGTGTTTCTGCTCCTCTTCTGCGCACTCTCCGTCTTATATTTCTCTTTGTCGCACTTTTCCGTTTGGTTATCTCATTCTCTCTCTTTTGTTGTGTCTTTACCTGCTGCGTCTATCTCTCTTTCTCTCTGTGTGTGTGTGTGTGTGTGTGTGTGTGTGTGTGTGTGTGTGTGTGTGTGTGCTGACCCATGCAGCTGTGGTGTTGGCCTGACCGTGTCTGTCTGACATCAGTTCATCTTTTTGGCGGCCCTCTCTAATTAGAGCTGTGTGCTCTGTCATCACCATCTCCTGTTCTCCTCCCTGCAGCTGGCACGCACGCACACACACACGCACGCACACACACACACACACACACACACACACACACACACAAATGCTGCACATGTACAGGTGTGCCACTCAGCGCAGGTGTTTCCAACAATGCATAGAGCAGCCAAATGCTATAGCAACACTTTGCGCTAGCAAAAGAAAAACCACATCTGTCAGATAAACACTGGTTTCCAGCTGATGAGTCAAACATTTTCTTACATTCGTCTTGTGCAGTGATCTCTGTCTGGTTGCCTACACATAACCGCTGTATGTACCTCATGCTGCATGGAGATCTACTTAGCGGGCTCTGATTTGTCAGTGCTACTTAAAATGTCTTTCATCATGCCATCTTTCCTGAACTTTATCGCCGGTCCATGGTAAATCTTTCTAATCTTAACCTGTCTTCAAGCTGTGTTAAGATGTGACAGTCGACCGAGTACACTGACTGCACGAAGTGTTTCTGTTGAGTTATTCTCTACATAACATACAGAAGTATCATGACTGATTCCAACTTTCCCTTCTCAGCAGTGCCCTGGTGGGAAGAGTTGTAGTGTCGCACGACCTCAGGAATGACATACCAGTGTCGACTAGCTGGCTGGTAGCGGCAGCTCGCAGCTGGTTGTGATCCTGAGACGCGGCGCGTTACGGTGAAGGTGGGGGTGGGGGGGTGTCTGCCGTGCACCCAAATACAAAACATCGATCCCAACGTCAAAAAAAAACACAAAAGGGGAGAAACGACTTTGCGTTGTGACACGAGATAATAGAAGAACAAGCGGACGCGCTACGAAGCCCCTCGTGTCGCTAGATGACCACGATGAGGACTCCTCTGCCTGTGGGTGAGCCTTCATGGGACCAGCTGGGCCTGAATAAACTTTCTGCTCTATCGCCGGTTAATTAAAGGGCGCTCGCCTGAACTCCCCACGTCAACTTGAACCGTCTCTGGTGCCCCGAGGCCCTGAAAACACACAGGCTGTCAGCCTGTCAAGACCAAAGGGGTGGGGGGGATTCCCCGCGGGAGCTGGAGCTCTTCCAACGGGAGCCGACAAGGAGAGAAGAGACGGAGAGGCAGAGAAGTCTTCCTCGCCTTCGTCGAGGTCGCGGCCGTTAGTCTGGCTGCTGCCGGTGGTGCTAGCAGACACGTAGCCAGGGAGAGTGGGAATCCGGGAAAGCCTGATCCCTGGCACGCACCTGACACCTGGGCGTTCACACACATCTGACTACTTTCTCTCTCTGTGTGTGTGCGTGCGTGTGTGTGTGTGTGTGTGTGTGTGTGTGTGTGTGTGTGTTAGCGTGCGTGCGCACAGGGCGGTGTCAGTGCACGCCTGTGTAACACTGTGAAGCCTCGCACTGAAAAACCCAAAGTCAGACTTGGACTTGAACAGCGCTACAAAATTGTAATCTCTTCATTTGACCTTTATAAAGTCATTATTCTAATAGCACATAAATGGCCAGTGGCTTAGTGAATTTACCTCAATCCCCTTTGTCTAAATGGGCCTTGTTAAGGGTTTACGTAAGCAGAACGGCCTGGGACGATGCTTATCACACACACACACACACACACACACACACACACACACACACACACACACACACACACACACACACACACACACACACACACACACACACACATCTGCTTCCCAGGTGGACTTGAGGAAAGAGCGGGAAGAGAGGAACACATAAAGGAGGAGAACAAAGGAAATGGAAGACAGGAGAGGTGAATAAAAAAAGGGTGACAGTGGGGGAAGGTTATAGGTTAAAGAAGAAGTAGACACGTCCAACAGGGCCAGTCAAGAGCAAAAGGAAAAGAGGGCATTGTGTTCATTGGTTAACAGGCAGACTTGGTGGCCTGTGGGTAATTTGCAACTGTTTTGGGTCAGCCCCTTGTGCAGCCATGCATAGTCAGAGTCCAGCCCCATTCCCCAGCCTCCAGCCCCAGCCCCCCAGCCCCCCAGCCCCCAGCCTCCAGCCCCAGCCCCCAGCCCCCCAGCCCCCAGCCCCAGCCTCAGCCCCCCTGCCCGCAGCCCTCAGACCCCAGCCCGGTCTGCCTTCACGCTCCAGAGGCACACAGTAGATTGTCTGAATGCATAGCGCCACATTACAACTCAGCAGCCCTGCCTCGGCTGCCATTACAAATAACGCTAGGTCACGATAACACGCTGCTATCTGATTGGCCCTGATGATTTTACCCCACCCACATATGCTAATGCACTTCTAAGCCCAAGTCGGAGAAACGGGGTCGGGACGCCAAGAAAGCCTGCTAGCTCGGGTTCCAAGAGTGGTGGTTGAGCCACCGAGTAACAGCCATGACGTAATGTTCCCAACGGCGTCGGGCTCGGACAGCGGTGCCTTTCCTCACAACAAAGCCCGGCCCGGTAGAGTTCCAGAAGCATAGCTAGGTCTCCTAAGACGGGGTCGGCAGGGAGCACACGAGGACAGGGACTAGACAGAGAGCCAAGGTGGATGATGCAACCGCTCTGTTTGTCCGCTGGAAGGAAGCAGACAGTCTTGTGTTGGGCAGAGGTTCCACAAGAGCTGCAGACTTCCTCTGAGGGGGCTGACCACATAAACCCGCACGGCAACGATATTGGCGTTTCAGCCGCAGATATCACTAAAATAACACGGTCACCATCCCTTTTTGATACGCTTTTTTGTTTTGGACCGAGCGCTTAACCAAGAGGGGTGGCTCTTTCTGGTAGTTTTAAACACAAGCACATGGAAACGTGCCGCTGGACACAGATACACACACAGTCGCATGTGTTCACGCACACACACACATGCACGCCCGCACATAAACACACGCACGCACGCACACACACACACACACACACACACACACACACACGCACATACAAACACGCACACAGTTGCACAGCTATGAAAACAGGGAGCAGGAGATGTGATTTGCCTTGGACAAACAGTGTGTGATGGAGCAGAGGATGTTCCGGGAAGAGTCTGAGAGGGAAGTGACTCTCTCTGCTGGCCAACAGCAACACGTACAAAGTGGACAAACAGTCTCGGAGGAGAAGAGTCTACAAGAAACATGAAGTTAAGATGCTGCTGTGGCGATTCACTGTGGATACTTGCTAAGTGCCTCTAAAACAACAACAACAACCCAGCTTGTGGTAAACGGGGTAAATACAAACAAATACAATATGTTTTCAAAGAGAGAGAGAGAGAGAGTAACAGTGGGAGAACAATAGGAACTAGGAATGTAGCATAAATATTTTGTTACTCATACCCAGATTAATACCAACGAAATTCCAAGAACACAAGAGTCGGTGTCAGTTAGTGTTACCTTTGTCAATCAGAGAGCTTG
>JAPMUY010006997.1:7500-12500 GCA_026901105.3 Galaxias olidus | reverse complement strand
AAGCAGGCCAGCAATTAGTCCCTCGTTACGGGCTGTTGTCAATATTTATGATGTGAGTCTGAGAGAGAAGGCAGACATGTTTCATTTTTATTTTTTCAATCGGTGAACTTCGGGGTCAGTTGAATAGCTAGAGGGGGACGGCAAAGCGAGGGAATGACTGAGAGATGGAGTGAGAGAAAACTAGACGGAGAGAGAGAGGAAAAGAGAGAGAGAGAGAGATACTGACCAGACCCCAGCCTTATAAACCAGAGGAAATGATCCCGCTGGCCATTCTAATTGCACAGACTCCAAAGTGTTGGACTGTTTAATTGTCGTGTGACTTTTCCCTGTGGTCAGCCATAAGCCTAAGATACAGCTCAGGAGCAGGCAGTAAATGTCACTATCCTAAAAAAAACACTTTCATGCAGTTTATTCTATTAAATGTTTCCGTTTCGTTCAAGATCGAATATGATAACACTTAAGGTGTTAAGGAGTTTGGAACAAAATGAAGTACAAGAAGACAGAGAGACAGACAGACAGAGAGAGAGTGAGAGAGAGAAAGAGAGAGAGAGAGAGAGAGAGAGAGAGAGAGAGAGAGAGAGTGAGAGAGAGAGAAGAGAGAGAGAGAGAGAGAGAGAGAGAGAGAGAGAGAGAGAGAGAGAGAGAGAGAGAGAGAGAGAGAGAGAGAGAGAGAGAGAAACCACAAGACAGAGAGTCGGAGAAATCAGGGAGGTTGTGATTCCTCTCTGAGGAGGTCGGGTGTCATTCAACCCATGGAGGCAGGGGGAGTCTCCATCGTAGCCCAGCCGGCTGCTCTCTATGTGGGGTGAGGAACGGTGCAAGGCCCCCTGCCTGGGTCTCTCCATGAAAGCCAGAGGGCCAGAGAAGAAAATGAAACCTCTACGAACCCAAAGGCACGTAGATAAATAGTGTTCATCCAATGGAGGGGTCCTTTTAATCACTTAGCCTTACCTTCCATTCTATCTCTTTCCTTCCTCCTTCATGTTTTCACCTAACCCTCTCAATCCATCTGTCCAGATTCCCCAGTGTAATAACATGGCTGTATGGGCTCTCTGAAAACACAGCCTCTTACACAACAGCTCCAGCAGGTCTCAGGTGACTCTGCCGCCGTCCGTGTCAGTCCGACAACAGTGGAGTCAGGGAGAAGATAGAAAGAGAGAGGAGATCCAACCAACACGCCCGCTCGTCAGACGGACAGGCAGGTCGTTTCAGCTGTACAGACAGACAGACAGACAGACAGACAGACAGACAGACAGACAGAAAGGTCATTTCAGCTGTACAGACAGACAGACAGACAGACAGATAGACAGACAGGTCATTTCAGCTGTACAGACAGGCAGACAGACAGACAGACAGGTCATTTCAGCTGTACAGACAGACAGACAGACAGACAGGTCATTTCAGCTGTACAGACAGACAGACAGACAGACAGACAGACAGACAGACAGACAGACAGACAGACAGACAGAAAGGTCATTTCAGCTGTACAGACAGACAGACAGACAGACAGGTCATTTCAGCTGTACAGACAGACAGACAGACAGACAGACAGACAGACAGACAGACAGACAGACAGACAGACAGACAGACAGACAGACAGACAGACAGACGCTGTAGACAGACAGACAGACAGACAGACAGACAGACAGGTCATTTCAGCTGTACAGACAGACAGACAGACAGACAGACAGACAGACAGACAGACAGGTCATTTCAGCTGTACAGACAGACAGACAGACAGACAGACAGACAGACAGACAGGTCAATTCAGCTGTGCAGACAGACGGACAGGGACCAGCAAGGAGAGTCAAACCACCTGGCCGTCGGTCAAACGTGCATCCTGAGCCTCAGCCCTTCCGTCAGACTGCAGCGATGAGAGGAGACACAGAGTCAAGGAACCTGCAGCCAGCCTGCTCCGCGGAGAGAGAAAACCCCCACCCACACACACACTCAGCCCAGCCTCCCTCACATTCATCACCGGCCCTGGGCCTCCAGCTGACAGGAGAGGAGCCAGAGTCCACCCAGGAGGAGCCTAGGGGAGATGTGCCGTCCAGCCCCGGTGGAGAAGGCCCCCTGTGGGATCCGACTGGCAGAACGGCCCGGTCCTGGGAATCCACCCAGGGACCAGAGACTGCACTCTCCCTCTCTGCTTGTCGCTTCTCTGCCTCTTCGTATGCCTTCTGTGTGTGTGTGTGTGTGTGTGTGTGTGTGTGTGTATCTGCTGCAGTCTAGCTGGAGAGAGGAGCACAGAGGCAGGAGATGACAGGGCCAGGTCCTGTGCAGAGAGGACAGCTGAGGTGCACACATACGCTCTCTATATGTCGCCACACAAACACACACACTTCTTACCTAAATCTTCGCTATGTAAATGCAAAGGCATGAAGCCTTCATTAAATGTGCGCACACACACACATGCACTTAAAACCCACCCACACACACACATGCACCCACCCACACACGACTGTGGAGGTCTGGCAGAGCAGTAGAAACAAACAGAAGTGGATTCTAAAAATTAGGAGTGTGCTGTGATTGCTGCTGTTTCCACAGCTTAGTGGACGAGACGAATTAATCAGAGGCCACAATGGCCAGGGCTCCACCGCGCGCGCACACACACACACACACACACACACACACACACACACACACACACACACACACACACACACACACACACACACGGCTAATGAACACAATCATAACAGTACCACATGTGGGAGCCATTTTGCCACCTCTCTCACTCTTCAAAAACATATGTGAATTGAAGTACTTTTGAGAATCTGGGATATTGTAGTCAGGAGCCTCGTTATTGTCAACATGATACACCGTTGATTAATACAGCCGTGTCTGCAGGAGGGGGTCATTCATTTTCTCGTCCTCAACGATCTCTTCTGCATTATTCAAATCCATCTGGTCCACTATTAAGTCACATCGTAACCCCCCCACCCCCGCCTCTCCCCTAACACTCGCTAACCCCGAAACATCAGCATTTCAGCGACCACCTCAGCAGTATTCAAACCCCCCCCCCCCCCCTTTTTGGCACACACTGTTATTTGGACAGGGTCAGTCGGCAGCCCTGTGCGGCATGGCCCCGTTGCGCGGAGCATGCTTAACATAGCGCCGCGATGGTTACCCCCACACAATGATCCATAATTCAAATGCGCGGGGAGGTAAATAAGCGGCCCGGCTGACACCGAGTTCGCCAACCGACGCGCTCATGATTGATTCATCCCCGGGCCCGTGGGCCTGCTGGGTGCTTTTGCGGTCGGCCATATTTGTCCTAGTGATTGCACATACATGAATGGATAAACACCGCTGCTTATGTCAACGCGGGGTAACCAGGGAAACCGAGGGTCAGCTAGTCTGCTAACCGATTCTTTTTCTCTGGGCCTTAAAATAGTCACCCACCCCCCTCACCACCCTCAGCATGACTAATAGCGGCCTACTTAAACGCCTGGTCCATATGTGCTGCCCCCCCCCCCCCGAGTAAAGGGATCCCCACGGCTCAACGCCCCAGTGGGTACGGTCCCTCACCCGTGGCGCCCAGCGTCCCTCTCCAGCTCTGGGCTCGATCCACAAAGGTGGACCCTCAGGTCCTGACAGGAGGCAGAGATGGAGGTGACCCAGGATCGGCCCCCCTCTGTCACAGCCGGCCCTCTGTCCACGGCTAATTGAGCTAGCCGCGTCCTCGCTCCCGTTTCACTAGCGGGCGGCTTGGGTGTCGGGTTGTCCGTCGGTGTGGACAGGTCCTTGTTTAGTTTGGTGGGGAGAGAGCCGGCGTGCGGGAGGGGGGAAGGACGGCCATACGTCTCCGACGGCGACGGGCTTTCAACTCGACGCCGTAAATTACGGCCAGGTGGACCTTTACAAACAGAGAGCTTTAGCGCGGGGGTTTATGGTGGCCGGCGCACTTTTGATCCGTTCGTTTAGGGGCTAAAGGGTCAGGAGAGGGGCAGGAGGGTCGCGGTTGACCTTCACGATGTGAGAGACAAAGACCTGGCGGCCCCTCCAGCGTGTCCTTTGGTAACCAGCCACAGATGTCCTTCTGGACAGGGAAAGAAAAGCACGTTAGAGTTCATATGGAGACACGTGGAGCGTTGCCGTGTTGGCAAGGCTCCTACGTCTTTGAACACACACAATGTATATTATTTCACGACTTTCCAAAATCCACTACCCCCCCCCCCCCGCTCTCTGGTTGCACAGACTCTTACGTCACGCAGACCGCTGAAACGCAAAACACGGAGGGAAAAGTGCCGAGGCTTAATGGACCGTGGCCATGTTGACCGTCCTCCACGCTGGATGAGGTTGGTGTCTGCTGCTGGCGCGCTCTCGGCTTCCACACACACACACAAAAAGAAAGACGACCAAGAAAACGGGGACTCCAAAAAAACCTTCCTCAAACCAAGAGGCCAATCCTGTGCAGAAATCCATTAGAATCAAACAACAACGCGAGACCCTACCGTTCGCTAAAGCCAAGGCTTTTACTGCCGGTCCCCTTTGATACACTCTCTCGTACTCTTAAAATACTGTTTAGATTCATAAATGTTTTTATTTGCCCGGGACGCAGCGCCGCACGGATCGTGTGACTCACGTTGGCTTGTGGTCTGGGTGGCGAGGGACCGCTGGTCGGCAGTCAAACTGGACTCACATTTACAGGCCCTGTTTATGTGTCACCAGGCCCCGTCGGAGAGAGGGATACCGGGAAACCGGACTCCCGAGCAGTGTACCGTCGGAACGCCGAGGAAGGCTCTACCGCTCACGTACCGGAGAGAAGAAGAGAACAGGGTAAAGAGCGCTTCTCGCTGAGAGACGATGTTGACGATGGGTCCAGGTATTGGTCCAGCAGGTCAGGTCTGAGTTCTCTCTCTGTCCACAAACAACACTCGGTCAAATCAGTCGGGTTCATCCTCAAGCCAAGATCAGTTCAAATCCCCTTCAACTGCCTGTGACATCTTGCCTCTCCGTCCATATCGGTCTGCATGTCTCTCGCTCTCTCTCTCTCT
>JAPMUY010006997.1:0-2500 GCA_026901105.3 Galaxias olidus | reverse complement strand
GAGAGAGAGAGAGAGGAGAGAGAGAGAGAGAGGGGAGAGATAAAGAGAGAGTGAGAGAGAGAGAGAGAGAGCGAGAGAGAGAGAGAGAGAGAGAGAGAGAGAGAGAGAGAGAGAAAGAGAGCCAGGGAGGGAGAGGGGGAGATGCAACATAGAGGGGGGGAGAAAGAGGGAGGGAGAGAGACAGAAACAGAGAGAGAGAGCGAGCTCTTCCGTCTCTGCTGTCCCAGGGCTTCTCGTGTTTCATGTTTTCACACCAGGGACTGTGTTGAATTCTTCTGACAGTAGGTCTGCAGGACCCTGTCTGAGAGGCCTGACTTCTCTCTTCCTGCCTGCCTCCACACTCACACACACACACACACACACACACACACACACACACACACACACACACACACACACACACACACACGTACGCGCGTAGACTCATAACATCTGCTTCTCGTTGCGCTCGCAAACTGCATCAGACGCTGGGGAGGGGGAAAGGAGAGACAGCACAGCTTCCTGTCCAGCTGGACATGCGGGCCTCGTGTTAGGACCAGGGATAAACAGATACTGTTTCAGCATTGGGAAAAACAACGAGGGATCAAAAGGCCCCGTCCTTTCTCCCCACCCTCCCAAACGGTCAGACGCTGGGGGGGGGGGTGGCACGTCGGTTTTGTTCGCAGGGCAGGCTTAGATGGAGCGGTGTTCTTGGAAGACCACATCATAAACCCTCTTGATGTGTATCCAGCGACATGCCGTAATCATCACCTGTCAGTCACGGGGGGGGGGGGGGGGTTAAGGAGTAGTGCTCCGACACCAGAACCGCAACAGCGAAGCGTCCTAATTCAAATCCCGCTCGACAACGGCGTGGCCCACGCGCGCTCCTCAGCGCTCCTCCGCGGCATCTGCTAAACCCATCGCCCCGCGCCGCCGCGCCCGTCCACCTTTTCAACACGTCCGCCACTGGGCCTCTCTGGGCCTCAGACAGGCCTTTGTCTCTGGCCCCCGCGGGCGTTGGCTTTGGTCCCCTGGTCGACCTGCCATGTCTCTCTGTACCTGGGGTGGGCGGGTGTCCACGGGGCCGGGGCCGGGGCCAGGCAGAGGGATGAGGCAGGGGTGTGGGGGGTCAGGGTTGAGGTTTGGCGAGGCGGTGCTCGCGTCTGTCATCACTTGGAGCCGGGCTGAGCCGGGGCCAGTTCACTATCGACGCGCTGGAGCCGTTTATGGAGAAGAGCGAGACATGACGCGCACACACACACACACACACACACACACACACACACACACACACACACACACACACACAGACGCAACCTATCCGGAGACATTTCTAACACCCACATTTTCTCATGTGGTGTGCACACAAAGACACAGGTGGAGGCAGTAGGTGCAGCCAATCCCCACAGAATCCATTCAGAGAGAGAGAGAAGAGAGAGAGAGAGCGAGAGAGAGAGAGAGAGAGAGAGAGAGAGAGAGAGAGAGAGAGAGAGAGAGTACACACAGAGCCGCCCAGCTTCCCCATGAGATAATCCCTGATTGCTCTCCAAACATGCTGGGGGGTCGAGTCGTGGTGCCTGGTGACTGTGGCGTGCTGCTGACCCCGTCGCCTCTATCTCCGCCCGGGATCGTCTCCCGTCCTAATCCCCGGCTTCGCTCCCCTCTCGCTGTTCGAGGACGCCTTTTCCTGGGAGCTCCGTTTCAAACTTCTAATGTCCGCCGCTCGCGTCGCGTCGCTCTGCAGTGTTTTTGTGGCCCCCGATGGGTTTCCCCTGTGATAACTAACCGCTAAGCCCACCGAAGCCAGGCGATTAGATGCGCGCGTGCGTGTGTATGTGTGTGTGTGTGTGTGTGTGTGTGTGTGTGCGCGCGTGTGTGTGTGTGTGTGTGTGTGCCGCGTGGAAAGGCGGCTCCATGGCCCCGGGCGACCACCCCCGGCGCGACATGGAATCCGAGCCCGGCCTCCGCACACTGTACGGCGGGGCGCTGGAGCCACGACCAGGGGACAACGCCGCTTTGACTGCAGGCACGGCTTTAGAGAAAAGAGCGGCACCTGCTTTTAGTTATCGCCGACCTCCCTTGCTACTCCTAACCCTAACCCCCCTCACACACACACACACACACACACATGCGGAAAGAAGTGCGCACGGCGTCTCTAGCCCCTTGCCCACGCTCCCGGGTGAGATGGCGAAGCGCCCCGGGTTTTCAGCAGGTCGACCGCAGAGAGGGGCCTGGCACCGCGCACAGAGGAGGAGGCCGTAGGAGGTTTAGTGGGGCTAGGGGAGACTTGGTGGGGCTGGGGGAGACTTGGTGGGGCTGGGGGAGACTTGGTGGGGCTGGGGGAGGGCTGGTGGGGGTAAAGCCGGTCGAGGGATAGGGCGATGTTCCAGATCACTGCATGAGCACCGACCCGCCGCCAAGCGCCCTGCCACGTGCTCTATATTTCACCAACTTCAATCCGACCCTGGCTCCATTCATAGCAAGCGCGTTGGATTTGAGGAGCCAGGGTGGGCGAGGTGCT
>JAPMUY010006995.1:50000-53322 GCA_026901105.3 Galaxias olidus | reverse complement strand
TGAGAAACGTGTGTGTGTGTGTGTGTGTGTGTGCGTGCGTGCGTGCGTGCGTGCGTGCGTGTTTGTATGTGTTTTTACTTTTTGCACCCAAGCTTTGCGTGTACACAGCCGTTTGGATAACCGTCATATTTAATTTGTAGTGTGCGTGTCTCTCTCTCTCTCTCTCTCTCTCTCTCTCTCTCTCTCTCTCTCTCTCTCTCTCTCTCTCTCTCTCTCTCTCTCTCTCTCTCTCTCTCTCTCTCTCTCTCTCTCTCTCTCTCTCTCTCTCTCTCTGTGATGTCCAACTGGTTTGTATAGATAGATTGATATAGAGATAATACATAGGTGTCTGTCTGTGAATGGCTGTGTGTGTGTGTGTGTGTGTGTGTGTGTGTGTGTGTGTGTGTGTGTGTGTGTGTGTGTGTGTGTGTGTGTGTGTGTGTGTGTGTGTGTGTGTGTGTGTGTGTGTGTGTTCCCTACTCTGCCCCTATTGACTGAATACAGATCAGATGTTTGACCCTGTATTTGCGCACACCTTGTGTGTGTGTGTGTGTGTGTGTGAGTGTGTGTGGCTGTGTGTACATGTATTTGCGTGTGTGTGTGTGTGTGTGTACACGTGTGTGTGTGTACACGTGTGTTTGCGACTCAGCAAATGCCTTTGTCTCGTTCGTGTGTGAGCGTTTTGTTGGACCTGTGAGAGGGTGCAAGGGCACTCATTTGTCTGTGTGTGTGTGTGTGTGTGTGTATTTATAGATGTGCAGTGAATGTGTGTGTACGTATGCGTGTGTTCTCCTGTGTGTCCGCCGCGTCGACATGTTTGTGTGTGTGTGTTCAGCCAACCCGTTCACGCACACAGCCAAAGGCCAGAGATCCAAACGACCTCTTCATCTCTGTCTCCAAAAGGATTGAGGTGTGGAGATCTGACCAATGGGAAGCCAGATCAATAGGAGTCTGCATCAGATTACTACTCCCATTGGTTGAACTATGTTAGCGGATTAACGGGCTCAGCCAATGGGATAATCCGAATCGAATCATCTTTCTTTTTTTTTTTTTTTTCAATCAATGCTTAAGCGATTGCATTATTATTACGCCTTTTGAAAGTAAATAAAACAGGTTTATGTTTTTATGGACTCGTGACATGACACTGTGGTTGTGGTCGAAATAGAATGAAAGCAGTGAAAAGAGAACTGAAACTACTAACGGGGGTACTGATCAGAGAATCCATTTACTCTAAGTGTTGATAATGGAATCCATTTACACTAAGTATTGATAGAATCCATTTACACTAAGTATTGATAACAGAATCCATTTACACTAAGTATTGATAATAGAATCCATTTACACTAGATATTCATAAAATAACCTATTTACTGTAAGTATTGATAATAGAATCCAGTGTGTGTCATCACGTTTTTCTGAGTGCTATGATGCACGCTGTCACCTAGACGACGGGGACCTGGAGGAAGGATTCTCATTGGACGAGAGGAGTTGACCGGCTTGTGATGTAACACCAGAACCAGGGAATTGTTGGTTAAACCTCAACTCATCCCTCCATCCATCCATCCCTCTGTCTGTCTGCAGCAAGTTGTGTAGCGGTCACAATAGGCAGAGGGTGTGTGTGTGTGTGTGCGTGTGTGTGTGTGTGTGTGTGTGTGTGTGTGCATGTGTGTGTGTGTGTGTATGCATGTGTTTGTGAGTTTGACACAATTGACAGGACGTACTGGCACCTTAGAATGAATTGAATTGAAATAGGATATTAAAAATAACTTATTTAAACTACCTTCTCATTGAGAGCTGTAATTATGGTGTAAATGTATGTGTGAGCTAGACAGACTTCAGTTTGAGAAAGCTGTGTTTGTATCAGTGAGAGAGACCCCATTTGAGAAAGGTAGTGTGTGTGTGTTCAGTAGTGTGATCATGAACAGCCAATCATCATTAAGGCTGACACAAACTGTTGGGCTGTAAATGTTTAATCGCACTTGTAGGGACAACAGGCTGAAAAGGTTCTTGTGTGTGTGTGTGTGTGTGTGTGTGTGTGTGCGTGTGCATGTGCGCGCGCACGTACGTGTTTATGTGTTCATAAAACAAATTTGTCCTTGCCTGTACGTGTGTCTGCATACGATCACTTTATTATTCGCTTTTAAGAGTCAGTCTCTGTGTGTGTGTGTGTGTGTGTGTGTGTGTGTCTGTGTGCGTCTGTGTCTTATCAGGCATGTATAACCGCTGTAAGGTCTATTTGTGTGTGTCTGTGTGTGTGTGTGTGTCCATCTATCTTGCTCCCTTGGCAGATCGATATGTCTGGATGTGACGTGTGTGTTTTTCTCCAAGGATGTGTTCTGTGTGTGTGTGTGTGTGTGCGCCCCGCTGCCCCCTTCCCCCGAAGACTAACCTTACCTGTCTCCACCCATCACTGCACCCCCCGAAATAGACCGAACCCCCTTTCAAAAGCCTCTCTGTCACGGATCAATCCCACACATTAACCCCGCCCCCCTCTCCCTGACTCCCGCCCTCCTCCACTTACTCCTTCCTGTCCGCTGATCCAATCAGAGCGCACACAGGGGTCAGGAAGTAGCGGCGAGTGAGTGATGGGGTTCCCCGACACCAGATTACACGGTAAGACCAGGGGTGGAATACCAATGAGGAGCCGGAGGGGAAGGTCGGGTCGCGAAGGGAAGAAAACGGAGCGGATTGAAGAGGTGCCGAAGTTCCTGGCAGTGCAGAAGTCGAACAAGGAAAAGGTGTGTGTGTGTGTGTGTGTGTGTGTGTGGGGAGTCCGGCTTCACAATCTGGAGCACCTGACAACCCCAAAAAATAGAGCAGGTGTGTGTGCGATGTGTATGTGTGTGTGTGTGTGTGTGTGTGTGTGTGGAGCACCTGACAACCCCAAAAAATGGCTGTGTGTGCATGTGTATGTGTGTGTGTGTGTGTGTGTGTGTGGGAGTCAATCTGGAGCACCTGACAACCCCAAAAAATAGAGCAGGTGTGTGTGCGATGTGTGTGTGTGTGTGTGTGTGTGTGTGTGTGTGCTTGAAGCTAAAGAAAGAGTAAAAAGCCAAGACAAAGAAACAGCAGGCTCGGGGTGACACTTACCTCCAAACAGCACACTGACCCCTCACCTCCATTTTGTCAAGTCACGCCGTTGGAACGCGGCCCCCCGTTGCCCCTCACAACCACAGAAGGGGGGCGGTCCGTCATTGTTATTCTACCCCCTGAAACCTGAACCCCCCGGCGGCCATCCCAGATTAGTTCCTTTTCTCTCTCTCTCTCTCTCTCTCTCTCTCTCTCTCTCTCTCTCTCTCTCTCTACCTCTCTCTCTACCTCTCTCTATCAATTTATTTATTAA
>JAPMUY010006995.1:22500-40000 GCA_026901105.3 Galaxias olidus | reverse complement strand
GGAGGAGGTGAGAGGAGAAGGGAGAGAGGAGAGGAGATGAGAGGAGGAGGCTGGAGAGGGGGGGAGAGGAGAGGAGAGGGGAGAGAAGGAGGCAGGAGAGGGGGGGAGAGGAGAGGGGAGAGAAGGAGAGAGAGGTGAGGAGAGGAGAGAGGAGGGAGGAGAGAGAGAGGGGGGGTGAGAGAGAGAAGAGATGGGAGAGAGGAGAGAGGGAGGGGAGAGGGGAGAGGAGAGAAAGGAGGGGAGGAGAGGAGGAGGTGAGAGGAGAGAGGAGAGAGAGGAGCGGAAGAGAGGAGATGAAAGGAGGAGAGGGGAGAGAAGGAGAGAGAGGTGAGGAGAGGAGAGAGGAGGTGAGAGGAGAGAGAGGAGGAGAGGAGATGAGAGGAGGAAACTGGAGAGGGGGGGAGAGAGAGGAGAGGAGAGGGGAGAGGCAGGAGAGGGAGGGGAGAGAGAAGGAGAGAGAGGTGAGAGAGGAGAGAGAGGAGGGGGGGGAGAGAGGTGAGGAGAGGAGAGAGAGGAGGTGAGGAGAGGAGAGAGAGGAGAGGAGAGAGAGGGAGAGAGAGGGGGAGAGAGGAGAGGGAGAGAGAGAAGGAGAGAGAGAGAGAGAGAGGGGAGGAAGGAGAGAGAGGTGAGGAGAGGAGAGAGGAGGAGGTGAGAGGAGAGGGGAGAGAAGGAGAGAGAGGTGAGGTCAGAGTAATAACGTGGACCGCTGACCGCACACCACCATGTTCTGCCTCGACTTCTCTGTATGTCCCGGACTCTTCATGACCTTTGCCTCACCTTTCTGGCTTCCCAGCGTTCCATTATTCATAACCCTGTCTCTCCACACTTCTCACCCTCTCTCTCTCTCTCTCTCTCTCTCTCTCTCTCTCTCTCTCTCTCTCTCTCTCTCTCTCTCTCTCTCTCTCTCTCTCTCTCTCTCTCTCTGTCTCTCTCTGTGTCTCTCTCTCTGTCTCTCTCTCTCTCTCTCTCTCTCTCTCTCTCTCTCTCTCTCTCTCTCTCTCTCTCTCTCTCTCTCTCTCTCTCTCCATCTCCACGGTGGCCATACTGAGGCATGGAGGGTTGTTTTAAAGTTTCAATCTATTTCCATTACAGGGCTTTCTACATCACAACCATCTCTCTCTCTCTCTCTCTCTCTCTCTCTCTCTCTCTCTCTCTCTCTCTCTCTCTCTCTCTCTCTCTCTCTCTCTCTCTCTCTCTCTCTGTCTTTCTCTCTCTCTCTCTCTCTCCCTGTCTCCCTTTAAACTCTCCCTCTTTGCTTCTCCCTCTCGCTTCACGGTCTCCCTCTGTTTCTCCCCCTCTCTCTCTGATGTGGGCTGGCTGGACGGACGCAGAGGGATGGTGTTCTGAGCCGAGCTCTCTGATGTGGGCTGGCTGGACGGACGCAGAGGGATGGTGTTCTGAGCCGAGCTGTCTGAAGACATTACTGACGGCTGTGGAAAGGTTCATGTGGTTTGGTGTGGGGGTCTGCCGTCTGACAGAGAGTGTGGCCCTCGCTCGCTCTCCCCTTAACCTCACGTTGTCACCACGGAACACCATTCAACTCTATGGAACACCATAGAACAAGCTAGAACACCATAGGACACTATGGAACACCATGGAACACCATAGAACAAGCTAGAACACCGTAGGACACTATGGAACACCATAGAACAAGCTAGCACACCATAGGACACTATGGAACACCATAGAACAAGATAGAACACCATAGGACACTATGGAACACTATGGAACACCATAGAACAAGATAGAACACCGTAGAACACTATGGAACACTATGAAACACTATAGAAAACCGTAGAACACCATAAAACACTATGGGAGGCCATAAACATTATAGAACACTATGGAACACTATGGAACACTATAGAACACCATAAACACTTTAGAACACTATAGAACACTGTAGGACACCATTTGACTCTATGGAACACCATAGAACACTATGCAACACTATAGAACACTAAAGAGCATCATAAAACACTATGGAACACTATGAAACACTATATAATACTATGGAACACTATGGGACACTATAGAAAACCACGGAACACTACAGAACACTATAGAACATCATAAAATACTATGAAACACTATAGAACACTATAGAACACCATAAAACACTGTGGGAACAGGATAGCACAACATTGCACAACATAGAACACCTTCTAACATTATAGTACACTATTGAACACTATAGAACACTGTAGAACAGCATAGAACATGGTATAGAACACTATGGAACAAAGTGGAATGCAAGTTATTCCGGGTGTGACCACAGCGATGCTGAGTTGGTGTGCGGTCGTCATGTTGTTGCAGATGGAGTGTGTGTGTGTGTGTGTGTGTGTGTGTGTGTGTATATGTGGGGAGGGTGGGGGGGGTAGATTTGGGGTCATAGCCGCAGGGACCAGGTCAAGCATACAACATGATCTCCACAGCATTGCACACTGCTGCTAGCTGAAGCTCACCGGGGGCCGCCATGCAATATTCAGAGAACAATCAAACGCTTGGACAACTGTGGGCGGGGGTTCACACGCTAGTCTTCTTCAGGCTTTTGCGGAGAGTTGTGTGATTGTGTGTGTGTGTGTGTGTGTGTGTGTGTGTGTGTGTTGGGTGTATGTGTGTGTGGGGGGTGAAATGGCCACGGAGAGAACGAGGATGTCTGTGTGTGTCCTTGTAGTTTGGGTCGAGTTGCGTGCTTGATCGGGTCTGACTCTACAAATTCTAAAATGGCGGAAGGAGTCAGTGGGAGAAAGCGCGGACAGATTTACTGTTATCTTTCTCTCGACAACTTTCCTCTTCTTCCTCCCTCCTCCTCCTCCTCCTCATCCCTCTTCCACTTTCTACCCTGCCCCCGGTCTCAATCTCCTTTTGTCATTCCCCGTGAAGGTTTTACGACGGTTTTGCGATGAAGGTGATGATGCTGATGGCGACGATGGTCTCCTTCATAGCTATCTGGTCGTTCCGCTTCGCTTGTTCCATCCTTCCTTTGTTTTTACGGCCATTTTCTGTTTATTGACTAAACAAACGCGGCCTCTATCGCTCCTCTCTCTCTCTCTCTTTCTCTCTATCGCCCTCTCTCTCTGTCTGCCTCTCTCTCTCTCTTTCGCTCCTCTCGCTCTCTCTTTCTCTCTCTCTCTCTCTCGTCTGCCTCTCTCTCTCTCTCTCTCTTTCTCTTTCTCTCTCTCTCTCTCTTTCTCTCTCTCTCTCTCTCTCTCTCTGTCTGCCTCTCTCGCTCTCTCTCCCTCGCTCCTTGCTCTTCTTCTTGGAAAGGGCAGTTGAGTTGTTTTGCCGTTCCGTCGGCGAAGGCCCAGGCTGATAAAAAAATGAAATAATGGTGCAGGCCGGTGAAGGGTGCCATCACAACTCAACGGATCTATAAAACCGTGTCAGACACGTTTCATAAAACAAGTTGCAATGCAATTGTGTTTCACAGATACGACCAAAGATATGAAATAAGTAGATAAAAAAAAGTTATAGCTGGAAAGCTAGTTTAACCGAAACAAACTGAGAATATGTGTTCCGTTTTATTTTGTTATTGTGCCAGCCATTTTTCAGGATGAGTTTTCAGTGGCTGGTTGCATGGCATTGGCAGCCATCTTAAATCACATTTTAAGCTAACCAAGGTCTCCCAAGCCATCTTACTTCTCATTCTAAACTAAATTATGTTTTTACCAGCCATTTTATTTCTAATTTTAAACTAAATTAGGTTTTTACCAGCCATCTTGGTTATCGTTTTAAACTAAATTATATCCTTATCAGCCATCTTAGTTATCATTTTAAACTAAATTAGGTTCTTATCAGCCATCTTAGTTCTCATTTTTGGGGTTAGTGCCAGCTGACCTTAGAGTCCTGGTTGGCTCATGTTTCCACAGCATATTGGAACAGACACTCTGCTTTTATCACCAGCCACACAATTTAAAACATATTGGAACAGAGACTCTGCTTTTATCACCAGCCACACAATTTAAAACATATTGGAACAGAGACTCTGCTTTTATCACCAGCCACACATTTTAAAACATATTGGAACAGAGACTCTGCTTTTATCACCAGCCACACATTTTAAAATTAACCATAAAAGCAACCGAAAGCCAGTGTAGCAATTTCACAATTGGCGTGATGTGCCGAATTCGATGTTGATTTTTCTTCACTCGGGGTTCAGACCGTTTTTTCCCTTATTTCTTTTACCAAACAACATAACAATTGTACGTTTAACCATCTTTTTTGAACCACATTCATCATTCAATCAGAAACGGCACTCTTCAATCAGAAACGGCACTCTTCAGCGATCTTCACCAATGAACTGCCACAAACGAAACTGAACTCCCTTTCGACTCGGGTTTTCCTTCACGGTTTTGGTTTTGTTTTGGTCTCGCAGCAGCTAAAGTGCCTCCTTCTTCCTCTTGAAGGACCTGGAACATTCTCGCCTTACCCCCGTGCTGAAGGAACCGTTTTCCCCCGGCCGTGAATAGGGGAGGTTTTCAACAGACCTTTAATCTCAGAGCGCCGACGTAGACTCCCCTACCTCGCTAAAGGGGGTAACCCCCACCTCGCCAAAGGGGGTCACCCCCACTGACCTCGCTAGAGGGGGTCGCCCTCGCCAACCTTGCTAGAGGGGGTCGCACCGACCGACTTCGCTTAAGGGGGTCCCATCGACCTCGTTAATAGGGGTCGCCCTGACCTCACTAAAGGGGGTCTCACCGACTTCGCTAAAGGGGGTCTCACCGACCGACCTCGCTAAAGGGGGTCGCCCTGACCTCGCTAAAGGGGGTCGCCCTGACCTCGCTAAAGGGGGTCGCCCTGACCTCGCTAAAGGGGGTCGCCCCCCCACCTCGCCCTAGGGGGTCTCACCGACTTTGCTAAAGGGGGTCACCCCACCTCGCTAAAGGGGGTCACCCCACCTAGCTAAAGGGGGTCGCCCACAACGACCTCGCTAAAGGGGGACGCTACGACCAACCTCGTTAAAGGGGGTCGCCCCAACATCGCTAAAGGGGGTCTTCCTCGCCGACCTCGCTAAAGGGGGTCACCCCCACCACCCTCGCTAGAGGGGGTCAACCTCGCCGACCTCACTAAAGGGGGTCGCCCCACCTCGCTAAAGGGGGTCACCCCGACCAACCTCGCCAAAGGGGGTCAACCTCGCCGACCTCGCTAGAGGGGGTCGCACAGAATGACCTCGCTTAAGGGGGTCCCATCGACCTTGTTAAAGGGGGTCGCCCCCACTTTGCTAAAGGGGGTCGCGCTGAAATCGCTAAAGGGGGTCACCCCCACCTAGCCTGAAGGGGGGACGCCCCACCTCACTAAAGGGGGTCACCCCGACCGACCTCGCCAAAAAGGGGGTCACCCTGGCCTCGCTAAAGGGGGTCCCCCCCACCGACCTCGCTAAAGGGGGTCGCCCTGACCTCGCTAAAGGGGGTCGCCCTGACCTCGCTAAAGGGGGACGCCCCCACCTCGCTAAAGAGGGTCACCCCCACCGACCTCGTTAAAACGGGTCACCCCGACGGACCTCGCTTAAGGGGGTCGCCCTCGCCGACCTCGCTAAAGGGGGACGCCCCACTGACCTCGCTAAAGAGGGTCGCCCTGACTTCGTTAAAAGGGGTCACCCCTACCAACCTCGCTGAAGGGGGTCTCACCAACTTCGCTAAAGGGGGTCGCCCCCACTTCGCTAAAGGGGGTCACCCCGACCAACCTCGCTAAAGGGGGTCACCCTGGCCTCGCTAAAGGGGCTCGCCCCCACCGACCTCGCTGAAGGGGGTCTCACCAACTTCGCTAAAGGGGAAGCGCCCTGACCTCACTAAAGGTGGTCGCCCACCCACTTTGCTAAAGGGGGTCACCCCGACGGACCTCGCTAAAGGGGATGTTTTTGAAAGTCCGATGGTGTTTTCCCACGATTGGAGTAGCGTCACCGTTGCCAAGCAACGACTTTATTTGTTTACAAAGCTGAACCCCAGATAGTTATAAGCTAGAAAATACGAAAAAAGAACAGTAGCCTAATAGAATCAGAGCGAAATGTCAAGACGTCTAATGACTGCCAAGGAGGCTTTGGCCTCGTTTCAGAGCCTTGACGAGGCTGAGTATGATGGAGGAGCAGGTTCGGATATCAACGTCTCCTGGTCTATTGAAAGTGCATCGGAGACGGACTCAGAGAGTGATTCAGAGATAATCCCACTTCGGAAAAAAAGACGGCTGGACAATTCCAATTCTGCTGTCATTCCATTTACTAATCCAGGTAACGTTAAAGTTTCAGTTAGCTACGTTATAGGTCTAAGGATCCTTATAGGCGATCTTGTGTGTTACTTAGACTTTAGGCCTAGCAAATATTAGCCCTAGTAAGACTGATATTTCATGGCCGAAAATATAGTAGTAATTAGGCTGTAATTTTTACCGACAGTGCAATATCCTGAATTATCAGCTGTGCCTGCTGTGCCTGCTGTGCCTGCTGTGCCTGCTGTGCCAACCACGAGAGCACTCAGCCCACCACTGCTGATTTTTGCGTTTCGACAAGAAGGAGACAAGACGCACACGCCTGCGGGAGAACAAGTTGGCTCTGGCGGCCGAGGTTTGGGATAGATTCGTCCAGAACAGCATTGCTTGCTACAAGCCCGGTGCTGATATAACTGTTGACGAGCAGCTCTTCCCAACAAAAGCTCGGTGCAGCTTCACCCAGTATATCGCAAGAAAACCCGATAAATTCGGCATCAAGTTGTGGCTCGCTGCTGACGTGGAGACCAGATATATGGTGAATGGTGCGCCTTATCTGGGCAAAGATGAGACGCGGGGGCCATGTCAGCGACTAGGAGAAAGTGTGGTGCTGAAAATGGTGGACCCTTACCTGGGACAAGGGAGGAACATCACCACTGACAATTTCTTTACTTCCATGGTACTAGCCAAGGCACTACAGGCTAAGAAAACCAGCCTGGTTGGCACTGTAAACAAGAGTAGACGAGAGCTCCCCCCATGCGTAAAGGTGCAAAGGGCGCTGTTCAACACAGATGTGCTAAGACATGACAATGCTACGCTGACCGTTTATCAATGCAAAGCATATAAAAACGTCTGTATTCTCAGCACGGTACACACAGCTGTTGCCATCACAAGTGGCCCAAAGGCTAAACCAGAAACGATCACCTACTACAACAGAACCAAGTTCGGAGTAGATGTGCTCGATCAAATGGCAAGGAAATACTCGGTAAAAGCACCCACACGTAGACGGCCAGTGGCTGTATTCTACAATGTCCTTGACATGGCTGTGATAAATGCGTCCATACTGTTCAGGAAATGTACAACTGAGAGGATGTCACGGAGGAACCTCATTATGCAACTCGCAAATGATCTTCGCTCCGACCACATGAAGGCAAAGGCCACGCAAATGATGGTGCGAGAGCCAGGGCGCACACACGAACAGCAGCAGATGGAGGGGAGAAGGCAGTGCCAAGTGAGGCGACACTGCACGAAAAACAAAACAAAGGACACTTGTGGCAAATGTCACAAGGTAGAGTGTGGGAGCTGCACATGGAAGGTAGACATTAACTGTGTTGACTGTGAGTAATTGATCCACAAACGTATGTGAAATTGATGCATGTTGTTTGCCCCCCAAACCATCCGATGCCTTATTCAATTGAGCCAACATAGTGGAAGATATTCCCATAAATGTACAACTTGCTTATTGTTCTAATTTTACAGCATGATATTTTTGCTGACTTATACACTCACGTCTTTCCATCAGAAATCAGTTTGTTTTCCAAAAGTTTCGTGAATTTTCATTATTTTCCTCTGACGGTCAGATTGACCGTTTTGGCCATTTAGGTGGAATTTACTTTTTATACGTGTTTATAAACGGTTTTTACTATGCATTGAAATTAATTATGGTTATGTGTTATTCGTTATTGTATCATAAGATCCATGGAAATATTAAGTTGTTTTTATTTTACAAAGAAAATTAAATATTAATCTAATAAATGAATTTGTTCTAAAATGAGGTTCGTGTTTGTCGGTTGACTAATACATTTTCATATTCATTCAAATGGAAATTTCGTGTCCTGATGTTTATTATTACCTATCTGAACATTACCGATCCATTTATTCTTTTATTTTATATTGGTTATTTAAATTATATGCAAATAATGTATGAACAGTCAAAATGACCGTTACCGTCTTTTTAGTAGCATTGGAATTTTAGTCTTGCAAGTGTTAAAGGGGGATGCCCTCACCGAGCTCGCTGAAGGGGGTCGCCCCCCACCTCAATATAGGGGGTGCCCTGACCACACTAAAGGGGGTCACCCCACTGACCACACTAAAGGGGGTCACCCCACTGACCTCACTAAAGGGGGTCGCCCTGACCTCACTAAAGGGGGTAGCCCCCACCTCGCCAAAGGGGGTCACCCCCACTGACCTCGCTAGACGGGGTCGCCCTCGCCGACCTCGCTAATGGGGGTCGCACCGACCAACCTCGCTAAAGGGGGTCACCCCACTGACCTCGCTAAAGGGGGTCACCCCAACCAACCTCGCTAAAGGGGGTCACCCCACTGACCTCGCTAAAGGGGGTCACCCCACTGACCTCGCTAAAGGGGGTCAAGCCGATGTCAAGTGAACGTAGAGGTAGCTTCGAGGGGACATGACGCCGTTTTAGCGGGCTACCGTTTGGGTTAGCGTGGGTGTAGACCCCCGGCGTCTCGCCGTTCCCCCCGCCGGCCCGTTGGTGTTGCCGTCGGTGACGGCCATCACGCCGCAGCAAAGGCAACCTTCAGCTTTGAGTCTGTTCAAATCCCCCGTCACCGTCACCACCCTCACTTTACATTGAAATGGCTTTCCGATATTCCGTAAAAAGCTGCCTCCGCCGACCTTAAAAGAAGGCCTCCCTCCCCTGTTTTCTTCTCTGTCTCTCCCACCTCTTTTTCTTCCCTGTCTCTCCCTCTCTCTGTGTCTCGCCCTCTGTCGCTCTCTTCCTCTCTCTGTGTCTCCGTCTCTCTCCCTCCCCCCCCCCCCCCCCCGCTCTGAGGCTGTTTGTTGTCGTGTGGTCACTTAGGCTTCTTAACGGGGCTGATGAGGAACGACGCCGCGGCACTTTACAGTCCAAGTGCATCGTACGGTTAAATTGTCTCTCTCTCGCTCCCTCTCCCTCTCTCTCTCTGTCTGTCTCTCTCTGTCTCTCTCTCTCTCTCTCTCTCTCTCTCGGTCTGTCTCTCTCTCTCCCTCCGTCTCTCTCTCTCTCTTTTTCTTCCTTTTTCTCTCTCTGTCTCTTACTGTTTCTCTCTCTGTCGTGTTGACTGTCCCGACAAGGGGCTACAGCAAAAGCAACTGGCTGACAGCAAAATGCACTACGGCATTACACACACACACACACACTCACACTCACGGACCGACACAGACACTGACACAGACAGACCGAGACACACACACACACAGTAGTGTTCCTGGAGTGTGTAAATGTCTTCAACACAGCCAAGCCGTGCCCCATAGAGACCATTGTCATCACACGGCTAAAAATAGTCCCTCTGTGATCGCTTGGCTCGGTCTGCTTTCCGCGATGCGTTGGTCCGTTTGAGAGGGTGCGTGTGTGTGTGTGTGTGTGTGTGTGTGTGTGTGTGTGTGTGTGTGTTGGTGTGTGTGTGGGAGGAAGTGATCGTTTGCGTTCCCTTGCATTTGTGTGTGTAGTTCTGTTAGCTGTGTGTGTGTGTGTGTGTGTGTGTGTCTGTTTTTTGGTTTGCTGTTGTTTATGTTTAGTGTGTGTGTGTGGTGGCTGTGAGTGAGAGTTTGCTGCGTCTGTGTCTGCGTGTGTGTGTGTGTGTGTGTGTGTGTGTTTCTGTGTTTCTGTTTTGCGCCTGCTAAGTGTGTGCTCAGTGTGTTTCTGTTTTTTGTATCGGCTTACTGCGTGTGAGTGCGTTTCAGTACTGCGCTTGCCTTTGTGTGCGTGTGTGTGTGTGTGTGTGTGTGTGTGTGTGTGTGTGTGCGTGCGTGCGTGCGTGCGTGCGTGCGTGCGTGCGTGCGAGTGTGTGTGCGTGCGTGTGTGTGTGTGTGTGTGTCGCCGACTACGAGGTTACGTCCTCCGCTGTTTATCCCGACCCGTTCACCTTAAAGTCGCTGATACACATTCATCCTGATTTAGGCTCTAATGGGAAAGGTCTCTGGTATAATGAGGCTTAATGTAAGGCTGGTGTGTGAGTGGGCACCCAGCCCCCCAGCCTGAGCGCCTCCACACTGCGCCTCCTCCTTAGGGAGTAGAGGAAGAGGAGGAGGAGGGGCGACAGCAATGACTCAACAGTAGGAGTAGAGGAAGAGAAGGAGTAGAGTAGCAACTACTCAACAAGTAGGAGTAGAGGAGGAGAAGGAGTAGAGTAGCAACTACTCAACAGTAGGAGTAGAGGAGGAGAAGGAGTAGAGGAGAAGGAGGAGTTGAGGAGGAGAAGGAGTAGAGGAGAAGGAGGAGTTGAGGAGGAGAGAGAAGAGGAGGAGGAGGAGGAGGGACCACGGCAACTACTCAACAATAAGAGGAGGAGTCAAAGGATGGGTCGTAGCAACTACTCAACAGTAGGAGGAGGAGGAGGAGGAGGAGGAGGAGGAGGAGGAGGGGCGGTAGCGACTACTCAACAGTACGAGTGGAGGAGAAGAACTGCTCAACAGGTGGCGAGGAATCCCGTCGACCGCTAAAACGACCTCTGAGCGCGCTTGATTAACGCCGCCGCGTCGTCTTTGGAGGCCGTATAAATACCACACGACCCGGGAGGGGTTAACCGTGTGATTACCGTGCTAAAGCCCAACTAGAACAGATGTAATAGGCTTATCTTAAAGGCACCTTGTGGGGTTAGGGCACCTAAGATGACTTTTGTTATTAGTCTGGCAGTGAAAATCAAATACACCCTACCGTGCCGGTATGTTAGAGTATAATGGAAAAGGGCGTTTGATTACAAAGTGGGGACGGGGGGGACGGGGGACAGGGGGTGGGGGGGGGGGGGGGGCTCCAAACAGGACTGATAATTTTTACAGGAGTTAAAATCAAACACTCTGACCCTTCTCCCACATTAGAACAACATCCGAAGAAGATGTCCAGATTTGCCCGAGCACACTCAAGATAGCCGATAATTTGTCCAGGAGGGGAAATCACCACGCGCTGGCGTGTTAGACTGGGGCTGAGTAAAATGATCAGAGGCGTTTGATTACAAAGTGGGGGCTGAGACACCAAAGATGACGGATAATTTATCCAGGAGTGAAAATCAAGCGCACTCCTTAACGTTTGCGTGTTGGTTTTGTCCTGAGCAGAATGTAGAGAGGCATTTGATTACAAAGTGGGGTTCTGAGACACTGAAGATGGCGGATAATTTTTCCGGGAGTGAAAATCAAGCACACTCATTAATGCTGCCGTGTTGGTTTTGTCCTGAGCAGAAAGGAGAGAGGCGTTTGATTACAAAGTGGGAGCAGAGGAACCTAAGGTGACACTCGGAGATAAGATAAGACAGCAAAGAGAGAGAGAGGGATTAGGATGAAAGGCAGGAGGATGGTTAGGAAATGGATGAACGGTCTGAGAGAGGTGGAGAGGGTCTGAGAGAGGTGGAGAGAACTGAAAACAATGGTGAGGAGGAGAAACAAAGCAAAGAAAGAAAGAAAGAAAGAAAGAAAGAAAGAAAGAAACAGAGGATAGACAGGGGACACAGAGAGAGAGAGAGAGGGAGAGAAGAGAGAGAGAGAGAGAGAGAGAGAGAGGGAGGAACAGGGTAGCGAGGGTAAATGAAGAGGGAGAATGACACAATACTTTTCATGGTGGTTACAGGCCCTGTAACAAGTGCTGGTCTACTGAGCTATTTATCTAGTTTGGCTGTGTGTGTGTGTGTGTATGTATTCGTGTGGGTGTGTTAGTTCGTGTGTGTGTGTTCGTTTGTGTGTGTGTGTGTGTATTTATTTGTGTGGGTGTGAGTGT
Organism: Galaxias olidus; assembly: GCA_026901105.3. Lineage (NCBI taxonomy): Eukaryota > Metazoa > Chordata > Actinopteri > Galaxiiformes > Galaxiidae > Galaxias > Galaxias olidus. The sequence goes on along the minus strand of JAPMUY010006995.1, from coordinate 28,095 downwards.
GTGTTTGTGTGTGTGTGTGTGTTTATTTGTGTGTGTGTGTGTGTGTGTGTGTGTGTGTGTGTGTGTGTGTGTGTGTGTGTGTGTGTGTGTGTGTGTCAGAGTTCTCCTTGTCCTTTACATTTCCAAAGCCTGTGTGTGATTATTGTGATTATATACGGGTATAATCAAGGCTTATTCGTTTGGAGATCCTTATTGCGGTTTTATTTGCCGTCCTTGTTTGCGTGCGTGAAGGAGCGAGTAACAGTGGGTGAGCATTTAGAGTGTTACGTGTGTGTGTGGGGGTGTGTGTGTGTGTGGGAGGGGGGGGGGGGGTGTGTGCGCTTGCATTTGTGCAACAACAAGGTGTACTTCAACACCTTGAGCTTGAGTGAAGAAGAATCAACATGATGAAGATGAGAAAAGGGTCTCGCTCTTCATCAGACGCAAACACCGTCTTCACGGGCCGGGCCTGCATTTACACACACACACACACACACACACACACACACACACACACACTCAGAGGGAGTGTAAAGGAGGACACGCTGATTGAGCACGCTCCGTCCCTCCTCTCTCCTTCACTCTGCTCTCCCCTCCTCCTCCTCCTCCTCCTACTCCTCCTCAGGACCCTCTCCTTCTCTTTCTGATCCTGCCATCCTTTTTTCTCTTTTTTTTTTTCATTTATCTCTTTTCTTTAGCCCCCCTGCCCTCCCTTTCTCATCCTGTCTCTCTTTCCTCCTTTCTCCCATTCTCTCTCTCTCTATCTATCTATCTCTCTCTCTGTCTCTCTCTCTATCTCTCTATCTCTCTCTCTCTCTCTATCTCTCTATCTCTGTCTCTCTCTCTCTCTCTCTCTCCCTCTTTATTGATAACATTTGCTTTTCTTGTCTCTTAGCGTATTGCTGCTGATGCATCACCGCTCGAGGTGTTATCAAGTTACACAGCGGAGAGCGGAGATCCTGCTGCTGTAGCACAGTGGAGGAGTTATCTCTCACACACACACACACACACACACACACACACACACACACACACACACACACACACACACACACACACACACACACACACACACACACACACACAGAGACCATGCTGCTGTTGCACAGTGGAGGAGTTATCTCTCACACATACACACACACACACAGAGACCATGCTGCTGTTGCACAGTGGCGCAGTTATCCCTCTCTCTCTCTCTCACAAACGCACACACACACACACACACACACACACACACGCACACACACACACACGCACACAAACAGACTATGCTGCTGTAGCACAGTGGAGCAGGTATCTTTCTCTCTCTCTCTCACACACACACACACACACACACACACACACACACACACACACACACACACACAAACAGACTATGTGCACAGTGGAGCAGTTATCTTTCTCTCTCTCTCTCTCTCACACACACACACACACACACACACACACACACACACACACACACACACACGCGCGTGCACGTATGCCAGCGCTGACGCTTCCTCTCCCTCATTCCTACACACCCATGCAGGTGTTAATTCACAAAAACCTAATCCCTCTTTCCCTTTGTTTGTATTTCTTTCATACCTAAACACACACACATAATTGGAGAGGAGTAGACACATGCTCACAGACCCCCACAACCGGAGAGGAACACACACACACACACACACACACCATGGGGGATGCAGACACAAACTTTTGCTGTATACAATGGATTAGGGTCAACAGTGAGTCCCCTGGTGACATGGGGAGAGTGGAGGGAGCAAGGGAGCGAGGGAGGGAGGGAGGAGGAGGGGAAGAGGGAACATCTAGTGAATCTAATCTTATCAGAGTGAAAGGGCAGAAGGAGGGTGGGGAAGAGAGAGAGAGAGAGACTGAGAGATAGAGAAAGAGAGAGATGGAGGTTGCATATTAATTGATTCCTGTATTACAATATAACTGTCTTAGTTAAAAAATAGATAGCAAACAGCACTGCCTGGAGTAAAACAAAACAAAAAACAGACCATAATATTTGTCTAACCGAAAGCAGACCATAGTAGTCAAACACGGACGCGTTACCATGGTAACCGCCAGTCCTAATCAACTTACCCCCACCGACTCTGCGGGAGTCCGAAATAAAAAAATGAAGGATTTAAGGATTCCAGTTTCCGTGGTAAACAGAACACACACTAATATTCAGCTATTCACCGTTTTATATTTGACGTGTTCTCAAACTAATTCCACAAGCCTGAATTATTCCATTGCAAAGTCAAAACATTTCGAAAAGGATCACTGGTAATGGTAATCAATGTGGCAAAGCTTTCTGGGAACACACACACACACACACACACACACACAAAGTGCACTATGGCTGAATCTCAAACAGAAAACTACAACCAGTTGGAACACTTGCTTGACGCAAAGTGTGGACTGCCGAGTTTGCCTCCACGGCTGTAGTTCCCGACCGACCACTTCATATCCATTGGCCATGGAATACACCCCTCAGTCCAGCGGCCGGCCGCATCACGGCCCTGTTGCCTGGCGACACAATGTCGCTCACACCACATCTCTCGTCACTCCTGAAAGGTTAATAGGGACGCTGGACGGGCCCAGTCTCCACACTGTTTTGAATGGACACGGCGTGCTACTGGGTGGTCGCTTTAGACCTTTTGTGAAGGTGTTGAGTGGGGAACGGCTTGGCTTTGAGACGGGGCCCTGTAGGACCTGTTGGTGAAAGGCATGGACGTACCCCCTATACGAGCTGGTGTGAAGGGACATGGTCGAGACCCAGGTTTTTGTACTTCGAGGCAGCTAGTTGAAGATGATGGGTTTTTATCGTGTACGTTACAGCTATATTTAAGTTTGTGACTTTGTTTCACACAGTACGTTGTGTCCAGGCGATGGAACTGACTCGTCGTCAGTTGTCCTGACTGAAATGGTTGTGGAACAACGACCACCAGGTTCTGAACACAGTGCCGAAGCGATCGTAATCCAATCAACACCCCGTGATTCACTCCCAGCCTTGCGGTTTTGATCCGTCTCGTGGTTTTCCTGGTCCAGTTCATCTATAACGCGTGAGTTACGAGTCAGAGGATTATACGGGGTTTGTGAAGAGGGTTCTGGCAGCGGGCTGGACAGAGCGCTCAGCCAAGGAGACCCGGGCTCCACTGGAAACGAGCTGGCACCTTTTTCTCGCCGAGTCACACACTGGGGGGGGGGGGGGGGGGGGGACACAATAAACAACGATAAACACTCGGCCGATTAATAGCTCAGCCCTCCAGACAAATTCCCCGCGCCGGCCTCACCTTCTTTACGTGATAGCCGGGGGGGAAAATAATGGATTGTATTGGATCCGGTTTGTCTCCGGCTCTCAGACGGGGGCCAAAAGTGACTGGCCAAGTTGTTTAAACGGGGGTGGGGGGGAGTCTTCTTTTGAGATCTATCGACTCAGCGGTTCCTCTGTCTTCCTCGGACGGGCCCCCGGTCGACGGGTCCCGGATTAGAGGGCCGGCTTTTGCCGCGCTGTCTAAAACCCTTTTCCTCATTCGCTTTGAACTCGCTCCAAAAATAGACAGTGTTTTATTATCCCCACTCATTCCAGCTGTTTGACTCTCTCTTTCTCTCTCTTTCTCTCTCTTTCTCTCTGTCTCCCTCTCTCTCTCTCTCTCTCTCTCTCTCTGTCTCTCTCACCCCTATTTCTCTCTCTCTCTCTCTCTCTCTCTCTCTCTGTCTCTCTCACCCCTATTTCTCTCTCAGTCTCTCCCTGTCCTGACTCTGCTGTGTTTGATTATTTGATTGACTCTAAATGGTCTCTCCCTCTCTCTCTCTCTCTCTCTCTCTCTCTCTCTCTCTCTCTCTCTCTCTCTCTCTCTCTCTCTCTCTCTCTCTCTCTCTCTCTCTCTTTCTCTCTCTCTCTCTCTCTCTGTCTCTCTCTCTCTCTCTCTCTCTCCATGTGTCTCATTAGGTCTCTGATGGATTGCACAGTGAAGAAGAGTCGAGGGAGGCTAAGAGGACAGGAAATCAGATCAAAAGGTACGTGCAGGATGGAATGCTGAGACGAGCAAAAAAAAGAAAGAAAAGAAAAATGGAAGGAATGGGGCCGCGAGGAAGAGGAGGAGGAGACGAAGAGAGGCGAGCGGAGCAGAGCGGCGGGGTTTGTGTGCGTGTGTCCGCGGCGCAGTCTCCTCATCAGCTGCCCTTTCAGCACTCCAAAGCCCCACTTACAGAGATAAGAGCCAATCAGACGCTTATCAGAGGCATTCTAATTAGGGCGCTAACCAATCAGAGTGCTGTCTGATTATCCCACGAGCCAATGAGGGATATTATCCCAAACATTACTCCTCTCCGTGTCGGCGGAGGAGCGCGAATCAGATGGAGGCCCTCGAGTGCTCGAGAACGCACACACACACACACACACACACACACACACACACACACGCACACTTAGATTTTGCCAACACGCAAACACACTTCACTCACACATACACACAGACGCACACACGCACTTAGAATTTGACAACACACACACACACACACACACACACACACACACACACACACACATACACACTTGGAATTTGACCACACACACACTCACACACACATTTAGACTTTGCCATCACGTGGACAGGATTCTCTAATTAGACAGAAAAAGAGATACGGACAAATGATGTTAGCTTGTACGCAGAGAGGCAGGAATATTTACACACACACACACACACACACACACACACACACACACACACACACACACACACACACACAAACCCACTCGCTTTCCAAATTGTCTCAGGCTCTTTTCAAAGGACTCTGACTGCCTTCTAAATGATGTAGCCGGCGGTTATATTTTGCACCCTGACAGACGGAATATAAATCCACAAGTCAGACACACACACACACACACACACACACACTCACACACACACTTTCGACACACAACAGTGCGAGCACCAAATACACCCTATCGAGATGTTGCCTCTGTGTCTATGATAGCAAAAGGGCCGGCGTTAACAACAAATTCAGAGGGGCACCCCTATGAAACCAACACGGAGTCATGAAAACAAACGATGAGGTTTTACCCGCGTTGGGATATGGTTCAGTATATAAGTAAATATCCGCTCTCGTTAGTGTGAAGCGCCGCCTTGGCCCTGCCGTGTGAAATGAGCAATACGCCGCTCACCAAAAAGCCTCCGAGCCACTTAAGCAGAGTAAATCAAACACCCCCCCTCGGCCTGTCCGCTGCAGCAGGTGCAGCCTCCGTGGGAGACGGGGAACCAGCTGAGAGCGATAGGATGTTAAGGGTCCTGCCACGGGATGGATCTCGATACTTATCCACCGATGAACGAGGGATGAGGTGTTTGGTTCAGGGGGAGAGGAGCGGAATGGAGGAGGGGGGAAGTCAGGCGGCGTTGGGTCGACAGGTGGGGTGGGGGGGGGGGGGCGGGGGGGACAGACAGACGTTTGTTGAGTGGGATTGGGGTCATGACGATGATCGTTATGATGTGTGTGTGTGTGTGTGTGTGTCTGTTAGTGTATATCCCTGTTTGTGTGTGCTTGTGTGTACCTCCCTGTGCATGTGCACTTTGTGTGTGTGTGTGTGTGTGTGTGTGTGTGTGTCTCTGTTAGTGTATATCCATG
>JAPMUY010006995.1:2500-5000 GCA_026901105.3 Galaxias olidus | reverse complement strand
GTCAGGGTTAGGGTCAGGGTTAGGGTCAGAGTTAAGGTCAGGGTTAGGGTCAAGGTCAGGGATAGGGTCAGGGTTAGGGTCAGGGTTAGGGTCAGGGTTAGGGTCAGGGTTAGGGTCAGGGTCAGGGTCAGGGTTAGGGTCAGGGTCAGGGTCAGGGTCAGGGTCAGGGTCAGGGTCAGGGTCAGGGTCAGGGTTAGCCCAGCAGCAGTGTAGATCACAGTGAGACCTGCCCACGACGTCCCCAGTGTTACAGCCCGGTGATGCTACCAACCCCAGAACGGCCCTGGTGCAGAAAGAACACATTCTCCCACAATGCCTCACTTCAAAAGTATGGGCAAGGTGATTGAATTACTGCATAAGGAGGGAAAAAAACCTCCATCACTCCACTCTGATGCTAATTGTACACAACACATTTCATAAATATATAAAGAGAATCGTCTGCTAAATGACCGTAATATAATATTATGTAATGTAATGTAATGTAATGACTCAATATAGGCAGAGCATCAAAGACACAATGGTCCGTCCTCAAATTGATTCCACACGGTTTGGTGGACAAGTTCATCTTTAACAGCTAACAGAACTGCACATGCTTGGTGTTTATGTATCCATGACTACCACTGGGAGATTGACCCCGTGACCTTTCAGGCCCTTGTCACTGTGGTCTACCAGTTTGACCTTTATGGGTCAACACGGTGGCTCAGTGGTTAGCCCTGTTGCCTCACAGCAGGAAGGTCCTTGGTTCGGACCCCTGCAGAGCAAAGCCAAGGTCCCTTTCTGTGTGGAGTGTGAATGTTCTCCCACTGACAAAAACACATGGGTTAATACTCCTATCAGTGCCCTGACTAAAGCACTGCCAATAGAACTCGAGTCAGTGTGTGTGTGCGTGCGTGTGTGTGTGCGCGCTTAAGTTGGGTGAACAAGTTTGGCCCAAATTGGCTGCCATGGTATCACCCAGACTGACTGTTGTGATAGCTGTCTGTCGTAGCGCTTTGAGAAAAGCGCTGAAAACAAAATCCAATCATTTATCATTATTAACCACATTATTATTATATTTATATTATTAATTATTATTGTGAATAACCACACTAATTAACCACAGCATTCTCACAAAGCTCTTCAAACGAACGTTGTCAATTGACAAATCGTTCAGTTTTTTTCCTTTACTGTCAATTCACTCGTCATCTCTTTCTTCCTTTCTTGAAGTATTTCGACCGCGTGAAGGAGGGGTGAAAGGTTAAAGGAGGGGAAACGAGGGAAGACACGAGGGAGTGATTGAGGAGGAGAGGAGAGGAGAGGAGGCGACTGTGTTCCGTCGTTCTCTGTGACTGCGCAAAAAAAGCCCAGGTGAACGATGCAAAGACTTCACGTTTCGTTTCGTAGTTAAATCATTCCGTGCCCGTATTTGCATTTTCCCGAGTGTCCGGATAAAAAGTATTTGCCGTCAGAAAAACGTAATTCATACATTTATGTTGGTAGCTGAATTCTCAAAAAAACACCTGGCAGCGATGTGTCATGTGTTTTTTTGGGGGGGGTTTTTCTCTTACACACCTTCACCACTCAGCCTTCCTTTTCATGTTCTTTTTTAAAGTCTTCTTTTTTTTTTTTTTCGTGTCTTTTCTCAGTGATGTCTTGCTCGTACCATAGTCAGAGTGACTTTCCTTTTTTTCCCGCATTCTGTCCATTTGCGTGTTTAATTAGCGGAAGGATGGAGCGAGGGATTAGGAGGAAAGAGAGTTGAAAGGAAAAGCAGAGGAAGGGTTTTAGACCCTCAACCAGACACCATTCACAAACACACACACACATACACACACACACACACACAGTCATGTCCATAGCAAGTAGTGGAACAAATTTTTATTATAATAACACCGTTAACAACAAATACATTCAAATATTTTCTATATCATAATGACATTAAAGATGATGATAATTCTGATTGATTTAAATGTTATTCCTGTGACTTTATTTGAAGCTTATGTTCTTCTGAGTAGTCCTGTGGGTCTGCCCTGTTTGTCATCTTACATGAGGCAGTGACATTCCATCAGTGCTATTCTGGAACTGTGCATCCCACACACACGCAGTGCAATTCCTCCCAGCTCAGATTCTCTCTCTCTCTCTCTCTCTCTCTCTCTCTCTCTCTCTCTCTCTCTCTCTCTTTGTTATGACCGGCTAACAACATGATTACAAGAAGAGTACGATACATTAGAAAAACAAATGAGGTATATTTTTCAAGATACTAAACTAACAAAACATACGCATTCCCTTGAGTCCAGGGATCGAACCTAATCAAAGGTCATGGTGAATCCTGAACGACGTCTGTGACAGAGAGAGAGAGAGAGAGAGAGAGAGAGAGAGAGAGAGAGAGAGAGAGAGAGAGAGAGAGAGAGAGAGAGAGAGAGAGAGAGAGAGAGAGAGAGAGAGAGAGAGAGAGAGAGAGAGAGAGAGAGAGAGAGAGAGAGAGGTGAGAGAGATAGAGAGAGAGAGAGAGAGACAGAGA
>JAPMUY010006994.1:42500-50810 GCA_026901105.3 Galaxias olidus | reverse complement strand
CAGAGAGAGAGAGAGAGAGAGAGAGAGAGAGTGAGAGAGAGAGATAGAGAGAGATCACGACAGATTATGGGGAAAGACAAAGAGGAACAACAGGTTAAGTGGGAGGGATAGGGAAGGGACTGGGAAAACGATCAGGCAAAGGACAAAGAGTTTGTATGAAAAACAAATTATATTAAAAAAACATGATGTATAATAAAATATACAAAATTCAAAGTATTCTCTTCAATGGATAAATTATGTTTAGTGTCACGCAGGACAGATTTTGGCACCTAAATGTAATATTCAGTCTTGGACTTGGACTTTGGTTTACCATAGGTTTCTTGTTGTTCTTAAGATGGTTAAACCTGGGTGGTACAGTGAAATTAACTTGGTCTCCAAGGGGTGAAGAAAGCCCTTGGAGTGGCCTGTTTCAGGCCACTAGCTAAGCTAGCATCTAAGAAGGCCTATGGACCTGTTAGTTTAACGCCAAGTGGCCATAACAAAAAACAAATCACAAAATTACAAAAGGCAACAAAACAGAAAAACAAAAACAAACAAAAAACTGAAAGAAAAACAAAAGGAAGAAAGAAAAAAAACTGGAAATTTGAAGCACAGAAAGATATAAAAGAGAGGGAGAGATAAGGAGAGAGAGAGAGAGAATGAGAGAGGGCGAGAGAGAGAGACAGAGATACCGAGAGAGAGAGAGAGTGAACGAGAGAGAGGGAGAGAGAGCGACTGAGGGAGATAGAGACAGAGAAAGGGGAAGAGAGAGAGAGAGCGAGAAACTGACAGCGAGAGAGAGAGAGAGAGGGAGAGAGACAGAGAGAGAGAGACAGAGAGGGGGTGTGGAGTGTAATTATGGGCTAAGTGCTTTTGGTGAGCGTTACAAAATACTCCAGGAAGTGCTTGAAACAGAAGGCACGGTGGCTTGACAGTAGTTGTAAATGAAACACCACTAAGGGACGTCAGTAAACTCATAAGGAACGGTAACAAAAACACACACACGAGAAATGCACTTTTTTAAGGAATTACATTAAGGCGGTGGTCCCAATCGTTGGATATGTCTCATCAACACATCGGTGGGTGGGGTTGGGGGGTGGGTCGAATGTAGCAGGCTTTCACCAATCAATACAAAGGTTTTACGGGACAAAAAATGATTGACTTGCAGGAAGGTTTTTGACAAGATCCAGGTTTGATGTCAACCTCACCTGCTATAGGTGGAACGCATAAACCGAATGGCTGTGAATTTTTGATTTCATATTTGTACGTTTGGGACAGCCAATAACGTTATTAGTTTTGTGACAAGAATGGAATGGAGTAATTAGGATTTTAATCTCCTCCAATGACCTCATTATATCACTAACAATTGGGTAATTCCTCTAATAAATTGATTGCTTAATTGATTAAGTGATTATTTGATTGGGGAGGACGAGATTGAAACCACAGCATTACACTTAGAACAACAGAAAGTGACTCAACTTCCATAGAAACGTTTGGTCTATCAATAAAGTCATAACATAAAACGACTACTTTGGAAAATCATAAAACGTTGCACAGTGCTCTTTATAAACATTCCAACTAGTCTTATCTCACAAACATTATAATAATTATTAGCTATATTCATAACAAGTTTTTCCTTAAGTTTCTTGAAACGAAAATAAACATTAAAAGAATGTTTTCATCTTTTTTCCTGTCTTTACAAAAGCTACACATATTCTACTGGGATGTCTATGAATTTTGTTAGTGTTTTTAATGATGACTCTTTTACATTCTTGACCTTCCTTTTCTTTAGGAAAAAAAAGAGGGAAAGAAATCTACCCATCTAAAAGACCCCATACCCAAAAGGGTTTATTTCTCAATGTAGTCTCATTTTTCAAAAGGGAACAAACTCCTTTCCTTTTCAACGGTTCATCTTCAAGGTTTCAGTTTTGCTCTCTATTTGATAAGGGAGTGAAAAGAAAATGCTCTTCGACACACTTGTGGCATTTCAAGAGTCTGACTAAAGGTGTCAGTTGATTGTGTTTTACGTTGCACCAGCGTTAGCGTGGCCCAACATCCTCCTATACTCTTTTTTTCCCCTCGCTCGCCCGTCTTCTTCTAGTTCGCATCCACGGCGACCTTGGGTTGCCGCGGCGGCGGCACACGCTTCTGCTGTAAACACTGACCTTTTAAACTTTGAACCTCCCTTTTCTCCTGACCTTCGACTCCTTTCCTAAACGTCAGAAACTATTTATTTTCTTTCGCTAATTGCTTTTCATTTTAAGCCACGTACTAAAAGAAAGCTGGTGCCTTAGGGAGGCAGCTTTACCAGCAGTGTATCACAGCTACACAGCTTAGCTAGTCACAACACCCTAAAACCAATTTTCCACAAATAAACTGTACTGTATATCTTTTTTTTGTTTGTTTTGTTTACACTATATGTTTAGATAGCATGACCTATGAAATCTGGATGCATAGGCATACCGCAGACTCCCTGACAACATAGAGAAACAGGCACTAACCCAAGGAAAAAAACCAAAGATAACAAACAACGGTCCTTTCCCCTCAGACTACACTGAAAAAAATAACTTGTATAATTTACTTGATAAAATCCTAATAACAATTAGCACTAGTACTTTTTAAGTAATTTTTACTGCTGTAATATTAAGTACAACTCACTTGCCAGAATCAAGTAAAATGTAGGTACACTTTTCAGACAAAGGAGGCAGTGATATTATGATAGTCAAAGGGGCCTTTGTAATCATTGTCAAGAGCACAGGGTTTAAAATAGTTCCCTCAGTCATGCTTCAAAAAACACTGGGTAGCTTAGCTTAGGTTCGCACACTGAACTTTCTCCTACTTTCACACGACATGAAGCACATGGACCCTGGGCGTCCTCTAACCCTGGTAGGGAGGGGTTTAACCGGTGCGTCCAGTTCTCAGGGAAGTCTCACTGTCCAATGCAGAATTCATTGCTTCACAGCTGGTTTTTCCACACAAAGTCGATACAATATATATTTAACAGTATATTAGTCTGGAGTATAAAGTGTTAGTGTTTGATAAATGCCTGGAATGATGGCGGTCGATCGTCGTCGTCTCTCTTATTTTATTTATTTATTTTTATTTTCTTTTTTTTCAACTCCTGTCACGTAAGACGGGCCGCAGTTAAGGGGGCTGTCTCGAAACATAGCCCTCGGTGTTGACGATGATATTTGGAGGACTGAGGAGATAAAACAGAGAAGGCCTCAAAAGTCACAAGAAAGAATGGAGTCACGCTGACTTTCGCACAGATGTTAGGAAAATGGAGAATACTACAATGCGGAAATGAAGGGGTCCTTGTATTAGCAGAAGTGGAGGGGCGGAAACTAAAATAGATCCAGGGGTGGGGTTGTCATCTCAATCATCTAACCAGGATTAGACCTTCATTCCCGGGGTCACATTTCACATATGCCCTGACAGGGAGAGGAGCAGTGGGAAATCTAAACACGTCTACCTTTTTTGTTGTGGCCCCGATCATGTCCCCGCCCCGTTTCACTTTCCTCATATCCCATCTTCCTTTTTCCCCTCAAATCCCTTTTTTTTTTCTTCTTTTCATCGTTGCCACGGGAGACACTTCCTAGTCCCCCATCATCACTCCCTCCTGATCCAGGCGGCCGGAGCCCAGAGCCGGAGACAAGGAGAGGGACATGCCCAGCCCGTGCTCTCTAGGAGAACCACCTTGACTGCTGCTCTCCGCCCCGACATCTTCCTCCTCCTCATCCTCCTCCTCCTCTTCCTCCTCTTCGTCCTCCTCCTCGTCCTCCTCTTCGTCCCGGTCGGCCTTGCTGTCCAGTCCGGGGCTGCCTCGGCTGTTGCGGGCGCGAGAGGAGGCCAGGAGATCCAGGGCGGCCTGGTGGTTGTAGCCCACGCCGCTCTCCTGCTGCTGCTCCTCCCTGCCCGCCACCGGCAGCCCATTGTGGGGCGCCTCGGCCCGGGCGGAGGTCCACTCCTCCAGGTTGGTCCGCTGGTGGTGCTGTTGGTCCTCGGCCTGGCTCAGGTAGCGCCACAGGGCCAGGGGGTCGGGCTCCTGCAGGGCGAGCGGGGCCTCGGCGCTCCTCTTGCGCCGGGACTTGCTGGTGTGGTTGACCTGGAGGTGCATGGCCATCAGCTCGGCAGAGGACGTGCGGAAGGGGCAGAAGAGGCACTGGCTGAGGGTCACCCCCGTCTCCCCTCCCCCTCTTCCCACTCCTTCTCCGTCGCCTCCTCCTCCTCCTCCTCCTCCTCCGACGCCGCCGGCCCCTCCGTCATCCTCCGGACCCCCGAGCCCGGGAGAGGGGCGACGGGAGAGATCCAGGGGCACCAGCCCGCCTCCTTCCTGGGAGCGCGGTGGGGCTTCCTTGCTGCGTCCGTTGGACGCGGGGACCATGCGGCTGGTGGTGAGGGGCTTGCGGCGGGACACCTTGGGGGCTTTGGGAGGCGGGGACTCCCTGGTCCCCCACGCCCCCTCCACCACCCCGCCCTGGTAGAGCGCCCCCATCACCCCGGACAGGTAGCGGTACTGGCTCTCCAGGTCGGCGTCCCTCAGGGCCTTCTGGTGCTCTGGGAGGCCCAGCATCCAGGACTGGCTGTGCCTGGAGGAAGGGCTCTCGGCGGGGCCCCGAGCAGCGGGACCGTGGCTGAGGGATTGGGCCCGACGCGGCTTGGCCTGGCCCTCGGCGCCGCCGGCTCCACGCGGAGCTCCAGGCGAGGCCATGCTGGACAGGGTGGAGGCCAGGCTGGGGGAGGAGGCGCTGGAGCTGGAGGAGGCGGACAGGGCGTTGCGCTGCTCGCGGTGGTGCCTCTGCAGGTGGTACTTCAGAGAACCGGACTGGGTCCCGGCGTAGTCACAGTGAGGGCATTTGTAAGGTCTCTCACCTAGACAAATAGACAAGAGGTAGGTTAGCATGGGCTAGTTGTTAAATTAATTTTTTGTTATAAAACACTTAATCTGACTTTTAAATCAATTGCTGGACGGTACTGTTGTGGTTGATAATCTGTGAATACACTGCCTTTAACAATATCAATGGCATTTTAAGTGGCTTCCACAAACGCTTGTATTACCTCAAGAGGTTGGTTGGCATGGGCTAGTTGTTCCATTCCTTTTTTTAAATTTGCTTTTAAATCAATTGCTGTATGTAACTTTTTTGTAGGTTGATAACCTGTGAATGCAACACCTTTTAACAAAACCAATGGCAATTTAAGTGGCCTCCATGAACGCTTGTGTAAGCGATGGTGGTTTAGATGTAGTTACACAAAACCAAAGCAAGATGGCAGCCTTCCATCACTGATAACAAACTGATCGACGCGATTAAGAGGCCTCTCTACATCAGATTTGGGAGGCAGCAACCCGCAGTAGCATCTGTGACAAAATGTCAACCACAAAAAGACAGCACAGAGTATCATCCATAATGAAAAGATGAAAAAAACCTCGTCCATCATGCCTGAGAGCAGATAGTTCAGATGAAATAAAGATATAGAGCTCACTGCGGCTCCAATGCTTCAATAAAGAATGATAGGGTTGAGAAGGAATTCTCAGAAGGCCCAGGGTACTTGCAATATTCTCAAGAGGATGCTAATCTCAAGAGAATGGGGAAAACGATTTTTAGTCCACTACTGAATTAGTGAGTGAGTCGGCGGGATAGTTTGACGCCTCAGTGGGTTTCAACCCGTCGTGGTGCATTCTTTTGATTTATTTATCAAGAAGACGCTGTTATCATTTCTGCTTTATGTCGTTGCCCTAAAAGAAATGTATGCGTGTTAGATAAAGATTCCTCACGCCTATGATCGCATCACTGTACTATGATCGCAATTGGAAATGCTCTTATCAGTACCAATCAAAAATGGATGAAATCAGATTCATAGAATATATATGAATAATGTTGCCTTGTCCTTAACTGGAGGGATTATCAGTTACACGCCCCCCCTCATACGGTTTCAATAAAAGGTCTGTCCAAATATACATACTTATAATATATTTATAATAACATAAATGCAATTCTAAGAATACTTCCGAGATTTTGTTATATGATAAATACAATACAATAAATATATTGTATAACGTATGGAACAGATCGTTAAGATGTGGCCATTGGACGCCATTAAATATAATACAAGACTTTGTTATATGATCTAAATATATTGTATAAATATATTGTATAAATATATAGAACAGGTCAATGAATTAAAGTGTATCTGATAATATTTAGCTATTTGAATATATTGTATAAACGCATAGAACAGATTAGCTAAGGTGTACATTATAAGATTTTGTTAAATGATAGATAAATATATTGTATAAACATAGAACAGGTGAGTTAAGGTGTATATTATAATATTTTGTTGTATGATATAAATACATTGTATAAGCGTATAGAACAGATGAGTTAAGGTGTACATTATAATATTTCGTTGCATGGTATACAAATATATTGTATAAGCGTATCGAACAGCTGAGTTAAAGTGCACATTATAATATTTCGTTGTATGATATATAAACATATTGTATAAGCGTATATATATATATATATATAACAGGTGAGTTAAGGTGTGGTGGTCTGGAGGCTAGTGGCAGGCTCTCACCTGTGTGCACTCTCAGGTGCACTTTGAGGTGGTGTGAGGAGCGGAAGGCTTTACCGCAATAGGGGCAGTCTTTCACCCCTGTGCCGCGCACGCGCTCCCTGGCGCCGCCGCCGCCGCCGCCGCCAGACGACCCCGAGGAGGAGAGTCCGCTCAGTCCGTTCGCTCCTAGAGCGGAGGAACGAGAGAACGAGGAAGAGGAGGAAGAGAGAACGAAAGGAAAGCAGTGGGGGGGGGGGCAGAAAGAAGGAGAGAAACGGAGTGACATAAGGACACAGTCAGAAAACCAAAGGTCAGAGACAGAGAATCCTCTAAACGGAAACACTGATGTATGTTTTTACGTTATATTTCTATGTATGTATTGACTCAATGAGGATAATATGTTCTGTGCCTGTATGTGATCCGTTACCTTGGAAGGTGGCTATGACAGGATGGAAGCCAGAGGCAGCCTGTTGCTGCTGTGCTCCGCCACTGTTGAGTTTAGCCTCCTGCCTGCCGTCACCGCCACTACCCCCTCTCCCTCCTCCTCCTCCTCCTCCTCCTCCTCCTCCTCCTCCTCCTCCTCCTCCTCCTCCTCCGCCGCCTCCGCCGCCAGCCTCCCTCCCTCCTTTCCCAGGCCTCTGGCTGTGGACGCGAGCATGGACCACCACCTGCTGCAGGCTCCGGAACAGCTTCCCGCAGTCGGGGCACTCCCAGGGCCCTCCTCCTCCGGCCCCAGCCCCGGCTCCAGCCTCTTCCCTGGGCTCCAGACCGCCCAGGTAGGCCCGGACCTGGTCGGCCTGCTCCACGGCGACGGAGCCCCTCGCTGGGCCTCGCTGGCTCTGCTGCTGGGCCCTCTGCTGGGCTCGCTGCTGTTGCTGGGCGTGTTGTGCTTGCTGCGCCGCCACCAGGCTCCGAGCCACCAGCTGCCACATGGCGGCTTGGTCGCCGGCGTCCGACGCCTCCCCTCCTCCACGGCCCCCTCCTCCTCCTCCTCCTCCTCCTCCCGCGTTGACGCCGTTGCCCATCTCGACGACCTGCGCCACCGCCTGGAGACGCTCCATGCAGCTGGCCCCGCCCCCGCCGTCGCTAGGCAACCCCAGGTAGCCCAAGATGGCCGACTTTCCCAAACCGCCGCTGCGCCCACCGTCGCCGCGGTCCGCGCGGCTTCTTCCTCCCCTCCCTCCTCCTCCTCCTCCTCCTCCTCCTCCTCTTTGTTGAGCCAGCAGGAGACTGGAGTAGAGGGCGTTGAGGGACTGGCTGTTGGCGGCGGAGGCGGCCCCTTTGCCCAGGCCCTCGGCCCCGACGCCGTGGCCCCCCAGGGCCCCCAGGCCCCCCAGGCCGGCCTTCAGGCCCAGCTTGTTGAGGTGCACCTTCATGTGGTTCTTGAGGAACCAGGGCTCCTTGAAGCCGCGGCCACACACCTGACACTTGTGGTCCAGCGAGTCCTTGTGCTTGCGCATGTGGCCCTTGAGGAACCAGGACTGGGTGAAGCGCTGGCCGCACGTCTCGCAGCGGAACGCCGGCAGAGGGGGCGCCGCCGCCGCCGCGGTCAGGGCCGCCTGCGGGGTCACGGGGGTCGGGGTCGGGGTCGGCGTGGACACCGGCGTGTCCGGCGTGGCCACGATGGGCCGGGCCGGGTAGGGCGGCAGGGCCGGCACGTCCGGCGAGAGGGCCGGCGGGTGGCTCTCCTGGAGGTGGCGGGCCAGCCTCTCCTCCTGGCTGGCGGAGAAGGGGCACAGCGTGCACTTGTACGGGTTGTGGAGGATGCGCACGTGG
>JAPMUY010006994.1:0-37500 GCA_026901105.3 Galaxias olidus | reverse complement strand
AGCTACATCGCACACATTTCTTACAACAAAAGTTATAATGAGTAAGTGAAATAGATTTGTTTTTGTAGTATGATCACGATCATAACCAGATCAAATGTGGTCATATTTTCTATATGCGGGATTTGCTGCTGTTTCAGTCATCGAGTATCATACCATGCATATCATAGACTACATGGTATGGCCAAAGCAGAAATCGCGCTTGAACAAAGGAAAGTGCTCGTTTTGAAAACTTGACCCCTGGAAACGTGTGTGGCGTCACACTCAAATATAAACAACATGAATTAAAAAAAGGGAGGATCTAGACGTGTGTTAATATCGCCAAAATGATTTTTACAATGATATCTCAGTATACGTTCCTTAATGAGCCTTTGATCTTGTTAGTGTGAAAACATTTGCATACATTGCAAGCGTTGACACATATTGATGTATAAAAGGTTTTCAGGGTGCAGATCAGAGATTAGACAAGCTACCACATGCAGGCACCATCATAGTCTTTCCTTGCAGGAGGGTGTTAGGAAATGTTATTACATTTGTCTTTTATAAAGTGGTCTGGGCAAGCAATCCGACGACAATACAGTCAGTCAGACACCGACCGCAACACAAAATCCACTGGTTGAGATACACCTCTGAGGGCATTTCAGGCTCTCTGTCATTGCCTTTGGGTGTATTCAAGAGCGTGCAAACGGCTGTCTGCGTGCTCCTCTGAAGGCATTTAACATTAAAGGGTCTAGGCCTTGGGGGGCTTTAGCTCCGAGACTCTCTTTTAGCGCCGTGCACCTCCGTGTGTGTTTCTGTATATCTTAAGCGCTATAGAGACCTCTGGGTGTTTCTGTGTACCCTAAGTGTTATAGAGACTTCTGGGTGTTTCTGTGTACCCTAAGTGTTATAGAGACTTCTGGGTGTTTCTGTGTACCCTAAGTGTTATAGAGACTTCTGTGTTTCTGTATATCTTAAGTGCTATGGTGAAGGATTCTGTGTGTTTCTGTGTATCTTCAGCGCTATAAAGACGTCTGTGTGTTTCTGTGTATCTTAAGTACTAGAGACTTCTGTGTGTTTCTGTGTATCCTAAGTGCTATAGTAAAGACTTGGCATGGAATTGCATGGACTACAATGGCAAGTGCGCAGAAACATGTGTCGCAAAGTGTAAGCGTGTGTACTACGCTTGATAGAAATTATAGAACGAGTTCGCCCATCTGTTTGTCCGCGCATGACAAAACATCGATATGCAAGTGACAAGTGAGAGTTTACACACACACATAAAAAACAAGGCCTGACATTCTGAAGAGTTTTTTTTTCTTTTTATACCTAAGCAAGTTTAAGAGCGAGAGAACATAGGGAGTGTATGTGCATGTTACAGCAAGTGTATTTGTGTGTGTGAGTGTGTGTGCGTTTAAAGCCACTGTATGTGGTTAAGTGAGTGTATGTGTGTGTATTAAAGCGAGCGTGTGTGTGTGTGTGTATGTGTGTGTGTGTGTGTGTGTGTGCTTAAAGGGAACAAGCCGTGAATGGGTGGTGAGAGAGAAAAAAAGTGTATGTGTGTATGTGCAAGCACAAGTGTGTGTGTGTGTTTGTGTGTCTGTTCTCCCTCTCTCACAGTGTGTGGTACAGTATAATTCAGGGCCTGTGGTTTTTATCGCGTGGTCACGCGGCAAACTTCCCCGCAGACGGGATTCATTTCCTTTGCTTCACCTTTCCCTGAACCCCCTCCTCCGTCGCACACTCCCTCTCCTTCTAACTTTTATCTGGCACACACTCCCCTGCTCTCACTCCCCTCCTCTGAGGATGGATCTCAATAGCACAATGCTTTTTCAATGTAAGAATTTGACGCACAGACCACTGAATATTTCTTTGGGGGGGAAGAGGGGGGGGGGGGTATCGATGGACTTCTAACATGCGTCAATGTGGACCTTTCTGACCTTACCTGACCTTTAACCTCAGAAACCTTTTCCTCCTTTTATCTCTCCCCTTCTCTCCTCACACGTCTCTGATGGGATGCCTTAGTCAACGAGCCTCTTCCCAGAGGAAATCCTCGCTCCAGCAGACAGGAAGTGTTTTAAAGAGGACTTACGAAAACTCTAGGAGACAGCAGCTGTAGACGTTTGAGACTGACCTTCTAAGGTGGGGTGACCCCCGACCCCTTGGCCCTAAGTTGTTTGCCTTAGAAACACCTTCTTTTTTTCTTTTTTTTTGCAATGTGTCTTGTGACGCGCGTGGGCCGCTCTTACCCCCAAATCGCGTTGGCTGTCGAGATTTCTCTCTCCTCAATTTCCTGTCCTTTCCACTCAACTCTCCTGATTGAGAGAGATTACAGAAATTCACAAAAGAACTGCGAAGCAGGGAGTGATGGAGCCAGATGTGAGAGCGACGGAAAACCACCACAGCGTCAGCATTCCACAGGGATGAGTGTCTCTCTCACTCAAAGACTCAAATACGCCAAACTAACTGTCTAAACTAGTGACTTCTCAAAGACTCATATACGCCAAACTAACTGTCTAAACTAGTGACTTCTTCGCTTATAGACTCATATACGCCAAACTTACTGTCTAAACTAGTGACTTCTCAAAGACTCAAATACGCCAAACTAACTGTCTAAACTAGTGTCTCTCTCACTCAAAGACTCATATACGCCAAACTAACTGTCTAAACTAGTGACTTCTCAAAGACTCATATACGCCAAACTTACTGTCTAAACTAGTGACTTCTTCGCTTATAGACTCTTATACGCCAAACTAACTGTCTAAACTAGTGACTTCTCAAAGACTCATATACGCCAAACTAACTGTCTAAACTAGTGACTTCTTTGATTATAGACTCATATACGCCAAACTAACTGTCTAAACTAGTGACTTCTTCGCCTATAGACTCATATACGCCAAACTAACTGTCTAAACTAGTGACTTCTTCGCTTATAGACTCATATACGCCAAACTGTCTAAACTAGTGACTTCTTCGCTTATAGACTCATATACGCCAAACTGTCTAAACTAGTGACTTCTTCGCTTATAGACTCATATACACCAAACTGTCTAAACTAGTGACTTCTTTGCTTATAGACTTATATATGCCAAATTAACTGTCTAAAAAAGGAGCCTGATGGACGACCGTTTTAGCCTGTCTGATTAATCTAATCTAATGCTGTCAAATAGGTTTTTTTTTTCTTTCAAATCAAACATATATATATATATATATATATATCATGATGTTTTGCACTCATACTATCACTTAAATCGTATTATGGCCTATAGATCAAATCACATATACTACATCATGATGTGTTGCACTCATACTATCACTTAAATCGTATTATGGCCTATAGATCAAATCAGAGACTTGTTAAAGGAGAGTAAGAACGGTAAAGAAAAGAAAAAAGACAAGATGAAGGCTGGACAAAGTCAAGTAGGAACAAAAGATGACAAGTAGGAAGTAATGTGAATTTGCAAGTGGTGCAATCCAAATGTGGTGGGGATGAATCATACTCAACCTCATTGTCCAGTCTTATGTTGGGCAGACAAGTTGAAATTTTATTCTTGGCTATTCTATCCAAACATATTCTATTTTTTATTTATTTTTTATTCAAGAGAGACTATTTTATTTTATTCCTTTGGGGTTTGACCGGAGTAAGTCTATTTTTTTTTACAGTTTGCTGTGATCCAAGATGAAAAGGGTCCCCTGTTAACTGCATTTCTAACCCCTTAACCTTTTATAACATGCAATGATATTTCTTGATGACATTACAAAACAGCTAGAGGAGGAAATAGCCAGCACCAGCACCTGTTGTCTCCTGCTACACGTCTATAAGATTACCTTATTTACCCAATCAAGTACTCAATTCAACATATATTGCGACGCTCTGGTAAAGTTTGTTTTACAGCGACTTGGCAATACAGGAGAGCTCCCCGTTCCTTCCTCACTTATTTTCAACCAAAGTCCTCTACAACATGTCTGATAAATAACTAAATAAATAAATAAATAAAAACGTAAAAAAATAAATTAAAAAAAACTTGAAAACTAAATCACCCACACATAGTAGCTGGCTTCCCTCGTTCGGTTCAACCCTGTTCAAGTGCTCTAAATAGACTTTTTAAGCCGCTGTGAGCCGCCGCCATGCACGGGCCGAGTCTCTGCAGTCTTAAAATGTCACAATGCAGTCGTTTCTCCATAACTGAGGGCAAGCAGGTGCCTCTCCCACTGGGCTCTAATGACCCAATTAAATCAATCAGGCTTGATTGGCGCTACGCTCCTTTTTCTCTGTCTCCCTGGCTGTGTCCTGGAAAAGCCACCTGGTACTGGTTATGCACCCTTCAGGTACAGTACATTAGGCAGGAAGGGAGAGAGAGAGGAGGGGGTAGAGAGGGGAGAGAGGGAGAAAGATAGGTAGGTAGGTTGATAGGTCATGAGAAGGTGGAGGGCATGCACTGCAAGAATGAACAGGGCACGATGTGACAGCAGGGTATAGTCATAGCACACAGCGAAATGTATGTTAAGTATGACCAACCAATTTCTCAATCCATTTAATTGTTATGTTAGAAATGCTAAATACCATTAGAGTATTCATGAAATATATTAGGCTGTGTAACCGTTTTAAAGATGTTGGAGTAAAATACTTCGAGGTATATGCTCTGTGTTACAGGTTAGTGAGAAACGTCAAATTATATCATAAAAAAGAACAGCAAATTACTGTATGTTCGAATTACAGGATGTCATAGTGTTGTCAAATCCTGTGGTAAAGGATATGTGTGCGTTGTATATTATGGGTGAACTGGAAATATTCTTCGGTGGATATGTGAAAAAAGTGCATTTCAGAATCTTAAAACAATTTCCATGGTTCCAAAAAAGGCGACGGGAGTGTCTATGGTCAACCCAAACGACACGTCTGCGTCTTATCTCAGAAGGAATTTCCTCCTCGCCCGTATGATGTGCGTCAATAACGTGCAACCATTTTCAGCCGCTCTTTCCCCTCTTCTCTCTCGCGGCCATCTCAATTAAAAAGCCACATTAATGAAATAAATAACTATCAACAAACAATGCGCGGGCGCACACTAACACCCCCAAAACGAGATTAACCCCGCTCACAGATGGGTTCTATGCACATTTAGCTTCTGAAATGCGATTAAAAATCATGAACATGATGCACGAGGACAATTTAAATACTCTGGCGGAAAAGTCACGCTGGTGTGTGTGCCTGTGTCATGTATCTATCGCTCTCTCCCCTGCTCCATTTTGTTCCTAAATGTTCTATACAAAAGATTAAGGGAGGGGAAAGACGAGTGTGCGAGGAGGGAGGACGTAAAAAGTGCCATCATGGATTTCATCTTGAATTCACTGCCAATCTCCCCTCCATCACCCGAAAGCGACGTATGGGCTAGACCTTATCGCGTTTTGTCCTGCACAGTTAGGCTAAAACGAAAAAAAGACACTATTCTGCAACTTATAAAAAACCCAATGTAACAACAACACACGTTTACAGTTTCAGCTACAATGTTGCACGAGCACTTGCTACTTTCTTGCGAAATCAGTTGCCTCAAAAGACGATAGCTTTTAAAGCGGTGCTTGTAGACTATATCGGTGGAGGTGACGTTAGGACAACTATACCGGTTGTAATAGTAGACTGTCATCGTAGTAAAAGGTGGGAGGATTGCTGTTTATAAAATAGTAAATAGAATGTAACACTTCACTTTGGTTGGATGGGTTTCTATGGACGTTGAGATGAAAGTAGTGGGCTAATCTTGAAAACAATGTCGTACGTAGCCTAGCCTAATGCGTGCCCAACAAAAGAATTAGGCGAGCTAATCGCATCTACCTAGAATTTACATGCAGCCGTAAACCAATATTTAACTGGTAATAATATAAGCTATATGGTTAGTGTGTGTTCTCGATGGAAAGGCTTTTACGCCTTAGACTTTAGTCGTGGAATCTTTCCTTTTTTAAATTAAACTTATTTCCACGATTTACACTTTTGTGTGATTTTTTAAAAACAGAATACCAATAGTCCTATGAAAAAAAGATTTTGCCAAAAAGTAGCTGGTCAATATCTAGAACAGACGTGGTTATGTCAAAGAGCACTTTTAAAAACTTAAATAAAGTTGCGTGAAATAAAAACGTGACCTTTAAGATCACTCGTTTAAGATTGTTCATGCTCTTCAATTCTAACAAAGTTATACATACATTACATAATACACTATGGCACAGGATGTTAGCTACAATTAGCCTAATAGCCTATTTCCAGGCCGAAGTACTATTAGTTGTTATATTTTACATTCGGTTCCACTTTTGTCATGTCATACGTCTAGCCTACATACATGCAGACAGTCGGCCACGCGCGCACACACACCGGCTACATACATGACACATAGGCTACGTAAAGTGCTCTAGTAAACGCGGTTACATACATGCTCCAGAGTGGCTCTGGTGGGACCCGATGCCTATCACTCACACACATCAAAACTGCAAGGTGTAAAGAATGCCAGAGAAAAACTGACCAGCGCGAGCTTATAAATCACGGCAACTATATAGGGCAATTATCCGTATTTAGGGATAGAAGAAAAAAGTCGTCGTCCAATATTTGTTGTTCATGGAAAAGGCAACAACAACCTCAAAAAATTTGGAAATGTTTTACCGGATAGCCATGCGCCGCTGCTCCATGCCATCATATGTAAAAGTGCATATGTAAACGTATATAAATTATTTCTAAATAAACTAGATGCATATGATGAAAGTAAGACTCAATGTACTTACGGGAGAGGCGGCGAGCAGATTAATGACACGACACGTCATGATTACGTTTCACTAGAATTAAATACATTACGAGTTGGGGAAAAAAATGGAAATCAGGGTTGTTGTATACAAGCATACGCCGTTCCCCCTCCCTTTGCTCACCCTCTACTTCTCCACCTCCTCCTCCCTCCTTTCTCTTTCAAGTCTCTCTCCCTCTCTTGCATTTTTTCAAAGATCCATTTATTGTGTTTGTAGTGAGTGAGTGAATATGAGAGGAGAGAGGGAGCAAGGCGAGTGGGAGGGAGAGTGATGTAGGTTGCAAATGTAATTATAATCTCACGAGCACCATTTTAGAACACTGACACGGGGCAGCTATCGGCACGGGCACCCCCTCCAGCTGTCGAAATGCATTGAAATTAAATAGGGCTACTTTTTCCCCAATGTAGCCTACGGTAGGGTAGGCTACAGTTTGAAGGTCGGAAATTTGTTTTCAGTCTCCAACTGCATAGAAAGTGTCAAAATTATAGTTTACAGATCATGTTTCTAAATGTTTTTATTACATCCCGGAAGCAGATGTTTTTTGTGTTATGTATGAAATCAACCGCAAAACATATGTTTGATATATCTGACTGCCTTATACTTCTTAATAGCCTACTTGCGTTTCAATGTACTTATCCTCTACATTGAGTTAATGTAGAAGGTTCTTATCAAACTAATATGTCTCACTCTCAAAGTGTTTCTTTCAGATTGGATTCAATGTGGGAGTACCAGTTTGCTAGTTCAAAGCAACTGTTTCTTGTCTTGCTTTGCATACTCGCGCGCTGGAGAAAGAAAAAGAGGATTTAAACACAAGTGCGCGCGTGGAGGGGCGCAGGTGTACTGCATTTAAAAAGCCCACGCGCTTCTCCACGCACCTTTAGCAGAGCATACCTGCACAAGGTAAAGTGAATAAAGCAGCTGTGATACAAATGTGTCACTATGTCACATATTCCCCAAAAAACGCTAAAAACTAATCTCTCTCTCTCTCTCTCTCTCTCTCTCACTCACTCACTCACACTCACACACACACACACACACACACACAGAGAAACCAATCTCATTCATGCTTTCACCTGATATATGTAACATTACAAACCTGACTTTGTGCTCTTCGAGTTGTGTCATTTATATGGTCACCTGACATTCACTGACAATTCTTACATGCCTTTGAATAATACATGTCTCTAAAAAATAATAGTAGGTATATATTAAAAAAATAGGTATTCTAAGTTGTATATATTTCTCTGTATGTGCAATTGCCGAACATAAACTTCAGCCATTCTAAAAATTCTAATGTCTGTGCTGGCGCAGGTCATATCTTCAGGATCAGCCATTATAAGACTTCTATTGTGCACCAGTGAGTGAGTGGCATATGTGCAGTGCATGGCTGTTTCTGTCCGGTTTTGATTAGTAGTGTGTGTGTGTGTGTGTGTGCGTATGTTGTCAGCCAGTACTGTGGGTTTCTGTTTGTGTGTGTGTGTGTGTGTGTGTGTGTGTGATTGCAGGCATGCAAAGATGCATGCATACATGCCACTGTCTAACAGTGCGAGAGTTTTTTTTTTTTGTATTCTACTATATGTCTATGCCCGTCTGTGTTTTAGCGTGTCTATGATGTATGTGTTTGTGCGTGCGTGCGCGCGTGCAGGCGTTCACGGCATATGTGTACGTGTTTGTGTCTGCCACAATGGCATCATCACCCGCCCCTGACGCTTTGATTGTTTTCACTGCAGCAGCAGAAATGCACCAATTAATATGCAGAGAGTGAGAGAGACAGAGACAAACAAAAAAACAGGCAGAGAAGGGAGGGGGAGGAGGAGGGGGAGGAGGAGGAGGAGAAGAGATGGCACAGAGGAGGGGGAGAGAATGGAGGAGATGAAATGAGAGATGGAGAAAGAGAAGAGTGGGAGGAGGGAAAGGAGAGAGAGAGAGAGAGAGATGAAGTGAGATAACCAGGGAGTGGAAAAGAGGCATTGGATGGAGAGAATGAAATCTGATAGAGGTTTTGAGTAAAAACCTGAGAAGAGGTAGAGGTGGAGGGAGAGAAGGAGCGAAAAAGAGGGAGAGGGAAGCGAGAGAGGGGGGGATCAATATGTACATATTTAGTGGGAGACAGAGGGAAATCAATTGAAAGAGAGGGAGGGAATTGATGTAAAGAGAGAGAGAGAGAGACAGAGGAGAAAAGAAAGAAGGGGAGGAAAGGAGGGGGAGATGGAGCGAGTGATTGGGGGATGGAGGGAGAGGAACGAGTGCAGAGGTGGAGTGATATGTGGCTATGGTGGCTGCTGTCCTTTTGTCGCAGTGGCAGGGTATTGATACTGTAACCCCCCCCCCCCCCCCCCACCAAACACACGCACACACACACACACATGCACACATGCACACACCCCGCTCCCCCCCATCACAATGCTGCCGTGACAACGGCTGTCGCGGCGACGCCTACTGGCACAATGCAGCCACAATACTGAGGGCATTGAAGCATCACACTCGCGCATAGGCCAGAAGAAGGAAGGAGGGAAAGACGAGAGAGAGAGAGAGAGAGAGAGAGAGAGAGGGAGAAAAAAGGAGGAAGAAAGGGACAGGGAGGGAGGGAAGAGGGAGACGGCAGAAAATATGAAGGGCTTGAGGGAGGGGAGGGCAAAGAGAGAAGGAGGGAGGAAGAGGTAGCGACGGATGAGGAGAGACGCCAAAAGAGAGGGAGAGGGATCGAAGGAGGGAGGGACATGGATTGATGGAAAGGAGAGAAAAGGAGGCGGGAGGTGGCGGTGAGAGGAAGAGAGAGAGAGGGATGATGTGATCTCATGTGCTTCCTATGTCTGCCCCAGACAAACATGTCTGCGTTTTCTTTTGGAGAGGCAAGGTCGGAATCATAATGACTTCCCCAAAACGACGCTTATGAGTTGATTTATGCCCAGTATATATGCAGACATTTGATGTCAATCAACCCGAATACAGCGCGTCCATTTATGTCCCGATGGTTTGTGTTTTGAAATATCTGAATTAGGAAAAGCTTCGGATGTTTACTGTCACGGTGAAAGGTGGCCAAAAATGAATGGTTATGCTGTCTTGAGTTGTGTCGACAAATACTTCATACTCTCCCTGTACATTGACCTCTCTTCTGTGGAAACGTCTGTGTTGGCACATTACTGTATCTCGCTCCAAACACTCTCACCCATTTACAAAAGGAACGCTTGGCTGCTTGCCTATAAGTCAGTTTATCTGCCTGAGATGACCAACGACTCCCTCTCTCTCTCTCTCTCTCTCTCGCTCTCTCTCTCCGTCTGCCTCTGTCTGCCTGTACACTATGGGTTTGTATGATCTATAGTTCCCTGCACCCCTCTCCCCTCCCCTCCCCTCACCCTAACCCTTCTTAATATGATGTAAAAAGCTAATCGCATGCAAATGTCTGTTGTCCCGGTAACCAGGCCCGAAAAATCCCTTTGATGTTTCACCCGGCTCATTCTCTTCACGTTCTCTTTGTTCGCCACAGTCTCGCTGCTTTGTCAACATCCCCCCTTCACCCCTCTCTCTCTCTACCCCTCTCCCTCTCTACCCCTCTCCCTCTCTACCTCTCTCTCTCTCTCTACCCCTGTCTCGTCCATTCTCTAACTAGCTCGCTCTCAATTCTATCAGTCATGAAAAAAAAAAAAACTTCTCCTAACTCTTCGCTTTCTAGAACCGCTATACCTCCCCAGCTCTTTGTGCCCCCCCCCCCATTCTCTCTCTCTTTTCTATAAGCCCCCTTACTCTCTATTCTCCGCTCTCTCTCTCTTTTCTTCCTCTTTCCCCTCGTGCTCCTGCTCTCCCCTGACTGTGCCTCTCTGTCTGTCTGCCCCCTCGCCCCTTGCTCATTTCCCATCACTCCCACCTACTGTCTTCTGTCCCTCTCCTCTGTCGCTCCCTTTCTCTGGCCAGCTCAGCCCCTTCCTGCTCCACTGTGCCCTCCCTCCCCCCGGCAACCCACTCTTTATCTCTCATTCCTCTCGCTCTGCCTCTCTCTCTCTCTCTCTCTCTCACACACACACACACACACAAAACACTCAAATTTGAATGCTCCCCCACTAGCCATTGAAAACTTGATCCCTGTAACTATTTGATACTGTAGCTACCCTATCATTCTGGTTTTTGTCAGAGGGATTGCTGGACCAAATCCGGACCATTCCTGCCCATCTGACGACACACGCACATTCACACACACACCACACACACACACACACACACCATGGATATAGAGAACCATCAGTACATCTTTCTACAAAGTTCAGAGTACAAGCTGCTGTCCCCTTCCCCCTTCTCCAACTCCAAAGCTGTTCTATCAAATGATATGATACCCTTAAATGGCTTTGAAACAGTTTTAATTCAAACATAGGCAATTCAGAATAATAATCAAAATGCAACAATCGTCAAGTAAAATGTAACCATAACATGCAATGCGCACTTCCAATTCCAAACCTTTTAAAAAAAGAAAAGAAAATTAAACATCCGCATAGTTCGTAAAAAAATTTAAAAAACAGCAGAAAGTAGAAACAATAGGCTAGGTTATTTACATTATTTCAGCTCTGCCGCATGGAATGCGAGGAAAGGAATTTTGAATATGTCTATCTGTCGCCACGAGAATGAAAGATGGAATTCATTATGTGGGTCCCGATATAATGCAATGTAGCAAACAGCTATGGGCTACACGGCGTACGAGCATCTCCAGCCCGACAAATTAGATATTGATTCAACACGTTCAATATCCATTTACACTTTTGAATTTAGATGCACAGTTGCTATGGACTACCACCAAAGCAATGATACCAAGAACGACGCTGCTGCTCTGAAAGTTTTAGAGCCAATTCCACTCCCCGAAGTCTCGGTGGGCTAATAGCTTTGCACAGGTCGCTTAATATTGGTCTAAACACACCGTAATAATCTAACGCGTCGTAGCGCGATGAAGTGCATCGTTAAGGGTTAACTACTATAATTACATTTTCAGTAGAGTTTGGTTGATAACGCAATTCCACTGGTGCATCTCCACTTTGTGGACCTTTGGAGTTGAGAGAGTACGCAGCTTCATATGCGCATGGAGCACCCTTTTTTTTAATAGAAAGCAAGGAGTAAAAACACTTTGCACATTCGGCACATATAAAACCAAAGAATAATACTGATAGTAATTGAATATCTATTATAAAATACTGATCGCAAAACAGTAGCAAGTCACTAACTGTTGACCTCCCTTACCATGTTCCATACTTGGACTTATAAGGGTATAAGATGGGATATTATGCTAATTATATAGGCTACCAGTCCAAGTTAGACACCCATCACATTTAGATAGCAAACAACAAAACAAAGCTCAACAAAACTTTGGCCTCAAGTGCTCACACAAACACTTCTGGCTGAGATATACGTTTGAGTTATAAGAGGTTTTTGCCGTTTGTCTTTAGTGTGCTATAGGTTTCTACGTGCAAGTGCAAGGCTTCCAAAGGCCTACTGTATTTCTACCATGAAGCAACAGTGCCTGTCGTTGATTTGGCTATCGATGTCCAATGTTCTGCTTCACCGACCTCTAAAATCACCACGGTGTGTGTGTGTGTGTGTGTCTTTGTGTGCCTTAGTGTATTTGTGTGTCTCTTAGTGTATGTGTGAAGCGTGAAAAAGCGAGATAGACAGTTGTGTGTGTGTGTGTGTGTGTGTGTGTGTGACAGAGAGTGATACGTGTGGAACAGAGTCCTACTGTCTAAAAGCGACTGTCTGAAGTGTGTCATCCGCATAGTGCATTTGTGCGTGTGTGTGTGTGTGTGTGTGTGTGTGTGTGTGTGTGTGTCCCTCTCGCACCACTCACAGTCTTATTTCCATATGGGCAGATGCAATCACACCTACCTATACCACACAACCAACACAGGCAGCACCAAAGTCTAAGCACCATATTACGCCAAATCAATAAAGAAAGAGCCACCACTGTAAATAAAGGGTTGGATATCCTCTGGACAGTTTATATATTTGTGTTTTTCTTCGCCCGTATAACTTGACGATATCAATTGTATGTGTGAGTATGTGAACTAGTCGTGTGGGGAAGTCAGTGGTTCAGGCCAAGTGGTTTGGCCTCGCAGGGAGCCGCGGGGGACAGACAATGGCTGCTCTGTGTGGCTCAAGTGCCTTTGGTGTCAATGACTCCGCGAGCAACTGAGCCCCGACGGATCCAAAATGGCCGAGCCCGGAGGGCTCCGCTCAGGGGTTTGTTGTTGTGGCGTAATCTCTCTTCTCTCTCTGGTCCGTTTCCTTCGTGGTCCAGTTTGACCCGTTGAGTTAGATTGCATAGAGATGTCTTTGGTTTGACAACATTCGAAGTCCAGTTTCTAGATCGGAAATTGAGAGAGGCCAGGGATTAAAAGAAGGGTAACGCTAACATGAAAATAAAATGCAAAAAACAATACTGAGGCAGTGAACTAGAGCACTTTCATGATCTTGACAGACAAGTATTCAGGAAGCTTCTGAGGATGTGAGCCAAATACATTTACATACTGTAGAAAAACGGAGGCTGAAAAACACGCGCGCACAAACACACGCGCACACAAACACGCGCACACAAACACACACGCGCACAAACACACGTGCACAAACACACACGCGCACACAAACAGACACACACACATACAAACACACACGCACAAATCCCCTCAGAACTGTTCCTGAACGTACTCCTGCTGTTGTTGAGATGAAGATCAGACGGCGGTGGAAGGAGACTGTGGGAAAGAAAAACACCAACTGTCACGGATCAGAGACGACACTTACTTCCTCTCTCTCTCTCTCTCTCTCTCTCTCTACATCTCTCTCTCTCTCTCTACCTCTCTCTCTCTCTCTCTCTCTCTCTCTCTCTCTCTCTCTCTCTCTCTCTCTCTCTCTACATCTCTCTCTCTCTCTCTCTCTCTCTCTCTCTCTCTCTCCATCTATCTCTCTCTCTCTCTCTACATCTCTCTCTCTCTCTCTCTCTCTCTCTCTGTCTCTCTCGACATCTCTCTCTATCTCTCTCTCTCTCTCTCTCTCTCTCTCTCTCTCTCTCTCTCTCTCTCTCTCTCTCTCTCTCTCTCTCTCTCTCTCTCTCTCTCTCTCTCTCTCTCTCTGCATCTCTCTCTCTGCATCTCTCTCTCTGCATCTCTCTCTCTCTCTCTGCATATCTCTACATCCCTCTCTCTCTCTTCCTCCTGTTGCTGTGTTTACCAGTTCACATGGCTGCATGGTGTGTCTGCCGCACGTCCATCTGTCAAATGTGTCAATCTGTCCTTTTTTTCGCAAGCTGTTTGCCAACCTGCCTCTTCTCCTCAGTCTGCTGCCATGCATTTATGCATTTATGAATGAAGGGGATGTGTGTGTGTGTGTGTGTGTGTGTGTGTATGTGTGCGTTTGTATTTGAGGGTGGGGATCCTATGTGGAATCCTTTGCTGTCTGTGTAATCTTGACACAAGTAAGATTCAAAACTGTGTGCAGTATCTCTGTTCAATTGTTTTTGCCCTTGGGCCGTGTGTGTGTGTGTGTGTGTCTGGTCTTACCTGTTTGTATCCGGTGGGGTCTGAGCTTCTCTGGGGGTCCCGTCCTGAGGCAGGGGAACCCCCCTCTTTCTGACTGCCCACTGACGAGGAGTCAGAGCAGCTACTGTGGACTGGAGGGAGAGGAGAGAGGGGAGAGAGGGAGGGGGGGGGAAGGAGGGAGGGCAATGGAGAGAGGAGAGAGGGAGGAAGGGGGGGAAAAAGGGGAGAGAGGAGAAGGGGAGGGAGGAAAGGGGGGTTCGGGAGGAAGGGAGGTTGGAAGAGTAAGAGGGGGTGAGAGAGAGAGATAGAGACACACACACACACACACACACACACACAGAGTCAGAGGAACATAAAAGCGAATATTTTTCAATGGGGGGAAAAATAAACGACGAAGCCCCCGCGGATGGTGACGGACAGATCTTCTTCTTTTCCCTGCTCCCCGTTTGAACGCGGGGCCATTGTCCCCACTGAGCCCCCTGGTGACAGACGGGTGTATTACAAGCCTCCTTAAAATAGAAGTGCGGGTGGGCAGAGCCGCCTTCGGCTCCCGGGACCCAATGGCTTTTGGGCAAGACGCGGGACGGCGGGCGCCCGGCGTTCCAGGACGAACAGACGGGGTGCGATCCTCTTTGGTCCGACGGGGGGGGGGGGGGGGGTTGTGTGTGTGCTTCGGAAGAGGGGGGGGGGGGGGGGGGGGTCGAGTTTGATCTCCGTCGCCTCGGTACCCGCTGTTTAGATCCAGCGTGGGACGGGTTCCCTGCACACGGAGTTGTTTTAACGGAGGGAGAGTTTTTTTTTGTTTTGTTTTGTAAGCACACTTCCTGTTTCGGTGCCAGCCAAAGCGTTACGCCACCCCCACATCGCCGCTCCAATCTGTCTCATTCATCTAAGTACCTCCATTAGAAACACTAAACAGATGGATGATCTTTTTAATGCCAAACGAGTGGGACGTCTGCATGTGTGTGTGTGGTGTGCGTTTGGTGTGCGTGTATATGTGTGTGTGTGTGTGTGTGTGTATATGTGTGTGTATATATATTTTGTATGTGTGCGTGTGTGTATCCGTGTGTGTGTGTGTGTGTCTCTCTGTGTGTCTCAGTGTGTGTGTGTGTCTCTCTGTGTGTCTCAGTGTGTGTGTGTGTGTGTGTGTGTGTTTCAGTGTGTCTCAGTGTGTGTATGTTTGTGTGTGTGTTTGCGTATGTCTCCCTCTCTGTGTGTGTGTGTGTGTGTGTGTGTGTGTGTGTTTGTGTTTGCGTATATCTGTGTGTGTGTGTGTGTGTGTGTGTGTGTGTGTGTGTGTGTGTGTGCCTTGCCACGTACCCCGGTCGCTGAGGCTGGAGGCGGAGTCGAGCTCGGAGGCCTGGGATCCCGTGGCGTCCAAGAGCAGCCGGCTAGACACGCCCACGCACAAGGACTCCTTCAGACACAGCTCTGTGAGGACACACACACACAGAGGAAAGGTGAGGTGAGATAGAGCAGAGGTCATGGGGTTAAAAGTCAGGGTTAAAGCTGTTGTTCCTCAGACACAGCTCCATAAGGAAACACACACAGAGAGAGAGAGACACATGATGTACTTCTCAACGCTAATACACACGCACGTACGCACGCAGGCACACACACACACACGGCTCAGAGGCAGGTGAGGCCGTTAACTCGACAGGTACAATGATGTCAGAAGGTGAAACGTGAGATAGATCAAAGGTCGTGGGGTTAAAGGTCATGATAAAGTGACTACTCTTCCAGTCATGTCGAGTTGTACTGTACGTGTCAAGTATGGGAGGATAAAGCGAAAGGTCAAAGGTCAGCTGGTGTAGCCGCAGGAACGACAAACCAGTCGAGAATGAATCAGAATAGGTCAGATGAGCATTCAAACAAGAAACCAATCCGACAGCAAGGACAGAGCACTAACACATCCGCTCAGAGGTATAACGTGTTCCACGGTTACAGCGAACGATTTCAGCCAAGGTCAAGGATTCAAAAGGTCAAAGGGTAGGCACCGGTGTTGTTGAAGGCGTGGGTCCAGAGGAGCTGGGCGACGTCGTGGGTCCAGGCGGTCCTCTCCTCCCTGGTCTGGGTCTGCAAGGTGAGGAAGTCCCGGGTGCGCGGCGCCTGGCGCACCCACACCTCGAAGCGAACGCCCTCCTCGCCCACGCTCTGGGTCAGACCCATCTCACCGGTCTGCCGAGAGTCACACACAGAGACACATCATGAGCAATAATAGGAGGGAAACATGAAGTACTGCTAGTACTACTGTCCCTGCTCAAGATTGTGTGCCCTCTGGGCGCGGGTGTGTGTGTGTGTGTGTGTGTGTGTGTGTGTGTGTGTGTGTGTGTGTAAAGAGAGAAATATAAGGAAATGTTTGCCTTGGCCTATGTGTCTATATGTGTTCATTTGAGGAGTAAGTGTAGCTGTTGGAATTCCCCACTACTACAGTGTGTGTGTGTGTGTTTGTGTGTGTGTGAGTGTGTGTGTGAGTGAGTGAGTGATCCAGTGCTCTATAGGTACTTGTGCACGATGCTGTGTCTGCAACTGGGGTCTGAGCGTCCCAGTTGTGCATGTGACCATAGTATTCCATAAGTGTGTGTGTGTGTGTGTGTGTGTGTGTGTGTGTGTGTGTGTCCACGTGTGTTCACTGCGCCTCCTGTGTCGGCCGGTCGTACCTTGATGCTGTGCTTGTAGCTGTAGGTAGAGCGTCCGGGACTGGAGCTCCGGGGCTTGGTGAAGACGAGGAGGTGCTGGTAGAGGAACACCCTCCTCAGGCCCGTCTTCCTCCGCCGGGCCCCTCCGCACACCAGCAGCTCACCCTGCCGCACCAGCTCCCCGCGCTCCGCCACGGCCACCTGGGGAACACACACACACACACACATGCATGCATGAAGCAAAACATACACATGCACGCTCCTAAGCAAACACAGTAACGTTTAAAGCGTTTTAAAATACACAGGATAGGCTGTTATACTATCCATTACGCCAGAATCCAAGACAGGCAATTTAGAAAAACAACGTTTACAGTGGATTTGAGTTGGCAGCAGATATGTCATTGGGGTACATGGATTTGAGTTGGCAGCAGATACATTTGTCATTGGGGTTTTCAAGCGGGCACTTTCTATCCCGGGATGCTTTGTTCAAATTGAGTCCACAACACCTCCAGAAGGCTTAACGGTGAGCAACGACGTCTCAGAGCCGCCCCCCCCCCCCCCCACCCCCCCACCCCCACCCCCTCTACATCCGCTCTCGCCACAGCCCGATAACAAAAAAGAAAAGAAAGCTGGTCAAGTGTCTTTTTTTGGGTCTGCGTTTAATGATCACGGAGTCCCAAACTTTCTGTTCAGTGGCTGATGGCCACTTCACTTTAGCTTCTTTGGCCACGGTCCATACGGACGCGCCGTAGAACCAACACAAAGCGTTCCGTCGCGCCCACGCACAGCACACGCGATGAGTCGAGCGAAGCAGAACGTCAACGACCTGCTTTGTGCTCGTGGAGATGAACAGATAGACCTCCTGGCTCCTCCACCTAAACCAGGAGAACGTGTGTTTTTGCCACCCACCAATGATTCATGCCGGCTTGGATGAGTTTATTTTTAAACTTCTAGTGATGTGCAGGTCACAAACTGATCATGCTGACACACACGCGTGCGCGCACACATATATATATATATATATACACACACACACACACACACACACACACACACACACACACACACACACGGTGAGTGTTTGATAACTAAGAGAGCTTTATGCGCCTGTTTTGAAGTACTTAAGTGGATGAGACTATCGGGCTACATAATCCCCTCTTCCCTATGAGTGTGAGTAATTGTGTGTGTGTGTGTGTGTGTGTGTATGCGTATGTATGTGTGTGCATGTGAGAGAGAGAGAAAGAGAGAGAGATGTGTGCGTGTGTGCATGTGTGTGAGAGGCGCTGAATCAGTGAGTTTGTATGAGTGTGCGAGGTTCCATT
This sequence comes from Galaxias olidus, assembly GCA_026901105.3. NCBI lineage: Eukaryota > Metazoa > Chordata > Actinopteri > Galaxiiformes > Galaxiidae > Galaxias > Galaxias olidus. The sequence goes on along the minus strand of JAPMUY010006994.1, from coordinate 19,278 downwards.
TCAGTATACGTGTGTGTGTGTGTGCGTGTGTGTGTGTGTGTGTGTGTGACTCATGAGTTATGTCATAAGAAACCCTGATGGATAAAGGGAGCAGTGTCACCTAACAACACGACAGAGAACTATGCCGAGGATCACACACAAATTTAAATTCCCTCTTTTCTTTTTTTTGGGGGGGCGGGGGAGGGGGGGGGGTCTAAATCTCTCTTTCTTTCCTCATTTACGTTCCTCCCATTCCTTCCTTCCCTCTTTTTTTTCCTCTTTCTTTTCTCAGCAGGCAGATTGAGTCGAGAAGAAACCCGTCGGGCGTTCTCACCGGGCAGCCGACGATGAGGTCGCTGGCCCGGAGGTCCTCGCCGTGGCGCTGGGCGTGTCGGAGGATGGAGAGGGCGGAGTCGGAGGCGGGGTTGAGGCCGCCCAGCTCCTCCAGGGCCTCGCAGTACTGCTCCAGCCTCTGGGTGGGGGCCTGCAGACAGTGGGGGAAGGACAGAGGGGACAGAGGGGACATGGGGGGAAGCCTCAACTGGAGAGAGAGAGAGAGAGAGAAAAAGTGAAAGAGAGCGAGAGAGAGGGGGGGGGGTAAAAAAGTGAGATTGAACACACTATTCACTTTCATTTATGATCACCGTCATTTGTTGTTATCAGTGGCCATTATGATTGATGCCATCGAATTAACTGTAACCGCTGAAGTGAACACCACCAGTGCTGTCCCCCTTCACAGGGTTTGGAAACATTTTGAGGACGTTTCACAAAGAATTACGTTGAACCGCATGGCTCCACATCATAGCCTCTACCGCCACCCTGTGGCCATTTTGTGACGGTGCACCTGTAACTTTGGTAGTGAGAAGATCAAAAGATGTAAATCACTCTAATCTAGTTGGATTTTTTTTTTTATAAAGACCATAAACCAGTATAACTATGGTCGCCACATTCCAAGTGATCCGGATAGCTTTTTTTAGACCATAATCCCACTTTAATTAACTTTATGTGTGTACATTGAACGCATAATTGGCTTATGGTGGGCACACAATGAGGTTTTAATTGCTTCAGCTGTATGAAACAGACATAATTGGCGGCAGCTTGTGAAGTCTTATAGACCTTGGCTCATGATGGTTTGGGCGGAGTATTATTTTCTGCACAAAGACAGGCTTCACACACATAAGGTTTCTTTAAATAAATAGCTTCGGCAACGTTCTCATGGCTCTCCTCAAGCGTGACATCAGCTTAGCTTGTTATTTCAGTCGTGGGAAGATAAGAAAACGTACTGTTAAATACTTTCTCATCAGTGAAATACTGTCGAACCCCTTTAACAAAGTCTGTGTGTGTGTGTATTGTTTAGGATTCGTCCCCTTACCTTGAAGTATTCCGCTGCCTGGCTAACCAGCGGAGAGTCCAGGTCGGCTTTGGTCCGGATGTAGTGGGAATACTGCAAGAACTGCTCCCGCTGTAATGTGTGTGTGTGTGTGTGTGTGTGTATGTGTGTTTTATGTGTGTGTGTTTTATAGGTGTGTGAGTGTGGAAACAGAGGGGCAAGCATGCAATGCATGTATTGTGGATATTTGGAGTGTGTGAAGAACAAAAGACCAAAAGAACACAGGTGAAAACTCACAGTCAATCCAAAATGGTCAACTAATGGTACGCTCGTCACGCCCAACGATTATGATATCAACGTACATATTTACTGAAGCAGTCCTGTTGCAGGAGGCTCTGGAGCAGAGCCCCCTCCATGGCGGGGAGCAGGTCGTGCGCGTGGAACCCCCGCAGGGAGGCCCAGTTGGGGAAGAGGGCGTCCGCCTTCCCCCTGAGGGAGACGGGGGCGTCCGGGAGCTCCAGGAGGGGCAGGTAGGTCTCCTCCACCCCCTTCAGGACGGCCACGTACTGGCGCTCGGAGCTCAGCATCCGGCACCAGAGCAGGTACAGCTTACTGGAAAGGAGACGGCGGGAGGGGGGGTGATTAGGAGGGGGAGATGGATGGGGGAGATATGGGAGAGGAGGCATTGAGGAGAGCGTGGAGGAGGAGGCGGAGACGGAGCCACGGGGTCGAACGGTGGGAAATTAAGCGGGCGAGAGAGAGAAAAAAGAAGTGGGGTTCAAAGTGAGAGAAAGGGAACAGGAAGGTGCGTGGGCGTCCAAAACACAAGCCAGACAGGAACAGAAATGTGTGTAGGAATATATTTTTTTTTCTTGGAAAAAGGGAAAAAAAACAACCAAAGAATTAAAGGGAAAGAGAGGGAGGATGGGAGGAAGTTGAAAGGGAGGGGCCAAACATCAAAGAGTCAGTAATGAGATTTTTTTTTTGTGATTTCTTTTTTATCTCAGACCAAATATTGACTGACGAAATTATTGCGAAATTGACTTGAACGACTCTGCACAGCTTTCCCCCTCTCTTTCATCTGAAATTGACCTTAATCTTAATCGGACTCTGAATCTAACCAATGCGTGTGGATTCATATCACTAGCTCTGGAGCTTAGGCTCAAGTCACACACACACATGTGGAAACACACACACACACACACATACATACAACAGAAAAAAGAAAGAGAGAGAGAGAGTCAGAGGGGCATAAAAGAGAGAGAAATAGCATAAGTGGAGGATGAGTAAAGGGGGGGTGTGTTTAAAGGTAAAGCGTGGTTGGACCGGCAGGTTTACTTCACATCATTACATTTGGTTCCCCATCTTGAGATCACAGTGAAAGAAAAGCAATCAGTCAGTGGTTTACCAAGCAAGCTACGCAGTGCGGAGGACATCCAGAACCTACATCCACAGCGCTCTCTCTCTCTCTGTGTGTGTGTGTGTGTGTGTGTGTGTCTCTCTCTCGCTCTCTCTCTCACACACACGACCACCCTCTCTCTCACACACACACCCCCCTCACCTCTGCGAGGTGGACGGCTGCCTCTCCCCGCCCGCCTCCCGGTCGGCCCGGTTGAGCAGCACGTGTTGCCGTGGCGACCCCGTGTGGTCCACCACCTCCTTGCTGCTGACCTCCACGCCTCGGATCAGCACCCCACTCCCCCCTGCTCCTCCTCCACACGCACCGACACATAGAGGTAGACAGCACACACAACCCTCAAAACCGTTTCTCCGCCGCACAAAAACACAGGTCGAAACTGAACGCAGACTTGGGGTCATTTCACGACATAGCGCGATCATTTTCCGGCATAACACATGAACTTACATACATTTTATTTAGTATAGATTATTTAACAGACCCAAGGTCTATGTTGTCTACAGACATAATGGATGCGGAAGTCTTACCTCCGGCCGCCCCACCGACCCCCCATCCGGGCATCGCCGCCGCCATGCCAGCCGTGATCACCGGGTCCGCCAGGGCTTTCCGGCCCAGCCAGGACAGAGGGGAGCTGCGGCTGGCCGCGCCCACGGCAGGCTCCACGGGCTTGGGGTTGGCGGCGGTGCCCCCTCGCCTGGGCGCCAGCAGGGCCTGGAGGTCGAAGCTGGGGTGGCGCCTCCGAGGGGGCTTGGGAGGGAGTGCGGCCTCCGTGGGCTGAACGGGGACACACACACACACGCACACACACACACACAACAGGAAGGGATTCAGGAGACGAGTGGCTTTGAGAAGGCCCATCATAGATCATATGGACATTGATAATGTGTTATCTTCCCTAATAACTGAAACATATTGCCATTGGCATTGAGCGTTGGCAGAGGTTAGAGCAGCATACGTTCTGGTGTAATTCACACACACCAGTGTACTATGTGTCTAGTTGCAGCCAAAGAGCTCTCACACTTTTCTTTGATGGGTTCAACAGGTTCTGCAGAAACTTCCCTCCTCCTCCTCCTCCTCCTCCTCCTCCTCCTCCTCCTCCTCCTCCTCCTCCTCCTCCTCCTCCTCCTCCGTTCTTCTTGTTCGGCCTCTCCTCTCCGATCCTCAGGGTGGAGCAGGTCTGAGGCCTGAACAGCGAGGCCAGCGACCCCCAGGACTGCAGCCCCCCGCCCCCGCCGTCCCCGCCGCCGGCCCCCACCCCCCAGTCGCCCTCGCCCTCGGGGCCCATCAGGTCCCACAGGCTGGCGGCCGTGGGCGTCTTGGGCCGGCCCTGGGCCCCGGCGGGGGCCCCGCGCTCGGCCTGCAGCAGCCGGGGCTTGACCCGGGCCACGGTGCGCTGGTAGCGCTCCACCGTCCGGCTCCAGAGCTCCAGCAGGGCCCCGCCGCCCAGCTCCAGGGCCAGGGCGCGGGCGTCCTGGAAGCGGGACGGGGGGATGGGGGGGAGGGAGGCCAGGGGGAGGGAGGGGGAAGAGGAGGAGGAGGAGGCGGAGGAGACGGCGTCGCACCACTGGGTGGCCTGCGCGGCGAAGAAGGGGGAGGGACGGGAGAGAGCAGAGAGAGAAAGAGAGGGATCAATGGTGGGGGCCACGCCTTTATAGCTCATTACCTAAGGTAAAGAAACACACCATGTAATGGCTTTGGCTCCATGAAGAGGAGGGCGTATGCATGTTTGGGAATGGGTGCAGTTCTGTGAGTATTATAGCAATATCACTTGACTGGAATTGAAAGAGGCCCAATTCTTGACTGGAACTGTATATGTGAACGGTGTGTGTGTGTATGTGTGTGTGTGTGTGTGTTTGTGTGCAGTGTGTGTACCTCAATGAGCGTAGAGAGGAGTCTCTGAGCATTGTCCAGAGTGTCTGACAGAGAGAGGGACATGTCTCGATGTGTGTGTGTGTGTGTGTGTGTAGTGTGTGTACCTCAGTGAGCGTAGAGAGGAGTCGCTGGGTGTTGTCCAGGGTGGTCCAGCAGTCGGACAGACAGTGGGACATGTCTCGGAGCCTGTCTCGGACGGGGGGCAGGCGAACCTGAACCTCCGCTAGGCCCTGCCAGTCTAGCTCGCACCAACCCTCTAGGTCACTGAGCACAGACAGCGTCTCGCTGTGGAGTTCCTGTGTGGTGCACACACACACACACACACGCACACACACACGCACACACACACACACACACACACACAATCACAAACGCACATGCACACACAAACACAATGAAGACACACACACACACACACACACAAAGCCACACACAATCACATACAGAGACGCACACGCACACACACACACACACACACACACACACACACACACCACACACACGCGCGCACACGCACACACACACACGTGCATATACAAACACACACAGATATAGCATTACATGAAGGTAAAATTTATCCTGATGGAATATGCAGGACGATTCATATTAATAAACTATCTTCCAAAGGCAAACACAAAATCTAACGCATTCCGACCAATGAGGTAATCTGATAATCCAGCAATCTAATATGCATGATGGATGAAACACGGCCACATGCAGATACTATCATCCTTTTAGCCGCACGTGACACACAAATAAACAGACCGTAAAAAAGAAAAGGGGAGAACACACACACACACACACACACACACACACACACACACACACACACACACACACACACACACGCTATGTTTTACACACACACACAAAACTATTTTAAAGTAAATCCCCCCACCACCCACATAAACGCACGCATGCACGCACACACGCACACACACACATCCACAAACACACGCCCGGGCGTGGACCCAGCGGCTCACATTAGCGGCCTCCCTGAAGGTCCTGAACCTCTGCTGTTTGAGGGACAGCCGGCTGAGGGACAGGGGCGGCTCCCTGTAGTCCTCCAGCTGACCCTGGGTCTGCTCCAGCTCCCGCTCACACTGCAGCAGGAACACAGAGAGAGAGAGAGACACAGTGAGAGACCAGCTCCCGCTCACACTGCAGCAGGAACACAGAGAGAGAGAGACACACAGTGAGAGACCAGCTCCCGCTCACACTGCAGGAACACAGAGAGAGAGAGACACACAGTGAGAGACCTGCTCCCGCTCACACTGCAGGAACACAGAGAGAGAGAGACACACAGTGAGAGACCAGCTCCCACTCACACTGCAGCAGGAACACAGAGAGAGAGAGAGACACACACAGTGAGAGACCAGCTCCCGCTCACACTGCAGCAGGAACACAGAGAGAGAGAGACACACAGTGAGAGACCAGCTCCCACTCACACTGCAGCAGGAACACAGAGAGAGAGAGACACACACAGTGAGAGACCAGCTCCCGCTCACACTGCAGCAGGAACACAGAGAGAGAGAGAGAGACACACAGTGAGAGACCAGCTCCCGCTCACACTGCAGGAAAACGGAGAGAGAGAGACACACAGTGAGAGACCAGCTCCCACTCACACTGCAGGAACACAGAGAGAGAGAGACACACAGTGAGAGACCAGCTCCCACTCACACTGCAGCAGGAACACAGAGAGAGAGAGAGAGAGACACACAGTGAGAGACCTGCTCCCGCTCACACTGCAGCAGGAACACAGAGAAAGAGAGACACACAGTGAGAGACCAGCTCCCGCTCACACTGCAGGAACACAGAGAGAGAGAGACACACACACAGTGAGAGACCAGCTCCTCCTGCTCACACTGCAGCAGGAACACAGAGAGAGAGAGAGACACACAGTGAGAGACCAGCTCCCGCTCACACTGCAGCAGGAACACAGAGAGAGAGAGAGAGAGACACAGTGAGAGACCAGCTCCCGCTCACACTGCAGCAGGAACACAGAGAGAGAGAGACACACAGTGAGAGATCAGATGAAAGACTGACACATGACGAGGGTGTCAAAAAAAAAACAAAAAAAAAAAAGGGCTTGAAAGCGCTTGTGCCAGTTGGAGAAAAGAGAGAACAGAGAACAAAGAAAAACGAAAAAAAACGAAGGTACAAACGAACCGTCCACCAGCTACCGCGGAGGGCGACGGCCCGTCACACGGCAGACACACGACTTCCTTTCCCCCCCCCACTTCCTCTTCCTGTACTGACCTTCTCCAGTTTGTCCACCAGCCCGGCCAGGCGACCGAGTGCTTCCAGGTCGCGACCCCTCTGATTGGACACCATGACCAGCCTGTGGAGGGCGTCGTCCACGCTCTCATAGAGGGCGGAGGTCACAGCAAGGGCAGCTCTAAAGGAAGCGCAAAGACCCAAAGGTCAATGAGAGAAGCAAACAACTGCCTATCTTTGACAGTAAGTAAACATTACGTTGCAGAAAGCATGTTATGGGGGGAGTAATAAAGCTAAAGAGGAAGGTAAATGGAACAGAACAGAACAGAACAGAGTAGAACAAAAAAGAACAGAACAGAACAAAAAAGAACAGAACGGAACGGAACCGAATGGAACAGATTATTTTGAACAATGTACAAAGCTGGCTTTGGCTTGGCTTGGCATGTACAGCTATATATGGCACATAGCCATAGAGATGGTATAAGGAGTCCTGTACCTGCAGTCTGGAGACCTCTGAGCCACGCCTTTGGCCAGTCCCGCCAGCCAGGCCCCTCCCCTTCTCTGCAGATCAGTCAGCCGTTGGTCCACCAAAACGCTCGTCATCAGCTGCCTGTGTTGGTCAACAGCTAGTGGGACGGTCTTAAAAAGAGAGATGAAACATTATTGATAATTCTGCTTAATAAAAATATTGGCAATCCTAGATGATGATTTGTTTCTGAAGTACAGGTAGAAGCCTAGTAGTCGTTATAATTTTGTTGTGTCATTTTAAATATATAATCAGTTTAGGCTAGGCTGAATGGTAACACTCCATGACAAAACACTATAATGCAACTGAAGATAATGTTTACAAAAACATGTAACAAAGGACTATCTCGGGTACCTTGATGCAGTCTGGAAGCGGCTCTGTGTCCATGGAGCGCAGTGCTTCCCCTATCAGAGAGAGGGCGCTCTCACAACTTCCAGTCAGACTCTCCAAACTCTGGTGGCAGAGAGACAGAAAGGCTCAGAGTCAGACGTATTAGGCTGGGGTCAATGTTGATGGAAGCACATAATTAAAAAAAAACTATTCAGTAAATACAACACAATCGTGTTTGTGCAACAGTCTCAGAACGGGAGGCCAGTTTCCTGTAACATTGGTTTTCGTCACTCAGCCGTCTGGCTCATAGGGCAACAACAAAGTCACTCTACTTCTGTCGGACTCTGGCCTAACGTACATTTAGCTTCACTCTAAAGTCAATTCATGTCATTAATATCAGTTAATAATGTCAATGAATAATAATGATAACGAATAATTATTGAATGATAATGCAGTTATGAAAGAATGTCCCTTCCCTCCACCCTTCATCCCTCTGTTATTCCCTCCCTCTCTCTCTCCATCCCTTCATCCCTCCTTCCCTCCATCCGTGCATCCCTGCAGCTCTCACCAGTCTGAAGGCCAGCCAGTCGGCGTGAGTGTGTCTGAAGTCTCCGTCCATCTCGACGGGCAGCTGCTGCCTGTCTATATACTGCTGAAGGACCCCTGTTCCGAGGACCGTGTGGACCTGAACACAGCACAAGACGTGTATAAAACATTTATATAGAAACGTATATTTATGGGAGGAGATATACTCTGTGTTGGGTATGTTAGACTGGGGTTCTATGCGGTGTGCAGCTCAGTGTAAGGTAATGGTGATATTGTATGTTGGTGCTCTCAGTGGGTGTCAATGTTTCCATTTTGAGTTGGTAATTGCCAGCTGCATTGTTTGAGTGATTATGTTCATTTATAATTACCCTAATAATAGGAGGATGAGCGTGTGACAGCGTCTGTCTGTGGGTGTGTGTGTATGTGTGTATGTGTGTGCGTTTGCCACTATCTGTATTGTGTGTATCTGTGTTTCTTTGTGTGTGTGAGTGTGTGTGTGTGTGTGTGTATGTTTAAGTGTGTCATTATCTGCGTGTGCTTCTCTTTCTGTGTGTGTGTGCGTTAGTGTGTCATTAACTGTGTGTTTCTCTGTGTGTGTGTGTGTGTCACCTCAACCCCTTCTAGACAGTGAGGAGGAGACTCTTGCTGCTCCGTCAACAGGATGAGAACCGAGCCAAGACCACCAGGAACCAACACCTGTAACACACACACACACACACACACACACACACACACACACACACACACACACACACACACACACACACACACACACACACACACACACACACACACACACCTCAAAATCAGAAGCTAATCTCTCTTCACACGTAAACACAGACACACAAACAGGCTCACATCTGCGTAAACAAATGCTTGTAAACAAAACACTTCTCTAACAACCCCCCCCCCCCCCCCCCACACTGTTAACCAACACGCTAACTGGCTGTGAGTCTCACCTGGAACTGTTTAAGCGCGGCGAGGCAGAGAGGGGAGGGGGGAGACTTTCTGCTGTCCAACAGCAGCGTCACTCCTCTCTCTTTGGCCGCGGGCCTGGGAGCCACGGAGGAACACAGACACACAGGAAAGAAAAGATCCATGTTACAGGGTGAGAACAACGCAGAAGCCTCTTTCACAAACAGGCTGCCTTGTTTTGCACTCGACGCCTAAAGGCTATGCCTGCTTCTTACACTCTAACACCTTTCAGGGCACCTGGCCAATGGTAACACGTATTTGGGGGAAGTACAGAACGAGCTGAAAGTTTAAACACACTTTCCCATTCACTTGAATACAACAATGTATTGAGGCGTTGATTTCTTTGATTCGGGAGTATGACGTCCAGCAGCTTACCGGGCGATCCTGTGATAGCAGGCCAGGACAGAGGCCATCTCGTCGTCATGGTAACCCTCCTCGGAGACGTGCGTTTCCGTGACGATCAGAGCTCGTCCCAGCCTGTCCACCGTACCTGCGCGTCGACGGCGGAAACACAAATACAGAACTCAGACGTTACGTCATAACCAACAACACATTTCGACTACACTTTGTTATTGGTTGAAGGGTTAAAACCGGGACGCTTGCCTGTAAACATGAGCTTTCCCGATTGGAGAAGCTCTGTCTCCAACTCTCTCAGTAAGGCGGGGCCTTTGGACGTGAGGCCATTCGATTGGTCAGGAGATGTTTCTGGCCCCGCCTCCTCTTGAGAGTGGTTCGATAAGGATGTACACGATTGGTTTGCCGAGTCTGGCGAGGATTCTGGTTGGTGGATATGATTTTCTGCAAGAACAAAAAAAAAAAAACGGAGCCTTATTAATTTCCCCAATGGTTTATTACCCTCATCTTATTTTCTAAACCATACATTTAATATAATCAATTTAATAAAATACAGTACAAGTTTGGACACACTTTCCTATTCAAGTTAACGGGGAAAGTGTGCTCCAACTATTGACTGGCACTGTATATACGTACATACCCTATTCAAATAATATTTGACATAAAATCCCGGCGAGCAATAAAGGCCCAGGCGAACTCAAACCTGCATGGCCGTTGGCGAGCTCCGTCTCTGGTAGTCCCTCGCTGGCGGCGGACTCCCTCGCTGTCTGCCGTGGGCCGTCTTCGCGCGGCGGTCGCTCGGCGGCCGGGGACGGGGCCGGGCCGGCCTGGGGGGCTCTGCCCTGCGCTTTGGAGCCGCACGGGTCTCGACTCCTGTTGTTGCCGCGGCCACCGGACTTGGCCTTGCCCTTGCCGCCTTTGCCCTTCCTCTTCCTCCTGAGCGAGGGGCGGCGAGGGAGAGGGAGAGAGAGAAGGGAAAGAGAGGGAGGGAGGTGGAGAGGGAGGTGGGAGAGGGAGGGGGCGAGGGGAAATGAATGAAGTACACGCTTGTGCAGTTGTCCATTGTCTACGTTTTGAGTTTGAGAATGGTGAGATTAGTATATAGTATTTGGAATTTGGATATTTATATAATTTGAATGTGTGCATATCAATGTTAATTTTAGCTCCCAAGTCCTGTGGTTGAGGGATATTGCACCAGATGGTCCACAGATTCCCCTGTGTCTATACCATGGGGTGCTAATTCCCCTGTGTCTATACCATGGGGAGCTAATTCCCCTGTAACTATACCTTGGGGAGCTAATTCCCCTGTGTCTATACCATGGGGTGCTAATTCCCCTGTGTCTATACCATGGGGTGCTAATTCCCCTGTGTCTATACCATGGGGAGCTAATTCCCCTGTAACTATACCATGGGGAGCTAATTCCCCTGTAACTATACCTTGGGGAGCTAATTCCCCTGTAACTATACCTTGGGGTGCTGATTCCCCTGTATCTATACCTTGGGGCCCTGAATCCTGCTGTCTTCACCTCCTTTCCTCTGGAACTAGCTCGTTCTTCCGCTTTTCCTTCATCCCCCTCTTCTGTGACTGTTGTCCTTCCGTCCGTACCGACATCCGGTCCAGATTTTCCAGTTGCTTGTCCTCGCTTCCCTGTGGAAACCCTTCCGCCAGAGTGACGTACAGACACACTACTGGACACTCCACTTCCTGGAAGGCCGGCCAGTGGCTCGTCCAATGGTACTCCACTTCCTGGTGCGTCTGAGGTGGGTGTGGTCGCGTCACTGTCCGCACTCGGTGGTTTGTCCATGTCCTCAAACACGGAGTCCGAATGAGAGCCCTGGTCTGATTGGCCCTCGATGATGTGTCCAGCCTTGTGAGTGGTCAGCTCGTGAGCCAAGCTGTCCGTGCTCCCGGAGTCCTTGCTGCCGCGGCTGTCCCTGCACGGTGGCGTGGGGCCACTGCCGTCCCTCTCCCTGCCCACGCCGGGCCTCCTCTCCTTGGACGGACCCTCAAAATAAAGTCCCTGGCTTCCGAGGCCCGCTGGGTCTCCGCACGTTCGGCTTACGTCCTCCGAGTCGTGGAACAAGCCCATGTCGATGACCCTCGGCAAGGGTCGCGAGGGTAACGAGTCCCCCCTAGGGGGCGGAGGTTCCCTCTTGCCGCCCACGACCCCCCTACACCCCCCGGCTCCGTCTAGTCTCCCAAACCCCCAGGCTTTCCCCCTGCGGAGCTTAATAGCTTTGCTCCTCCGGCAGAAGGGCAGGGTCTTGGTCTTGCAGATGCCGTGCATCTCCAGGTACCTCTGCCTGGGGTCGGCCCCGCCGTCGGGCCCCCCGCGGGGCTCCAGGAGCTCCACGTAGTCCCCGTCCAACCGGGGGTGTCGCACCACCCTCCTCAGCCCGTCCTCGGAGCTCCGTCTGCGGGCCGGCGCGGCCTCGCCGTCCCTCCTGTCCCGGGGGTGGTGGTGGTGATGGTCGTCCTCGTCTTCGTCGTCCCACGACCAGGAGTCCTGCTCCCCGGAGGAGGAGCCGCCCCAGCCGCCACCCAGGCCGCTGCCCACCACGGAGGGCTGCTCGGCGGGCAGGCCGTCGGGGACGGGGCCCTGGAGGTTCATCCGGTCCAGGTCGTGGGTGGAGGAGGGGTCGTGGATGAGCTTGGGGTAGACCACCTCGGACCAGGGCAGGCGGACCACCCCGTCACAGGTGCTGACCAGACAGGTGTCCAGACCCCCACCTCCTGTTGGGAAGACCAGGGAAACAACAGTGTTAGTCGTCTTAAATAGGGGTAAACAACAGTGTTAGTCGTTTTAAATAAGGGTAAACAACAGTGTTAGTCGTTTTAAATAAGGGTAAACAACAGTGTTAGTCATCTTAAAAAAGGGTAAACAACAGTGTTAGTCATCTTAAATAAGGGTTAAACAACAGTGTTAGTCGTTTTAAATAAGGGTAAACAACAGTGTTAGTCATCTTAAAAAAGGGTAAACAACAGTGTTAGTCGTCTTAAAAAAGGGTAAACAACAGTGTTAGTCGTCTTAAATAAGGGTAAACAACAGTGTTAGTCGTCTTAAATAAGGGTAAACAACAGTGTTAGTCGTCTTAAATAAGGGTAAACAACAGTGTTAGTCATTTTAAATAAGGGTAAACAACAGTGTTAGTCATCTTAAAAAAGGGTAAACAACAGTGTTAGTCATCTTAAATAAGGGTAAACAACAGTGTTAGTCATCTTAAAAAAGGGTAAACAACAGTGTTAGTCATCTTAAAAAAGGGTAAACAACAGACATTTCTCCATGCTCGTCTGTCGTATCACAAACTGTTCTTTATACCCGCTGATCACAGCATTTCCTTTCATAAAAATCCTCCCCTCATCCTCCCCCCTATCCTCCCTCACCCTCTCTGTCCCCATCCTCCCCCTCTCCCCCTCCCTATCCTCCCACCATCCTCCCCTATGTCCTCCTCACCCTCTCTCCCCACCCTCCCCTCTATCCCCCCCTCACCCTCTCTCCCCACCCTCCCCTCTATCCCCCCCTCACCCTCTCTGTCCCCATCCTCTCCCCCTCCCTATCCTCCCCTCTATCCCCCCCTCACCCTCTCTCCCCATCCTCCCCTCTATCCCCCCTCACCCTCTCTCCCTATCCTCTCTCTCTCTCTCCCCCCCTCACCCTCTCTCTCCTATCCTCCCCTCTATCCCCCCTCACCCTCTCTCCCTATCCTCCCCTCTATCCCCCCCCCCCCCCCCCCCCCCCCCCCCCCCCCCCCCCCCCCCCCCCCCCCCCCCCCCCTCTCTGTCCCCATCCTCCCCTTCTCCCTCTCCCTATCCTCCCCTCAATCCCCCCCTCACCCTCTCTCCCTATCCTCCCCTCAATCCCCCCCTCACCCTCTCTCCCTATCCTCCCCTCTATCCTCCCCTCTATCCTCTCCCCACTCTCTCTCACTCTACCCCCCCATCCCCCCTCTATCCCCCCTCACCTCTCTCCCCCTCTCTCCCCTCCCCATCCTCCCTCACCCTCTCCCCCCCCTCTATCCCCCCCCCTCTCTCCCCATCCCCATCCCCCTCCCCCCTATCCTCCCCCTCACCCTCTCTCTGGAAGCCGCGCTCCTTGTTGACGCTGTGCAGCCACTCGGCGGTGAACACCAGCGGGTGCTGCGCCTCGGGCACCAGCACCTCCTGCACCGTCCGCCCGCCCGGCGCCAGGCACTTGAGGGCCAGCCGCGGGCAGCGCGTGGAGAAGGGCACCACCTGCAGGTAGAAGTCGGAGGCGCGCAGGAGGCGCCAGTCCAAGGTGGAGAGCTGCACCACCACCTTCTCGCCCAGGCACAGGGGCCAGCCGGAGTGCACGAACAGGCAGCCCAGGTACTGGGACTACGACAGGGGGGGGGAGAGGGAGACAAAAGGGAGGGGTAGAGAAGAGGATGAAGGAAGGAGAGGTCAGTGAGATAGAAGGAAGGAGAGGGGGAAGGACAGAAAGGAGGCGGGAAGGAGGGGTAGGGGGGGGGAGCAAAAAGGAGGGGTAGAGAAGAGGATGAAGGAAGAAGAGGTCAGTGAGATAGAAGGAAGGAGAGGGGGAAGGACAGAAAGGAGGCGGGAAGGAGGGGTGGGGGGGAAGCAAAAGGAGGGGGTAGAGAGAGAGGACGAAGGAAGAAGAGGTCAGTGAGATAGAAGGAAGGAGAGGGGGAAGAAACGAGAGGAGGCGGGGGAAAAAACGAAAAATGAAAGTTTCGAAATCTGGGAGGTTTACAGTCCCAAAGCCTCACACCGACGTGGAGCCGACACGTGAAGGAGCCGACAGAAGAGTCACGTCGAGGGTCGACATCGACGACGTGTTGCAGCCGATATTTGAGAGGCATGACGGCATGCCCCGAGTCAAAGAACAGCCGACTGCATAGTTGGACGGGGCTAGGGTGAGCGGGGGAAGGGACAGTGGCGGGGGGGGGGGGGGGGGGGGGGTTGTGAGAACTACCGCTGTCACACGCACATGACTCACACAGGGCAAGGCCAGCGTTTCACACAGACGGCGAGAGAGAGAGGGAGAGGGAGAGAGAGAGAGAGAGAGCGAGAGAGAGAGAGAGAGCGAGCGAGAGAGAGAGAGGAAATGCTGAGCTCTGACAAACCCCATCAATAGAGCAGAACCTACGAGAGAGCAAGAGAGCCCCAGTGAGTCAGAGGGAACGGGGGCACAGACACACACACACACAAAACAAAACTCACCACATTGAGCGCGACAACACCAAATAAAGTCGTTCCCAGTTTACTGTCAACTCTCTTCACAGGATAGGCTGCTACTGTAACTCTGCCGCCGTTTGTCACTACACTCCGTGAACGACGACGCACTGACTCAAACGCAACCGGACACGCGAAGACAGCCACGAGAAAACAACACGTTGCAAAGTGAATGTTTGTGCTCCGTTAGGTCCCACCGTTGCCCCGGAAGTGACAAGCCTGTTCCTGGTCTACCTTGCCCTGCTCCGCGGTCTGTCCCGATGGCCCTGTGTGAAGGTGGCCCTGTGTGAAGGTGGTCCTGCGTGACGGTGGTCCTGTGTGACGGTGGTCCTGTGTGACGGTGGTCCTGTGGGAGGTGGTCCTGTGTGAAGGTGGTCCTGCGTGACGGTGGTCCTGTGGGAGGTGGTCCTGTGTGAAGGTGGTTCTGTGGGAGGTGGTCCTGTGTGAAGGTGGCCCTGCGTGACGGTGGTCCTGTGTGACGGTGGTCCTGTGTCCGGAGGTTCTATGTCGGTGCCTTTTCTCCCTTTCATAATGTGGTCCCACTCCCAGACAAGGAACCCGGACCTCGGTTCCCAGCGTTCAGCAAGCATAGCCAATGACACGAGGCCTCTTCCTCCTCCCTCCTCCTCCTCCCCCTCCTCCTCCTCCTCCTCCTTCCCTTATTGCTTCACTCCGTTCTCTGTCGTTCCCCGGGTCCACCGTCTCACAGGAAGTGATCAAACTATATTCTCTCTCTCTTCCTCCCTCCCCCACCGCCTTCTCTTCCTCCCCCCCTCTCTCTCTTTCCCCTCTCTCTCTCTCTCTTCCTCTCAACTTATTTTAAGTCTCCCTCTGTTTCGCTATCACACAGGTGTCCGAAAAACTGAAAAAAAAGGGGGGGATATTGAGAGATCTGAGGATGAGATAAGGCGCCTGGTGACGCTATCCCACTTTTCCCTTTTCCCCAGAGATCGTTCTCCTGTTTGGAAACCAGTCTCTCACTCTCTCGTATTCCTGACAACTCTCCACTCCGCCGCCCACACTCCCCTCCTCTCTCTCTCTCTCCCACTCTCTTTTTTGGCTCAATGTACCCCACTGTTCTTTCACTCTCTCTCTCTCCCTCCCTCTCTCCATCCCCCTCCCGTTTCTCAATCGTTCCCCTATGGCCTACCCCCCCCCCGTCCCCCCGTGCCCCCGTCCCTCTTCTTTCTGCACACATATACAAGTGCACACATGCATGCCTGCGTAAAGTTTAATCACATGCACACTGACTTTTCACACAAACACACACACACACACACACGCACACACACGCGCGCACACACACAGTTTAACTGACTGGCACATTCATTCTATCCCTCATTCTCCCACACCCACGCCCGTTTTCTCGCTCTCTCTTTCATTCTCCTCCTGTTTTCCCTCCCTCCCCCCCTCCCTCCATTTCTCCCATCGCAGAGCAGTCACATATGGAAAGAGTTATTTTCATGACTCACACTCCTACTGCTGTCCCCGGCAGCCCCACTCAGCGACAATGAAAACATAGCCCGGGACTCCGAGTGTGTGTGTGTGTGTGTGTGTGTGTCTGTGTGTGTGTGTGTGTCTGTGTGTGTCTGTGTGTGTGAGAAAGTCATAACAAGGGGAATGTTGGCGAGACTGTACCCACAATATGAATGTGTATGTGTGTGTGTGTGTGTGTCTCAGCATTTGAACGTGTGCCTGTGTTTCCGAGTGCGTTTCTGTGTTTGAATGTGTGTGTGTGTGTGTGTGTGTGTGTGTCTAGTTCGTTGATGTGTTTGTGAGAGATCAGAGCTGAAGGGGAAACGCGTCTGTCTACAGACTTTAAAGTATGAAATGATTGGCTACTTATTCTATCCAGGTACCCATGTGTGGTTTGGCTTGAATAAACCACAGGAAGTGACAGTCAAATACCTAACAGATTGTGTGTGTGTGTGTGTGTGTGTGTGTGTGTGTTTGTTCAACCTTAGTCGTGCGGTTGGCCTTTTTCTGTTGAGAGGTGTGCGGCATATTTTAACTTGTGTGTGTGTGTGTGTGTGTGTATGTAGGTGTGTGTGTATGTATGTAGGTGTGTGTGTGGTGTGCATGTGTGTGTGTATGTAGGTGTGTGTGTGTGTATGTATGTAGGTGTGTGTTTGGTGTGCATGTGTGTGTGTGTGCGCGTGCGGTTGACCCGTGACACACACTCACGCAGGCGTGCTGCTGCAGCTTGTGGAGGAGGTGCTTGGCGGGGACAAAGTAGTCCAGGAGGTAGCGCAGGCTGTCGTGCTGGTACGTCGTCTCCAACACAGAGAAGACCTGAACGAGGAGAGAGAGAGAGAGAGAACAGGGACACGATGAAGACAAACGGCGTTCCCCGTCCCGGTGGAAGGCGTTCCGGAGTGTTTGGATGAAGGTGCTTACCTGCGAGAGGAGAGGGGGAGCCGTGCTCTCGAAGGGGGGGTAGAGGGAGGAGAGAGCCCCCTGCACACAATCCTCCACTGCCTCTGAGCCCTGAGAGAGAGAGAGAGAGAGAGAGATTTTTAACATGGGTGAGAGGGAACAAGGGTGAAAGGGTTAACCCACAAACCGGACATTCATTGGCTGCTGCACTGTCTGTGTTTGTGTAGAACAGCCAGCTTGTCTCCCACACACACACTCTCTCTCTCTCTCTCTCTCATACACACACACACAGAGAACCACCCACAGACACAAACACGTTGTCAAGTATGAACTGAACCGCAACTTAGTGTGTATATTTCTCACACACACACACACACCACACACACACACACACACACACACACACACACACACACACACACACACACACACACACACACACACACACAGTGTACAGAGATACAACTTCCTGTAGCATGGTCTGGGGAGTGTCAAACATTTCAGAGAGGGCCGGCAGTGAATACTGGCCTGACAGAACACTGCACTGAAGACCACAGATCTAACAACTCTCACACACACTCATTCCGTGAATGCACTAGAAAACCAACATGCATGTGCCCTCTGGCTAATACTTAGACCAACACACGTGCACACAGATATGAACTGTATACAAAGATGCATTGCCAACATGTGCACACGCACACGCACACACGCGCACGCGCACACACACACACACACACACACACACACACACACACACACACACACACACACACTCTTTCCTTTAATGCAATAGGGCTGCCAGAGGGGTGGAGGGTGACAAAGCAAACCACGCCACACATTACACTGTTTATATTTTCAACTGGTAACCCATGGTAACCTGCACCACCCCAAAACCTCCCCCTCCAACCCCATTTCCAAACTCTCCTTTTTTCATTCTTTCCTTCCCTCCAGGTTTTTCCTTCTCTTACCTCTTTTGCTCTCTTCTTTCATCATCTTTTTTTATTTCACCACACTTTTCTTTTCCTGGTCCCTTCCCCTCTTTAAACTTTCTCTCCTTTCTCTTTCCTACCGCTCTTTTATTTTTAACCATCTTTCTCTCTTTTCAGTTTCTCTCTCTTTCCACAGAGTTTCTATTTCATGTTATTTTTTATCTTATTTCTTATCCTTGAACTTTCTGAATGTCATCTGACAACGATTAGGTGAAGGATTCTCTTCAACAGACAGGCTACTGTGCGCCCGTATGCTAAGCAACCCAGAAAATGGATAGACAAAGTGAAGGGAGAAATATAACAAGGAAGGGGTTGGGGAAAACGAGTGTATGGAAAAAGACGGGGATGAATGGGAGCACAAGGGCCAGAGGGGAAGTAAGAATGGGGTTTGTGGGAAAGAAAGAAAGAAAGAGAAAAAAGAAAGAAAGAGACTGGTTTAAGGGGGGAAAAAAGCAAGCTGCGAAAGACTCCATGACAGGCAATGAAGAAGAAAAAGTGGTGGAATAAAAAAGGGGGGGTTTCAAGAATGCTGGGAACGCTACAGAAGGAAGATAGTCTCTGGCAGAAACCGTGGTGGCAGTCACAGCAAAATCACTCCGTATCACAGCCCCCCCCCCCCCCCCCCCCCCCCAGAGGGGGACGAGACAGCCTAAGACCCACACGGACATGTGAGGTTTCCTGGGGTCTGCGCCATAGCGGAGTTCAGTGCTTCTGGCTCAGACGCATGCGGGAGTCGCCTCCCTCCCGGCCCAGACAAAGGAGGATTTTGTGATCGTAATTCGGAGGCAGCCAACGCATGTAGATAACGTAGATGATGGTCGTCTGCGTCATCATAGTCGTCGTTAACGTTTGCGTGACAGAGCTGTTTTAGCCGCAGAGCAAAATAGTCACGGAGACCAACACCATTCGAGCGAGACGGTCTAATTAAAAGAGACTTGTCCAGGAAATGACACCATGTGTTTCGAGACAGGTTCAGAGACAGTACGTTAGTAACTTTGACTGAGGTAAAAAAAAAACAAGTCTGCAAGTGTTAATACACACACACACACACACACACACACACACACACTTCCTCTCTCCTTATCGCACACAGTAAATAGACTGCAAACAGGCTTTTAGTGAGGTGAAAGACTGTATGGAGTCCAGTGA
>JAPMUY010006993.1:42500-51780 GCA_026901105.3 Galaxias olidus | reverse complement strand
CCTTAAAGGGGATCTGAGGAGGCCACAATGGGAGAGACACAGTGAAGAACAGTAGGTGACGAAGAGGAGGAGGAGGAGGAGGAGGAGGAGAAGAAGACACAGTTTGTGTTTATGCGCGTCTCCACCGGGTGGCCTGCTCCTATACGCGGGTGGTGGAGTGTTGGTGTGGCAGGGCGTTGTTGCTGTGACCCGGGGTGGGGGTGGTGGAGGGCGCCGGGGCCGGCGGGTAGGTGTTGAAGGGGTGCAGGGGCTGCATGCCGCTGATGGTGCTGGGGATCATGGTGATGGTGTTGGACGTCATCAGCGGCACGTCCTCCGGCGCCCGCCGCAGCGCCAGGGTGTAGTCGGGCGGACACACGGGCGGCCTCAGGGGCTCCAGGTCGCCGTGGAGGCCGCGGGGGGGCAGCGGGGTGCCGTGCTCCAGCTCCACCCGCTGCTGCTTCATCTGCAGCGACATGAGCTCCTCCTCCTGGCTGAGCGCCAGGTCGTTGTGCGGCGGCGAGCCCACCACGCCCATGCCCACGCCCATGCCCATGCCCATGGCGGTGGTGTGGCGCTGGGGCGAGAGGCGGCGGTGGCGGCGCTGGAGCAGCTCGTGGCGCTTGTCGCGCTTGTAGTAAAGCGCGGCGAAGGCCAGCACGTTGAGGAAGAGGAGCGAGGCGCCCACGGCCACCGTCACGCTCAGCTCCGTGGAGTAGTCCCGCGTCTCCCCCGGGAAGGGCGTGGGGCGCGGGCGCTCCGAGCCGTACGGCTCCGGGTCGGGGGGGTAGGTGGGGGCCAGCTGGTGGCGGGTGGGGCGGGGCTCCCCCATCCCTGGTCGGGGCTTGGGTCCTCCGGGGCGACCCCCGGGGGGGAGGCGGGTGGTGATGGAGCTGATGATCTCCTCGTGGAGGGTGTGGAGGTGGGGCACCAGTTCCAGCCAGAAGGCCACCTTGTTGGCCCGGTAGTTGTCGCGCACGCGGGGCTTCAGGCCGATGTGAAGGTACTGCTTGTCCTTCGAGCTGAACTTGGTCCAGATGACCTCCTCGAAGCGGTTGGGCTTGGTGTGGATGAACTTGGTGTCCTGGGGCACAGGTAAGTTGGGGTCTCTGCAGAGAGAGCAGGAAATATCAACACAAAACTCTATTGTATACAAATATAATGGATATTTTTGACTTATATTTATTTATTTGTCATTTAATTATACCAACCAATTACTTATTTCTAAAATATATTTCACATTCCAGTCAAAAACTGCATATGCACTTTTAAGATAATTGAAAGCGGTTTTATAAACAGTTTGCACTACATTGTTTGCTTTTTAAACGATAGGACAATGATGACACGTCACAATTTTTTGGATCCAGTCAGCACTAGTAATGAGAGCCTATATTTACAGAATCTTTTTGACCTGTCTGAAAATGTCTTTATTAACCTTTTATATAATGATAAAATTGATGAATTCTACGTCTGGTAAATACAATTATTCAGCGTTGTCAATCAAACCTGAACATCTCCCTAACAAGCTGAATGCCTCCACGCGGTCCCCGCCCTCCAAAGTGAACACACCGGGCCCCCCTTTTCTTTCCTCCGACCCCGGCCCCTCGCACTCACCCGGTCTTGGCGAAGTTGGTCCAGTAGGTCATGACCACGGCGCTGAGCATCACGTCGTTCTTGGAGAAGTTGCAGGGGAAGAGGTCGGTGGCGCCCACCATGGGCACGCCGAACACGTAGGGGATCTCGTCGCCGTGCGCCGCGTCCGCCCACTCGGGCCGCGCCTCCGTCTGGCAGTGGTGGTGGAAGGTGTAGAAGTAGACGGGCGACTGGAACTCGGCGTGCAGCTTGGCCGTGGCCACCGCCGGCGCCACCCACTGGTGGTCGGTGAACAGCGCCAGCAGCGTCTTCCGCCGCATGTCGGCGTTGTCGCGGTCCGCCCAGTCGGTGTACATGAACTTGATGGTCTCCCTCAGGATGTCCTTGCCTGGATGGACAGCGGGACGGGACATGAACGGGAGGCGCGGCGACAAATAAAGGGGGGAAACAGGCAGAAGGGAAGATACAGAGAGAAAGTAAGCAAAGACAAGAAAAAAGGATAGACAGATACAATACATTATCAATCCTGCTATTATTTTTTCCGACTTGACCCTGGTCATCTTTCAATGTCAAATCGAAGCTCTGAATGTGGAAAAAAAAAAGACTCTGACCATCAGGGTATCCATACAGGTTGTCTACAAAATTGGAGATGGTGTAGTCAAAGGAGGCCGCCGATATCCCGTCGTCCCCTTCACTGTCATCCACAAACTTCAGGCCCTCTCCCTGGTTGACACCCAGCAGGATGTCATAGTTCAAGAACTCCCCCTGGTGGCCAAATACACACACAGCAGCTTAGCACAGGAGACGGTGCATCAGGAATCCTACTTAACAGATGCGAAATGGTTGGCTCTTCCATCCCCTATCCCTATTCGTTTTTTTATTAATATAGCAACTGCTCCTTCTAAGGTTCAAATAGAGTACACAAAACAACAAATAGCAGGTGGAAATAAAACAAAAATAGAAGTAAAAGCAAAAAAAAGAGAAAGGAAAGATGGACTTAATCATTGGAGACCCTGGGACCAGCCGACCTGCTGCATGAGGATCTCCGGGTCATCCGGCACCACGTCGCCGTCGACGACCGGCCCGAAGGCGATATGGTAGCGGGCCGGCTGGATGTCCTGGTCCACCAGCTCCCGGAAGCTCTTCTTCCGCAGACACTCGATGAGCTCGGCCGTGTCGCCCAGGCTGCAGCCCACCTTCTTGGCCAGGATCTTGGTGTACATCAGGGGCCGGTAGTTGACGGACCAGCTGGAGATGGCTGAGCCGCTCTGGGCGATGGCCCTCTGGAAGAGGCCTGGGTGGAGGATGGAGTTTTGGGAGACCGTATTTAATGGTGTGTGATTAATAAGAGGGGCTTTCACACTGCAGAGCCACACCGAGATGAACTGGCCTAATTACTTATCCAACATTGAACCCTACAGCCGGGGACACTTAACCCTTTTCCCACTATGGTATTTAACCAATTACAGCAATGAGCTGGTCCAGACTATTCTAGGTCATTACATAAGTTACTATTTCACCTAACGTGGACGTGGACGTGGCCAGCTCAGTTTAGTCCAGTTTTGGGCACGTGAAAAAAAACCAAAGGGTTAATACGGTACAAGCCAAAGCGAATGTAGGCCAGTGTTTTCTAGAGAAAAGCACTCAGTCACTCTTGCACTCAGCTTGTCCCCCCTCTGACACGCTCTCACTGCCGGCTGGCGAAGCCTCGGAGGCGAAGCCGGAGTAAGGGCTGTAAATGATGCATGTGCCAGAGGACGAGTCGCTCAGGAGCATTACATACGGCCCCCCCCCCCCCCCCACCCCGAGTAAATCATCGTAAACATTAGGCTTGGCAAAACGCGCGCACTGCCTCACACGTCACATGAAGGCGGGCAGGCGGTGACAGAGAGGACGGGTAGGTTCGGTGGCTGTGTTGAATGAACAGAGAGAGAGAGAGAGAGAGAGAGAGAGAGAGAGAGAGAGAGAGAGAGAGAGACAGAGAGAGAGAGAGAGAGCACTGCTGCACTGTTATGTAAAAGGCCTTGTTGTCCCCCTATTTTCATCTGCAGATTCTGCCATTAATAATTAAGGCCCCCCATATTCTGCATGGGACCCCTCCCTTGCTCCTCTCCCTGTGAAATCAATTAAGACTCTGCTTTGTTGCAGCCTGCACCCCAAGCCACTGCTACACAAAACGTGCGTGTGCACACACACGGACACATGCGCGCGCACGCACGCACACACACACACACACACACCCCACACACACACACACACCCCACATACGTAAGTCTATACTCACAGGCCATGAAGGTTTCGACACACATATTGACACAAAGGGATATTGTATGTTCTCCATTCTCTTTGGGGTCGACACACTGTGTTCACACATTATCCCTGTCTGAAACCCGCAAAGCTAAAGTCTATTTCACACACGCTGCCCTGCACGGGCAAGTCTCAGTGTCTTCTGCTTGTCTAGTTTCAATATGGTATGTGTACCTAACTTCTCACATATCGAGCATACTGTATCTCTAAATCAGGGAATTTATGCTTAGCAGCGGCAGGGAAACTTGACATACAGTAGAGCCCGATTGTGTGCTTAACTTAACGATGACACCTGAGAACGATGACGATGATGAATATCAATGCGAATACGAACGCGCCATATAGATTATTTTTGAAATGATTGGTATCGAATCCCTATTCAAATCAGAACAGTCCATCATCGCACATCTTCAAAACCTGGGTCACATCACATCAGCGCGCGTATATTGGTCCACTTAAAAATTTTGCCGTGCACCGCTATGATGAAAACGTGCTCCAGTCGGCAAGGCTCCGTTTTCTCTTACCCTCTGAGTGGTGGGAGAGGATGAGGAGGTTGACGCAGGAGGCCCCGGCCCCGGAGCCGAAGATGGTGATCCTCTCCGGGTCTCCCCCGAAGCTGCCGATGTTCTCGTTGAGCCAGCGCAGGGACTGGATCTGGTCCAGGAGGCCGTAGTTTCCCTTCGCCGACTGGTCCCCCGTGCTCAGGAAACCTGTGTCACAACAGGGACACCGGAGGACGTCAGTCAAACAAAACAAAAACAAATGTGCTCGCGTCGTACGAACGTCGTGTCCTTATTTTGTCGGGGGAACCTGCTTCAGTAACTTGGTGACTTCCACTGTCAGTCACGCTAATACGGCGTGACTTGAAGCAGAGGGAGAGGGGGGAGACGGGAAACCTCACAAAGATGGCGTCCTCGAGCCTGTCGCCGAGGTTGCTTACGAGCCATCATCTTGTCAGTAAGCACAAGTGATTTTTACAGAAACTTTAGCAAAACGGGCGCATCCCTTTATTACGTAATAAAAGCAATAACTCCCATATTTAATACCCGTGTCTATAAATGAACACATTAAAGGAGAGCTCGTTAGGGTGAAGGAGAGGAGCGAGTGCGGGCCAGAGTTGTACAACCCCACACGTACAAATGCACGCTATCATAAAAGCGCACGCATATGAAACTCAAGTAAACTGTAAACACAAACACACACACACACAATACACACAAACTGATAAAAAACATGAAAAACCTGCTCACCTGCGCACACACACTCTCTCGCAAGCACACACACACATACACACAAACCTACATACCAAAAACGACTCTCTGTTTTCGTCAAACGTAAAACGTGTTAGCATCTCATAAACCCATTAGCTCACGTCAGCGTATCCCAGTCCAACAGCCAATGGTGTGTTCCCATGTACACCAAGCCCCGCCCACACTGAGAGCGCACTCGCTATCAGGCAGCAGAGGGACTGGCTTTACGAGGCTGGGACTTCTCTGGCGCTCTCATTGGCCACCTTAATTGGCACTTTAGAGCAGCACGGCGGACGGGACAGCTAAGACAATAAACAATGCCCGGCTAGATTCACACGTGTGGCGGTCCAGTGAACTAATTAAACGGAGATAAAACTTTTGCAGGTTGTGTATGTGCAGCCTTTCCCCACCGCAGAGCCGACCTTTACAAAGGCTTGAATTATGACCCTAATCTTCCCAGTACATACATGCTGTAGTGTAGTGTGTTAATTGCATATGTGTGTGTCTCTATTTCACCACACGTGGAGGTTGAACAGTGAGCAGGCCTAAGAAGAGACCTAACCAAACCTTAGGTACTCTCACACCCAATGCAACAGAGAGACAGCGTCAAACAAATCCATCGAAACAACTCATTTCCTGTAGTAAGGTGAGACAATTATAATGTAGAAATGAAATTAAAAATGCCTTTAACACTAACGCTATCGTACGACCGATTGCCTCTGAGTGCACACCCCTGTGCAAGCTCGTTGGGTCTGGTAGCTCGTAGGAAGAAGCTGCACCAGCACAACATGGACAGATGTGGCGGGGGTTTTTTTCTCCAAAAGCTTTCATAGCTGCAGGAGATTTCCAATCGTCTCGAAGGAGTGTGTCCCTGTCTGTAAGGAGCGCAAGGGGCGCGGGGAGAGAGAGGAACGGGGAGCGAAAGAGGACAGAGGGAGCGAGGCCACAGGGAGAGAGAGGGAGGCACACATATGCCAGCCATTAAGCCATGCATCGTTCCATTAAATCCAGAGCGAACGCACGGCGAGCCAAAATAGGACACAGAGACCTCCTGACCCATGATCCCCTGAGCCGCGGAGTGAGAGAAAAGGAGAGCGAGACAGAGAGAGTAATAAGGAGAGAGAGAGAAAGAGAGAGAGAGACAGAGAGAGAGAGAGAGAGAGAGAGAGAGAGTGAGAGGGAGAGAGAGAGAGAGAGAGAGAGAGAGAGAGAGAGAGAGAGAGAGAGAGAGAGAGAGAGAGAGAGAGAGAGAGAGAGAGAGAGAGAGAGAGAGAGAGGGAGAGACAGACAGACAGACAGACAGACAGAGAGAAAGAGAGAGAGGGGTGGGGTCAGAGGAAGGGAGAGATGAATAGCAGAGGGGATTAAATATCTGATCAAGATTTGCCCTGACACCCGAGATAAAGATACAGATTACTGAAAGCTCAGAGGCCTGCTTTTGATTGGCTGAGAGGGAAGTCTCAGCTTGCTGATTGGCCTGGCATCTGCGCTGGGAGCCGGTCTTGGCTGGTGTGATTAAGGTTCAGATCCTCCTAGTCCGGGACCCCGCAACCTGTCACCTCTGACCTGGGCTGTTGGTCAGAGCCCGCGGCGTTAAAAAAGTGTCCACTCACATTGTGGGCCAGCGCTGATCTGTCTGCCACAGTTGCCTGGCAACCGTCCAGCCCTTCAGCATGAGAGATCTGGACACACACACACACACACACACACACACACACACACACACACACACACACACACACACACACACACACACACACACACACACACACACACAGACACATACACGCACACACATTCAATCGAAAGCAGACACGTACACACACACACACACACACACACACACGCACACACACACATACACACCAACTCAATCTCCCAGTCACATCATGCTCTCCCTGGGTTGGTGGCATAGAAGGCTTTGCATGCTCACACGAGCAGTTCTTCTTCACGTTTTCTCTGAAAGGCTAAGAGAATAATGGTTATCTGCCAATACGGAAGATAACTCAGACAAGTTTGCTCTCTTCCTCCGTCTGTCTCTCTCTCTCTCTCTCTCTCTCTCTTTCCTCCCTCTCTCTCTCTCTCTCCCTCTCCTCTCTCTCTCTCTCTCCTCCCTCTCCCTCTCTCTCTCCTCTCTCTCTCTCTCTCTCTCTCTCTCTCTCTCTCTCTCTCTCTCTCTTCTCTCTCTCTCTCTCTCTCTCTCTCTCTCTCTCTCTCTCTCTCTCTCTCTCTCTCTCTCACTGTCTAAGTTTTCTTTCCAATTCCTCCCCCGTCTGCTGAGTTGAGCTTCCTGTCGACTTTCGCGCTGAGAGCAGCAGTTTGGGCGGCCGAGCTCATGCATATTCAACAGCCGCTTTAGGTAACGGCCAAGCTACTGTGAAGAGAGTCTTCAACCTCGGCGAAGCGGAGCTATAGAGAGGGAGGGTGGGGGGAGAAAGAGGGGGAAACGGAGAAGGGGTGAGACATGAAAAGGGACGATGGCTCAAGAAAAGGACTCCTTAGAAGGCGGGGGGGACGGGGGGGGGACGGGAGAAAGAGCGTACGTTTCCCTTTTTTCACGGCACCCCGCACTGACCCGTAACCGATGCTGCCACGCTGACCCAGATTACCCTCCGTCCCCCCCGTCCCCCCCGCTCTTCGCACGTTCCCAGCCCCTCTCACACTCACAGCCACATGGCCGGCCCTGTCCCAATCAGTTCAGTACCGCAGTGTGTAAAAAACAGGGGAGTTAAGTGGAGTGCCTCTGATGAAGCTCTGCTCAACACCGGGCCACCACAAAGAGTGGTTCATTAGCCAAGGATAGGCCACAGAATGGCCCTAATCAAAGGGTCATTGAAAAGGCCGCGGAGGAACACAATGGGCTTGATCAAGGACGATCACGCCAAAACCCTGTCTAGGGCTCGTCATTAAGAGGAATGACAGGCTGCCCGCGCCGCTCGTTTCTGTCGCCCACTAAGCGCACGCACTCGTTAGGAGCTTTGCCCCCCCCCCCCCCCCCCCCCCCCCCCGACACAATCACGGAACTGAACGTACACAACAACAAACGCGCACGCGCACACGTGGGGTCACGCATAACACACATGTACCAATCCGTGCACAATCATCCGCGGACAAAAACACACGCAGGCATCGAATAGCTATGGAGATATTAGATCATAAATAAAGAGCTGTACAGAATCATATTGATGGCCTATTGTAGAACAATATTGATGGCCTATCGTAGAATAATATTGATGGCCTATCGTAGAATAATATTGATGGCCCTATCATACAGTATATCTCTACACGTTGTTATTTGGGCGCACTTTCCACAGTTGCTCTGTAAAAACCCTGCACTGCGCTATGACAGAAATTAACTGCCTGTAGGAGTGTGCAATGTAGTGTGCCAATCAGAGCACCAGAACCTGCAGGAGTTGTGACTGCAGTGATGAGTTGAGGCCTTCTCAGATCAGACTGCCAGGAACAAACATGGAAACTGCAGTGGGTCATTGAGCAAAAGCCATCAAGGACTATATGAACAGGAAACTCCAAGGACAATTTGGGTAGATAGATGAGTTTGTAGAGAAGGAAATTGGGCCATATGTTGTGGCAGACTGTGCATTCAAGCTCTAGGCCACAATGACAGCCACTAAAACACGTGCCTTGTGGGAACAATACACCCAAAAAAAACAAAGAGCGGGCAATCATTTACGTAGACAAACCGTTTTTATCAAATCAGAAAACAAGTAGTAAAAAATAACCTTGCTAGTTTAAATAAACCATGGCCACCATTTAACACCGTGAAAGATGAGTTGCTATTTATCATTCGTCATGTTCATTCATGTCAATCAAAAGTCATGTTAAGTGAACCACTTTCCAGTGGACAACAAACAACACTGCTAGGCTAAGGACTGTCTAGTCTAGACTATTCATGGTAAAACAGTTTAGCGGCTAAAATGCCAGAATAAATTTAAAGCGCATTTTTTCTAAGAGTTGCAAGTAAATAAAACATGTCACTCTTACACAATATCTTCGGCCACAATTAAAATCATACGTGTGAGTGTTTAAAGCTTATTAGCAAAAAACGTGATACGTTGACATACGTTGACACCTTACGATCAAACAAAACAGTAGTGGAGTTGAATTCTAGAAGTAAATAAATTAGGCCTTTT
>JAPMUY010006993.1:0-37500 GCA_026901105.3 Galaxias olidus | reverse complement strand
ATGTGAGGACCCCCCCCCCACCCCCCACCCCCCAACCCTCGGGGCAGGATGTGCGGACCCACTACCCCCCAACCCCCCCACCCCTCAGGGCAGGATATGCGGACCCTCTACCCCCCCCCCACCCCTCAGGTCAGGATGTGCGGACCCTCTACCCCCCCCCCCACCCCTCAGGGCAGGATGTGTGGACCCTCTTCCCCCCCTCCCTCAGGTCAGGATGTGCGGACCCTCTACCCCCCCTCCCTCAGGTCAGGATGTGTGGACCCTCTACCCCCCACCCCCCCCCACCCCTCAGGGCGGGATGTGCGGACCCTCTACCCCCCATCCCTCAGGGCGGGATGTGCTGACCCTCTACCCCCCACCCCCCCCACCCCTCAGGGCGGGATGTGCGGACCCTCTACCCCCCACCCCTCAGGGCGGGATGGCGGACCCTCTACCCCCCACCCCTCAGGGCGGGATGTGCGGACCCTCTACCCCCACCCCTCAGGGCGGGATGTGCGGACCCTCTACCCCCATCCCTCAGGGCGGGATGTGCTGACCCTCTACTCGCCCCCCCCCCCCTCGGGGCGTGTTGTGCGGACCCTCTCCCCCCCTCCCTCAGGTCAGGATGTGCGGACCCTCTACCCCCCCGCCCCCCTCGGGGCATGTTGTGCGGACCCGGCGGCGGCAGACTCACCGAGCACGCCCAGCCGGTAGTTGATGGTGACCACGATGACGTTGCCGTAGGCGGCCAGGACGCTGGCGTCGAACATGTTCCCCGAGCCCTCCATGTAGGAGCCCCCGTGGACGAACAGCATCACCGGCTTCTTACGCCGGTCGCGGATATCTGCAGCGCGCGTGCATGCACACACACACACACACACACACACACACACGCATGCACACACACACACACGCACGCACGCACGCACGCACGCACGCACGCACGCACGCACACACGCACACACACACACACAGATATGCACAAAGAAATAGAGAAAGATGAAAGGGGAGAAAGAATCACTTATCTGAATATATCTGAATATATCGGGGGGGGGGGGTGATGAAAATACACTGTGCATTATGTAAATGATGTTTGAATGTTGCTGTGGCGAGAGAGAGAGAGAGAGGGAAAAAAACACAGACCCACTGAACTCTGAACCCCTTTCCCATTATTCCATGTCATTAGCTAACAATGACGAGGGACAACAAAGGTATGTGTCAGGCGTCATCGCATGCATCGGGTTTGAACTCTGCAGCAGGACAAGCGGTTTGGGACAGAGGCCGCTGAAAGGAGGCCGCGGACCTGTCAGGGACAGTGTTTCGATGTTGCCGGGGAAAAAGGTGTTGCATTTGCATCCCCATCTTTTCGGGCGGTGCTGCAGTGATACATTCCAAAACCGTCTGCCCCCCCCCCCCTTCCCTCACTCACCATCTCCAGCGCTACACCCCCCAAGTGCCCTCTATGCGGTTGGTACGGTCTTCCCCTGCGTGCTAGAGTGGTACGCTCCCTGTTGTCACCGAGTGCCCTCCTCCACCCAACCCCACCCCCACACCCCCCCTTTCCCCAGGCCCGGGTGGTACGGTCCGTGTGTCTGTAATAAGGCAGGGAGCGCTGCCAGAGCTGCCCAGTTAGGCTGAGCGTCTGCGCTGTGCAGGCCCTGTGGATAATTCATAGGAAAGCCAGACCAAGTGGAAACATAAATAACAGCCACGGCATCTGTTTACCCTGATGAGATAGGAACGGGGGGGAGACAGACAGACAGGGGGAGAGGGAGAGGGAGAGAGAGGGAGAGAGAGAACGAGAGAGAGAGAGAGAGAGAGAGAGAGAGAGAGAGAGAGAGAGAGAGAGAGAGAGAGAGAGAGAGAAGCAGCAGAAGAGAGACACGCGCTCGCACGCACGCACACGCACGGGCAGCGAGGAGAAGGAGCGTGGTGGGTAGAGACAGACAGCATGGGGGTGGGGTGAGACGGAGGGTGAGAAACGGCTGGCAGAAGTAGAAGGGGCGAGCGTGGAGCCGAGAGAGGAGAGGAGAGGGGGAGAGAGAAAGAGAAGATTAGGACGAAACACAGGAGGGGAGATATGAAGGATATGAAAGAGAGAGGGGGTTGAGATATATATCATGAAAGGGGAGCGAGTGGATAGGGGGAGGAGGAGGGAAGGAGGGAGGAGGAGGACGAGGAGGGGGTTATGGATAGAGATGGATGGATTGTACCATAAAAATGACCGAAAAGGATTACTTGGAAATAAAACCACCCAAGTCATCTTCGGCAAGGTCTGTACGAGAACAGGGAGATTCAGAAAGGATTCACACACACACACACACACACACACACACACACACACACACACACACACACACACACACACACACACACACACACACACACACACTGACAGAGACACACATACACACATACACTCATGCATAGGCAGCTGTGATGCTGAGTCGCTATGGAAACTGCCTCTTCTCTCTCTAATAGAACCGCACCAGCCATTCCATTGCACTGACTCACTCAATGCCTGTTGCCGTGGTAACAAATTCTACTCACGTATTTGCACACCCGCCTGCATCACCACCTGAATCTCAGGTTACACATGCACTAGGACGCATAGCTTGCACCTACTAACACACACACACACACACACTCAACCAGACCAAGTAGTGCCCTTGAAAACAACTAGCGGTAGAACAGCCCATGTAAATATGGAGCACAACACACACATGCCACTCACATTACCCGACATATTACAAACACATCCACTACATCCACCACGCACGCAAACACACACACACACACACACACACACACGTACACACACACACACACACACACACAGTTTCTCTTCCAATTCCTCTCCTGTGAATTGTGAGCCTAGCTGCTGATTTCCCAGAGGAGATGTAAACAAGTTCAATTATCGCAGCATTACCAGGCCGGCAGAGCCCCGGCGCGTGAAGCCACGCTAGATATGCTCCTCCTCAACGGGCACCAGACACTCCAAACCCACCCGTCACATCCCTCCATCTTCTCCACCGACCCGCTCCTTTCACTCCCATCACACTGTTCTGATCACTCCACACTGCTCTGATCACTCTGCCCCAGCCATGGTGTGTCGCTCTGCACTCCTCACCGCATGGGTCACCCTATCACACTGTTCCGATCACTCCACACTGCTCTGATCACTCTGCCCCAGCCATGGTGTGTCGCTCTGCACTCCTCACCGCATGGGTCACCCTATCACACTGTTCTGATCACTCCACACTGCTCTGATCACTCTGCCCCGGCCATGGTGTGTCGCTCTGCACTCCTCACCGCATGGGTCACCCTATCACACTGTTCTGATCACTCCACAATGCTCTGATCACTCTGCCCCAGCCATGGTGTGTCGCTCTGCACTCCTCACCGCATGGGTCACCCTATCACACTGTTCTGATCACTCCACACTGCTCTGATCACTCTGCCCCAGCCATGGTGTGTCGCTCTGCACCCCTCACCGCATGGGTCACCCTATCGCACTGTTCTGATCACTCCACACTGCTCTGATCACTCTGCCCCAGCCATGGTGTGTCGCTCTGATCACTCCACACCGCATGGGTCACCCTATCCACACCTCACTCCTCCAGACCATGTAAAAACCCACTCCTCACTCCCGTTCAGTACGCGCCGCTGCCCCTCGTCAGATCACTCCACAAACCCTCGACGCCACCCCCCCAGCTCACACCTCTACACTTTTCCCGGGACGATTCCCAAAAAAAACAACCTTCCCTCCCACAACTCGTGTGCGTGCCGATTCCACTGTGGAGACGCGGGTGAACGATCTATCCGTGGTTTTACGGATAAACAAACAACGCTACCCGCCAAACAACGCTACCCGCCGTACAGAACCCTGGACCCGCGCCTACGGACCCGAACCGACGAACCCGGGCATCTGTGACGGATATTTCAGGCGGTGCTGATCTTTGGAGAGGGAGTGTGGGTGTGACCGCGTCACAGTACACACCCCGCAGGGTACTCCCCCCCCCACACCAACAACAGGCTAGCGAGCGAAAAGGTGCGAATGTGAGTTGTGTTGTGAAAGGGATGGTGTGTTCCTGCACGCATGAAACTCTCTACATGTCGACACGCCACGGGGGCATGTGTTAATGTGTGTTACATCTGCCACTCTGTACGTGTGTTGATGAGTGTGTGTTGGTATGTGTGTGCATCTGTGTGAGTGTGTGTGTGTTGGTATGTGTGTGTGTGTGTGTGTGTGTTGATGTGTGTGTGTGTGTGTGTGTGTGTGTGTGTGTGTGTTGTGTGTGTGTGTGTGTGTTGTGTGTGTGTGTGTGTGTGTGTGTGTGTGTGTGTGTGTGTGTGTGTGTGTGTGTGTGTGATGGTATGTGTGTGTGTGTGTGTGTGTGTTGATGTGTGTGTGTGTGTGTGTGTGTGTGAGTGTGTGTGTGTGTGTGTGTTGGTATGTGTGTTGATGTGTATGTGTGTGTGTGTTAGGGAGCCACCTGTCCGGCCAGGTGCAGCTCCTGGCTGATTACGGACACATCACTCAGCGCCTCTGTCCCATCTGGGCCTGCATGAGGTCAACAGTGTCTGGGTGTTGTCATTTATGAACCGCGGCACCATGAAAAGGGCCATGGCATGCCATCGCTGCCTTAGGCCTGTGTGTGTGTGTGTGTGTGTGTGTGTAAAAATAACCCCACGCGCTTGAGTGTTTGTGTGAGTGTCAGAATCAGAATCCAATCAGAATAGGCAAGGATTCCGTTTTTTTGTATAATATCTGCTGTGAGTGTATTGTCATGTCTGGTAACCTGTAAATGATGTGTGGTTATAACATTTTAACTTACAGTGACTTTCTATTAAATCGATTTATTGTATGTGTTTATTTATTTTCTGATGGGTGTTTCTCTTCATAAAGACAAAAAGGAGGCGTGTAACTTAATTGTGTTCTGCTCACGTGTGTGTGTTTTCTGTATACAAGTGTGTTCTGCTCACGTGTGTGTGTTTTCTGTAAACGTGTGTTCTGCTCACGTGTGTGTGTTTTCTGTATACGCGTGTGTTCTGCTCACGTGTGTGTGTTTTCTGTATACGCATGTGTTCTGCTCACGTGTGTGTGTTTTCTGTAAACGTGTGTTCTGCTCACGTGTGTGTGTTTTCGGTATACATGTGTGTTCTGCTCACGTGTGTGTGTTTTCTGTATACATGTGTGTTCTGTTCACGTGTGTGTGTTTTCTGTATACAAGTGTGTGTTCTGCTCATGTGTGTGTGTTTTCTGTATACAAGTGTGTGTTCTGCTCACGTGTGTGTGTTTTCTATATACGCGTGTGTTCTGCTCACGTGTGTGTGTTTTCTGTATACAAGTGTGTGTTCTGCTCACGTGTGTGTGTTTTCTGTATACAAGTGTGTGTTCTGCTCACGTGTGTGTTTTCTGTAAACGTGTGTTCTGCTCACGTGTGTGTGTTTTCTGTATACGCGTGTGTTCTGCTCACGTGTGTGTGTTTTCTGTAAACGTGTGTTCTGCTCACGTGTGTGTGTTTTCTGTATACGCGTATGTTCTGTTCACGTGTGTGTGTTCAGCCTCTGGCCTCTGGAGGATGGGTGCTGTGGGTAAGTGGATGAGGCTGACCAAAGGACGGGGGGTTCAGGCCCACGGCTAACACACAGCCCAGGCCTCTGTCAGGCCAACAAGGCCCTCACTGTGCTGCCTGCCTGCAAAACACTGACAACACTATCCCCCTTCTCTCTCTCTCTCTCTCTCTCCCTCTCTCTCTCTCTCTCTCTCTCTCTCTCTCTCTCCTCTCTCTCTCTCTCTCTCTCTCTCTCTCTCTCTCTCTCTCTCTCTCTCTCTCTCTCTCTCTCTCTCTCTCTTTCTCGCTCTCTTTGTCCCTCTCTCTCTCTCTCTCTCTCTCTCTCTCTCTCTCTTTTTGATCCCTATCTATCTCTCACTCTCTCTCTCTCTCTCTCTCTCTCTCTCTCTCTCTCTCTCTCTCTCTCTCTCTACTCTCTTCACTCGCTTTTTTTTTCCTCTATCTTCTGCTGCTTACTTTCTCTCTCCCATTCACTGCACTGCATCTATCTCCCGTAACCTCTCCCTCCCTCCCTCCCTCTCTCAATAGGGAGCAGCCTCTCTCTATTGCCCCCTCCATCTGTTCCTCCCATATTCTGCCTTCTACCGATCGTCTCCCTCTCATCTGCGCTCCCTCTCTCTCTCTCTCTCCTCTCTCTCTCCCCCCTCTCTCTCTCTCTCCACATTCCTATCCCGAGCTCCATAAATGTAATTTCATCATCCACTTGTCTTCATCACGCCCCCCCCCCCGTTCCCTCTCTACCTTTGTCCTTCTCACCCTCCCCTGTGCTCTCAGCTCTTCCTCTCTTTCCTCTCTTCTCTTTCATCTCTCTTCTGTCATTGGTCCTCTGTCCACCAGAAAGCTTGTAGGAATTCTTCCTGCTGTTGTTCCTTTTTTTAACTTTTTTTTTTACCGTGCACAAGCCACTCAATTGGATTAGCTGATCTGTCTCTTTTTAAACCATAGCAATTAGAGCTGCAAGGAACGGAAGATTTCAACACACGTACACAAATAGCACATACCCCAATAAGCCAAACACACAAGGATGAGACCCAGAATGAGTCTATACACTCAGAGAGATACAGGGGAAAGGTTTTGTGCACACACATTGAACATGTACACATGTACAGCACTCCAGGAAGGACACACACACCCACACACACAAAACACAGTGAGTTAGTAGCTGTCTACGCTTTTCTGATGCATTAATACTAGATATTTTCAAGCTATAAATCTGGAGATGCACGTGAGTCTTATTTATAGTCTATCATTAGGAGAGTTAATCTACTTTCTGTTTAAAGAGCTGAAACCCGCGTGTGCTCTTTTCCAATGAAGCTCTTATCCAAAACACAGTCCAAGAAAAATGAAGAAATAGCTAAGTTCCTTCAATAAAGGTTGCAGACTATAATAAAGAGATAAGATAGAATCAAATAATAGCTTAATATTTCACATTAACAGTCAAAATGTTCACAATTATGAGATAGATCAACTTTTTTTCTGGTGAGAAAAAAAGTGGCCTTAATTTGTTAAAGATGAATGTACGTTCATGTGATTGGAGTGTGTGAGCGTGATAGAGAGCGGAAATTATGGGTGTTCATTTGTAGCTGTGAGGGAAACAGAGAGGACGAAACATAGAAAAGCCTGAACATCAGGTACACAGCCAAGACAGTAGAGACAGGGTTGAAAATAATATGGGATGTCTTCCTGTGTTTCCATATTGACTAAACCTCAGCACGCTGGTCGCGTGATGTCATCGATTTGTTATTTGACAATTACTCTTGCATTACGTGGCCAATCATGATCATGGATAGACACTTACAAACACAGGCAACACACATCAGTGAATTACTGACCGTATGGCTCTCCCCCCCAAAAGTTGTGAAAAATACAACAAAAAGGGAAAAACATGCAACAAAAATACCTTCATCCCTTGGCCTGTTCATTGTAGACTCATCGTGTTTTTTTGTGAGCGGACCTAAGGTTAAGAAAAAAGGGGGAGGGAGGGGGGAGGAAGAGAAAAGACAAAATTCAAAAAGATTGCATTTGCTGTAAAAAAAGAAAAAGAGGCCAAAACAAATGCATAGCAAGAAAACACGAGAGGGGAGAAAAAGGAAAAAAAAAACGACAAACCAGCCTGAGACCAACGCCTGCTAATTTTCAGAAGGTTCAGATTTACGGTGCCAGCCTCGAGAAAAAAAAAATCTAAAGTAAAGGAGCATTTCAAACAACTTGTCCCGGAATACCCCTCCCCCCAAAGCCATTCATCTCACTGCACACTATCTAGTCAGAGCCGGCCTGGTGGATGACCCTAGAGAGCTTCTCCTTGTTTTCTCATCCGCTATTTTCCCATCTATTCCCTACCCGTTAGTGCTTTGTAGAGAAAAATCAATGAGGAGAATCAAGCCATCATTCTTTGCGGTCAGAGAATGGGAGGAGGATGCCAAGGCAGTGTGGAGCTGGTGCTCGGCTCTCTCAGTCAGACCAGTGTCTGCAGCCCTGAGGGTGGCAGGCCCTGTCCAAATACACTCAAACACCGAGTGGAACAGGTCCAAGCTCACGCACGCACACACACACACACACACACACACACACACACACACACTACATGCACACACACACACACACACACACACACTACATGCACACACACACCTCTACACACAAACACACACACAAACACACACTTACACACACACAAATACCCACCTATATACACACACACACACACACACACACACACTCAATTACATACACTCACTACACCGCACCCACACACACACTCACTTACACAAACTCACTTACACACACAGACACACACTCACTTACACAAACTCACTTACACACACAGACACACTCAATTACACACACTCACTCACACAGGGACAAACACACTCAATATGTGCCTGTGCATGGCACGTTCACCTGACAGGCATCAAACGCTCCTCGACCCCCATTCCAGTATTTACAACGCCCCCCCCCCCCCGTTACGACAAGGTTCCTGACAGGGCTCCCGTTGCCAAGGTCACCGGGGGTGGTCGGCATTAAGCTTTAATGGTGACGGCAGTTAAACGCTCCATAGGGGACGGCCAATAACAAGCGCCATCCGAGTGAACGAGAGCCGCGTGCCGCGCCCGCGCCGATAGGGATCCCCTCCATTTGTTTAGGCTCCCCTGCGCTTGTCAGCGGGGGTCGCTCGCCAGCCACAGACAATTAGCCCGGCCGCTTGATAGGGGGCCCTCAGTCACTCCCCCCCCCCCCCACCCCTCAACACCCCGCACACAGACGCATCCCCCCACCACGGTGACACTACCCGCTCAGGCAGCACATACACACAGACCAACAACAGGCCATTCCCAGCAGCGGATGCCTTGTCACCTAGGGCTGCATGCTGAAAGCCCGCTGTACCCCCCTCCCTCCCCCCTCCCCCTGTCCCCTTCGCTCCTCTCCTCTGCGCCGTAACGACTCTCTCTACACAGAGGGGCCTGTCTTTACCGGGGCCCGTCGTACAGTAACTGTCTTTACCGGTGCCCGTCGTACAGTAACTGTCTTTACCGGGGCCCGTCGTACAGTAACTGTCTTTACCGGTGCCCGTCGTACAGTAACTGTCTTTACCGGGGCCCGTCGTACAGTAACTGTCTTTACCGGTGCCCGTCGTACAGTAACTGTCTTTACCGGTGCCCGTCGTACAGTAACTGTCTTTACCGGTGCTGTCTTTACCGGGGCCCGTCGTACAGTAACTGTCTTTACCGGTGCCCGTCGTACAGTAACTGTCTTTACCGGGGCCCGTCGTACAGTAACTGTCGCCTTGATGAGGGGGGCCTGGGCCGCTGCGCCTCGGCGTGCTAACGACGTGTCCCCCCCCCCCCCTCATGGCGCGCTAACAACACGCTCTGTCATGGCCCCCTCTCTCTACGCAAACTATCTGTCGACGCCAAAGAAACAACGCGCTGCATTACCGGGCTCTTTAATGGAGGAGCGCGGGCACGCCCGGGTACTCCATCGATGAGGTGAGAGTGGTGCCTGATATGAAAAGGTTTTACTCTGTTTTAAATGATACGGGGGGGGGGGGGGGGGGGGGATCAATGTCGAGCAGGTTTGATTCCCCGAAGTACGAGCCTGGTTCCAGTAAGAGCTCTTTGGGTAGTGGCAGCTAGCTGTGTGTGTGTGTGTGTTTGTGTTTGTGTGTGCGTGTGTGTGCACACGCGCGTTGAAAGGAAAGGGCAGGGGGCAGACAGGTAGACGGCTGCTAATGGAGACAAAGGCAGATTAGCCCCCCGTCACGTTATCCCTTCCTCCCTCCCTCCCTCCCTCCCTCCCTCCCTCCCTCCCTCCCTGTCTTCCTTCCTCTTTCAGCTCCGCCAAGCACTCAAAAAACCACACCTCGCCGCTTAATGGAGACCCGCTCAGTGTTTTCCCTCCACCTGCTCTAATACCCATTAAAGAGCTTTAAGCCGCCCAGGCAGTAGCTACACTGAAATGGACCCGGGCTCACTTTGAAACGGAGCTCCCTCCACTTCCCCTGCTAAAAGACTTTCTAACGGGCGCATTGTGTTTCAATGGGAGCCCGAGGCTGCCCTGTGTGTGTGAGAGAGAGTCTAAATCGTAGATTAGCGGCGGATGTAGACTGTGGCACTGTTTGGCTGTCACAAAAGGGAAGGCAGGTCGGGGGGGGGGGGGTTGTGTGTTGCGGGACGCTTTATTTTTTCGGGATGCGACAAGCAGGTATGACAGCAGCTTCCCCCAGCGGGGAATGTGGACAGAGATGAATGCTCGTGGGAAACGAACATGTCTGCCATGTTTTTCGGTGGCGCTCGGTGCTGCAGCCTCCAGCCTCTGTTGAGTGTGTGCGTTTAGGTAGACACTTGTTACCGTAGTGGAGGGAGACAGCTGGTCTCAGGGCCATTAACAAAGGCAGTGCTGACCCGACTTAAACTGTGCCAGGCTGGGTTACTACTGTTCACGCGGCAACTAATGAGGATTGGCAGACATTCATAAAAAGGCACTATAATTTGGACATGGACACGTCTCCAATGTCTTTTACAGCGTAAAGTGGGGCAAACTCAAATCTTTCAAAATTCCCCCGAGGTCTAGAGGAAAATGCCGCTAACGATCTGACACAGATGGAGGTAGAGTGATGCAAGGCTAAACAACAAAACCCCCCAATGTCTTGCCTCAAGTATCATCAGACACAGAAAAAAAACCCAGACAAAAACAACAGCGTCCACACTCACATGAAACACAAACTCCATTACAATGATGTGTGTTTGTGTTTGTGTGTGTGTGTGTTTGTGTGTGTGTGTGTGTGTGTGTGTGTGTGTGTGTGTGTGTGTGTGCGCGCGTGTGTGTGTGTTTGTGTGCGTGTGTGTTTGTGTGCGTGGGTGTGTGTGCACATGTGTTTGTGTGTGTGTGTGCGTGTGCGCGCGCGCGCACGCGTGCGTGTGCGTGAAAGCATGTGCGCATGCGTGCGTGTGTGTTTTATAGCTGGGTCCAGACTCGTGCGCTTTCGTCCTCCCGTGTGTTTCCAGCGCTCGGCGGACACATGATGTAAGATGACCGATGCTGGGTGAAATCCAATAGTCCAGGCCGCATCATTTAGCTGCGCTTGCCCCCCAGTGCCACTGGACTGTACAGTCTGGCTCTCTGTCAGTCCGGGCCCCTGTACGCTCCAGTGCGCCCGCGGCCCCAGCAGACAAGCTGTCTCCTGTCCCTCTCCGTCCTCCCCCCCACCCTCAGGCTCTGTTAAGAAAAGGGGACAACGCTGCAGTGTGTCATGTCGGGGCTGTCCCCCCGTCTCTGTTTGACAACGTGTCAGACAAGGCATCCATTACAACCCCCCCCACCCCGGACCCTCCCACCCACCCACCCCCCCCCCACCCCCCCCGCCCTCCCCCTCTCTCCACAACCACCAGCAGCCAGGCCCGCTCCGCTCCCACTTCTCCCAGTGTGCACCCTGTCCATTTCCCTCCTCCCATCTTCCCTGCGCCTTCTTCCTTTACCTCTCGCACCACTAGCTAACCCCCCCCCCCGCCCGCCCCCATCTCCCTCTTCCACGCACCACCACCACCAGCACCAGCACCGCCGCTGAAATATGGTTTTTAATAAAGAGCCTGGACGGTAAACGGCCGCTCCGGCAGCGATAAAAATGAGGGATCGGAGGCCATTGGCTGAGGAGCGTCTGGAGGAAATAGGAATGCAAAGACACAGTGCTCTCTCTCTCTACTCTCTCTTTCTCGTTCTCTCTCTCTCTCTCTCCCTCTCCCTCCCCTCCTCTCTCTCTCTCTCTCTCTCTCTCTCTCTCTCTCTATCTCTCTCTCCCTCTCTCTCTCTCTCTATCTCTCTCTCCCTCTCTCTCGTTCCCCCTCGCCCCGGTCCTACAGGCTGCATGCCTGCCTGCCTGCCCCAGAGACTCCACCACTCAGGCAGCCTGGAGAACACAGCTGGATAGCACGTGAGCTACTCGCTGTAGCTGTGTGTGTGTGTGTGGGGGGGTGTGTGTGTGTGGGTGGGTGTGTGTGTGAGTGTGCGTGTACAATTTGTATTGTTTGTGTCGAGCTCACAGATCACTGTAGCATTTTAGGCCTGCTTTGTTTTCAGGATTTCCTAAGGATCAGTGTGAGTTTGATTTGGAAGGCGGAGGCAGCAGTGGCAGGCTACACAGGCCCGTTGAAGAGGAAGGACACGGAGCTGATTTGCATTCAAAGCGGTGACCTCCTCCTCCTCCTCTTCCTCTACCACAGCCCCGCATAGAAACAGAGGGAGGGAGGATCGGAAAAGGGGAGCATGGAGAAGGGAACGGGAGGAAAAAGAAAGGGAGGAGGGAATAGATGCGAGGAGAGAGAGAGAGAGAAAGCGGGAGCACTCTGCGCGCTGCAGAAGAAGAAATGTAGGTTTGGGTTAAAGACTAGGTTGAATGTTAGGGTATCACATTTTGTGGGTGTCTTCTAGATCGCCCTCAATTCTGCTTGAGATAGTTGACAGGTAGGAACAGATGCAGGGCAGGGCCGTGGTTTATAAATAGAGGGTTACAGATCATCTTCAGCACTAGCTAAATTTAATACCAGGTGGGATTTGGAATGTTTCACTCTCTAAAAAGTGCACTTATGTTCATAGCATATCACTAATGCAGGGAAATGTACGTATGTTTTGAAGTATGAGCAAGTTCACAAGAAATGAAGTCCTCCTTCCATGATAATATGTATACATACAGAACGCACTGGAAAGTATGCTGTGGGAGCTTCAGTACTTGGAAAGTGGACTTATTGGGCCATGTAATTAATTAGATAGATGTCAAAACTGTATATCCATGGGCAACGAGTAGCCTGCCTAATTCCCGAAACTTGTTCTTTCCCTTGCACACGCAAAACCCAATGTGATCTTAGGGGACAGCAATGGGCCCATGCGAGTGCTGACCCCTAACAATAAGTGACAGCTTCTGACAGGAACACAAGCCACAAGTAAGAGCACCCTCCCTCTTGCTCATTGGCAGTCCTCCACCCGCGGGAGCAACGCATCGGGAACCACTGCATCATCTTCTGGTGAAAACATGTGAAGTTGTCACGGCGCCGAGAGAGGAAGAGAGAGAGAGAGAGAGAGAGAGAGAGAGAGAGACTGGGATAGAGACAGAGAGAGAGAGAGAGAGAGAGAGAGAGAGAGAGAGAGAGAGGGAGGGAGGGAGAGAGAGAGAGAGAGAGAGAGAGACAGAGAGAGAGAAAGAGGAAAAGAGTGAGAGAGAGAGAGAGAGAGAGAGAGAGAGAGAGAGAGAGAGAGAGAGAGAGAGAGAGAGAGAGAGAGAGGGATAGAGAGAGAGAGAGAGAGAGAGAGAGAGAGAGAGAGAGAGAGAGAGAGAGAGAGAGAGAGAGAGCCAGGTAGGGAGAGAGAGACTGGGATGGAGAGAGAGAGAGAGAGAGAGAGAGAGAGAGACCGGGATGGAGAGAGAGAGAGAGAGAGGGGGGGGGGGGGGGGGGGAGACCGGGATGGAGAGAGAGAGAGATAGAAAGAGAGTTCTCATTTTCTGCCTATCCACTCCAAGGGTGGGCTTGCATTTCGTTTGCCGTCTCATCGCCCTCTTATTTAAAGACTACTTAAAGACAATGTTCAACATCAGTCACTTTTACATGCCCCAGTTGTATACACAGTGTTCAAAACGTAGTGCGTTACTTGATAAAGTGATTAAATCAAATGAACCAACCGGATACGATGTGTTTTGTTTTGTGTGTGCGGCCTGCCTAATCCACGTTAGCACTTTGTTCACAGTAACTCCCCGTTTCCCACTGCCTCCCATGGATGGTTCATGTTCAAAGGAAAAGCACATGGAATTAGATAAACCTTGAGTTTCTCCGCTAATTAGTCAAAGTGTGTCTGTGTGGTTGTGCGTGCGTGCGTGTGTGTGTGTGTGTGCAAGGGAATGTGTACGCACCACGAACGTGTGCTACAGCAGAGAGGTATATGCTATGGTATTCAAATGTCTCGTTTCCCCCGCAGAAGAATCCTGATCCAATTTTCAACCAGATCAAGGGGCTGCTGGGATAGCAAAAAATAGAATAATTTGTTTGAGGTTTGTTCTTGCATCAAAGACAATTCGTGAGATAGTTCTTCTGCAGTGTCAACCACTGGGTTATTTATATATTTCTTTATTTGTTTGTTATCATC
This sequence comes from Galaxias olidus, assembly GCA_026901105.3. Lineage (NCBI taxonomy): Eukaryota > Metazoa > Chordata > Actinopteri > Galaxiiformes > Galaxiidae > Galaxias > Galaxias olidus. Next base: position 23,314 of record JAPMUY010006993.1, on the reverse strand, counting down.
ACGGCCCTCATCTTCCCTTCCTCAGCGGCCGTACGTCACAAAGCAGATCTATATTCATATCGCACCCCAGAACGTCCGATGACTGTTGAGCAGCTACAATCTTTTCTGTTTGGCCCGTGACGCATTGATCTGAGTAAGAAACGGAAATGAATTTGGACCGTTGCCACGATCCGTCTCGAGCGGATTGTAATATTACATCCTGTCTGTACATCACCGTTTAGAAACAATGGCGTCTCCTCATGCTTAATGCAGCGGAGGTGCTATGTGTTACTTGATATGGGATTATGTAGAGGAAAGGCCTTGGATATCAAGCTGTTAAAATCAAGATGCAAGATTGTTTTTATATATAAATAAATAACCATAATTATCTATATACTTGAAAATTTAGTTGTTTTTTTTACAAAGCTGAGTCTTTCAAAAATATTATTATTACATATTGAAAATATGTAGGCCAAAGGTTAGAGTCTTAGCAGGATCCTGAACTCACTGGCCAGAGAGCTATTGATACTTAACGCTAGAACAGTTTACATGGTCTTTCAGGTGTCTTCTCAATCACATCAAGAGTTTCAATAGATATTAGGTCAAGCTGACTAAATGTAGCTTTCAGACTTTACCAATTTATCATATTTTCGAAAGAATAAAATACATTTCACATTCTTCAGCCAAGTCACGAAAATGACAGTGCTAAAGAGTAAAGAAAGACCAATCAATAGTTTAATAAATATCAATTTTACATTTGGATTTCAGAAGCATTTAGCTCTTATATCTCTAGCTGGCAGTATTTCATCTGAATGTGTTATCTCATTGATCATACACATGATACTACCAAAAATGTAGGTTTACTTTAGACGCTGAAGGGTTAACACTAATCTTCCTTTAAATGACCGTAGAACGTGATTATGTCATTATGATAATTCCAGTAAGTGTTAAAAAAACATCTTGAAAACGTGTTGGCTGATTAGAACGTAATTGACCTGCCCTAAACAATTAGTGAATCCAATTAAGTGGACATATTGAAATGATGCCTGTCATTTGTTTAAAACAACGCTTAGCAATGCTTTAACATCAAAATATTATTAAATATTAGTGGATTGGATTAGTGAAAAGAGTACCTTCCATTGCTATCCTTTCTATATTTGTGTCACCCTTCTTTAGTGCAGATAGATTTAGCTAAATCTGCGAACAAACACAGATTTCTCAAAAGTGGCTGGCTTGGAGAAAATCACCAAGGTTATGGAAGCTGTCTTGAAATGAAAGGTTGATGCTCTACCTACGCTAAAGGTAGAAGTTAGAGCAGAATATCTGTCGGTATGTTTGACTGGCAGGAGTCAGAGTATAGCAACCTATATACACAGCAATAATGATAATCTACCATGCCGTCTGGTATCTGTAATACTCTAGCGACCACTGTTGACAAATACCAGTAGGCTAAAAACAATACGGCAACAGGACTAAAAGCTCTCTGGATCATTTGCAAGTATATATATATTTTTAAGTGCTAGCTTCCTTTGTTTAATCATGTTGCTACACCGGTTACAAAATGTTAACCGTGGGTTTCTCTGAGTGCAGAAAGCGAGATAACAGCCAGTCGCACAGTTGCATGGTAGACTGAGCACTCTTTTATCTATATTTAATCTATCAAAATCTCTCGGCGCACGGGAGCTTGTCACCAGAGATGCATGTTAAGTTTACCAAGATCAACATTTCACTCCGCATTCCACCCGACTACCTAGCTAGTCTGGTTGACTTCATGAAATGTCTTTCTGGTCTGAGGCGTCTGAAACGTATATGTTTCCTAATACATTCAAAACAGCCAGGCATATACACTGACCATCCTGCTCAGGGTAGTCCCTGGCTTTTTTTTCAGGTCGGTACTACACTACAGTCATATGTAACTTGCTAACAATTTATGAGGGTACAAGAACCTAGTCAATAATACATGTCTAGCCATGTGCCACTAAACTCAATCTAAATGACAAAATACTCAAAGTAGTCGAGCTTTAAGAAAGGACTTAAAGCAGATGCAACATCTGATTTAATATGTATGCTATTACATGATGGACGTGTAAGATAGAATTAATTTTAAAATGTCTCAGACTTACATTTTCATAAACAAAAGCTTCAGGGAATGCCCCACACAGACGTCAGTCTATGTATAATGTTTCTCAGAATTGTCCAAACATGTAAACGTAAAACTGAGACGTCTCAAAGTGGGTGTGTTAAATCGCAGGGACGATCCGAACAGGGGGAGTCCTCTGTTATTGTATCCCACAGCACCCAATGGTGAAATCCATTCAGCCGAGTCAGATAACACAAAAGCCTCCGGTGCATACATGCCAATCATCTATTTGTTTCATTAGAGGGGCCTATGTTTCCCTTTCCATGCTAGATTTCTTTGTTGCTTTTATATATTGTAGTCTATTAATGTGTCACTATAAGGTGTCTAAATACTGTTAGAAAAAGAGACTATGGACTAGGCGAAACCTGAAAATGTCCAAAACCAATAGGATAATGCTCTATTTCAATATAAAAAGCTCTTTTGCGATACATTTGTTTTCCAACTTTTCCAACTAAACAATGTTGTCCTGTTGGAAAACACAACAAAGGTCTAACGACGGCCCATCGACCTTCAGTGTAAACTTCTCCAACAGTCACTGTAGGCTCTTGCAGCGACCGCACATGGCTGGAATATGTAAATCCAGCGAAAGGCCCCGTGAGCAAACAACAGTGAGTAATTGAGGCTGACACGGGTGAAAGTGTTGCTATTCTTTGGTAATCTCCTGGGTGTCGGTTGGGCTAGGTTAAGAGCTCTCCTTTCTCTGATTACATCTTTGGACTGAATCTAAATGATACTAGGCCATTAAAAAAGAAAGAAAAAAAAAACACTTTAATATCATGTGTCCGCACTGTGGGACAAAACACTAGTTGCACTGTGACATCGATGCTACTAGGAGTCTTGAAAAAAATACAAAAGGTCCACCCTAAGCCTTTGAAAGGCACAAGAGATCAGATTCCTTTACTCTTCTGTCCCGGGACTGAACGCGACAACCGCATCCTGTCCCGCAGTAACCCCGACCTATTCCTATCCACGAGAGAGACAAACCAGCGCTAACCCTCCCTGAGCCGTCGTTCCAAAGAGCCCCGGGGCGGCCCCGTGGCGAACTCACCGTCCTCCGTGGGCACGTAGACGTTGAGGTAGAGGCAGTCCTCGCTCTGGTTTTGCACGTAGCCCGCCGCCGCGTCCAGGTTGTCCGTGAACCACACGGGCAGCATGATCTCGGGCAGCACGCCGTGCACGTTCTGCGGACACACGGGCGCAAACTGCGTGGCGTTGCGCACCTCCTGCCAGGAGCCCGGCGCCTCAGGGGGCTGGAAGCGGCGCTCGCCCACCGGCGCCGTGGCGTAGGGCACGCCCAGGTACTGCTCCACGGGGCCCAGGATCTCGTTGTTGAGCTCCTTGCGGATGCCGCGCAGCTTCCCGTAACCCGTGGCAACCGTGGGGTACTTGGGGTCCAGCCGTTGGCAGGAGGAGAGGGCCAGGTGGAGGGCGAGGCCCAGCAGGCCGACCAGGCAGCGACCCGACACGGAGCCCGGGTCGGAGGCTCGTCCACCGATGCCTCTCGCGGAGAAAAACAACATGGCGGGGCTAAAGAAAGGGCGCTCCTCTACGAGGGAGCGATCACAAACGGGAGCCTGACGAGACCCCTTAGTCGCATAAAGAAGAACAGAGGAGCTAGTAAGTGAACCGAGGGTGTAGGGAGGGGGCGGTGGGCAGTGGTCAACAGCTGGAGAGCAGACAGTGTTTTCCTAGCATGACACGTGTCGGCGGGCGTGGCAAGAGGGGCGGGATGAAGGGGTGGGAAGTCCTCAGGTCGATTCAGTGTGCTGGCCCATCCTCTTCCTTGGAGCTGATTGGCTCACTGTGGGTGACTGACAGCCAACCCACGCCTCACCTGTAACAGAGAAACAGGTGTCTGGTTAGAGTTAAACGGTGTCTTATAAACACATAGAAAAGGTTGGGGTTATTTTTGTGAGAATAGGTGTCTGTGGGAATAACTGTATGTCTGCGGGTGTGTGTAAGTGTCCAATTGTTCATCATTCACATTCCAATTTTGGAACTAAATCACAGTAGTCCTCTGTACCATGTACCATCCATGTACAAAGAGCAATTCATTTTTGCACATCCAAGTTGAAATCCATAATACATTCAAACAACAGAAACAGACGCTTTAATCATTGGCTTGGGGAGAAATCTGACTTATCTGAGAACACAACAACAGAGGTTAAGCCTATTGATACAGTAAGTACCTCTCCCTTTCAGAATCACACACACACAAGCACACACACACATGCACGCACACACACACACACAATCCCAATACCAAAACGACATACATTCTCTCCCCAAAACCTCCACACTGTGGCTATCCCGTGTAGCTTGACTAAGTTGCTCCCTGCCTAACGCATGGTTCGACCCCCATAACTGTGGTTCATTCACGGCCAGCGTCTGGGGTGAGATGGACCCTTCACAAAGGTTTTGTCTCTACGTGGTGCTCCCTGTCTGTTACCATCCACACAGTTCCATCACAGGAAAGATGAGAGGGCAAATTGCAGGCCTGGTAACGTGTCGCACAGCATGGGCCCTATAGGAGACACGGACGATCGCAATGACGGGAGACTGGAGGCCTTTCAAAAAGGCAAGCTTACTCGGGCTGACTTGTGGCCGCCAAGGGGGGAGGAAAGGAGGGTTTGGGGGGGGAGGACTGGAGGGTGGGGGGGGGGGGGGGGGGTGTGCGCTGGTGAGGGCAGGTGCCAGCAGTCTCTCATGTGGTCCTGGAGGAAGATTTACTCGCAGATGAGAGGTCCAGTCCACCCGGGCGCCATTTCTGTGCCAACTAACAGTTTAACCTCCCATTTTATGGAGACTGCCCGTTAAAACAATGAAGCCACACAAAATGATACAGACACAGTGTAATGGTGTCTTAATGCACAGTGCACAAGATCCACTCTCAAGCTAAACAACAACCAGAATTAGGGCTGTGTCCCTGAAACTAGTTTTATTTATGTAGAGAATTTAGCGGATATCTTCCACTTTCTGTGCTTTAGATTTGTTAAACGTGGTTTCAGACATTGTCTGGAAGGATCTAGGCTACATTGGGAAATAAACAGTTTACATAATAACATAAACTCTATGTACACATATATGGATACTGAGCACTGAACATGTGTACATTGTGCCGGGTTTAGTAGGAGAACAAATGATCATTGATCTGATGTAGGTATAATAATCAAGAGATGAGAATCCTTGTGAGGAGATCTCTCTGTCTTCCCCTCTGATTATTGGAGAACCAAGCATGTCGTTATCCATGCATATTTATCAGACATAATTAGGGCCTGCATTTCGCTGCTGGCTGCTGGGCTGGAATTAGATTTCATAAATATGGATTTGTTGGTTCTTCCTCTTTTTTTTTTCTTTTTTTTTTTTACTCGCATTCCAACCAATAACAAGACAACAAGACTAAAACTAAACAAAGAGCTAATATAAAAGGAAAATAAACAGAGAAGAATACGGAGGTCTGGAGGAGGAAGAGAACAAAAAATGGAAGGGTCGTTAACACAACGAGGAGCCACCGTGCCTGTCATTCCCGCTCCAAAGGGACTGTCAATTATCACACGACACCCAGCTCTATCTCACTAAGACCTTGTCTGCAATACTTTACAAATAAATCTTTCAGATTTTCTATCGCCCCACCCCACCCAAGAAAGCCCATCAAGAACCTTTTCTTTAAGGGCGTAGGGGAGAAAGTTGAAAGGGCCCTCACAACACGGACACCGTGTTAATCCATAGCACAGGGGCAAGATGCAGCAGAAGGCAGGGCTGCATTGGTTTTAGACAGCATGATGAATTATACAACCAGAAGCTGTCAATAGGAAGGTCTTGCACTTCCTCCTCAATAAGGGCCGACAGCTTTTTATGGTGCAACAGTATCAGCATAATTTTCTACACTCACACACGAATTCACTAAGCAACATATACACAAATTAAATCCTAGGGTAATCACATGTGCACACACAGTGACACACACACACACACACACACACACACACACACACACATAGGGACACACATTCTCTCTCACACACACACACACACACACACACACATACATGCAAACACTCCAAGAGACAGGTATATTTATTTATGGGCACGATAAGGTCAGCTCATAAATCACTCAGATAATATTGCTCAGTTCAGTGTGGACGTGTGTGCAGTATCAGTATGGGATATGACAGTTATGTTTTGAAAAGAGGAAGGTGTTTTAAATACAATACTGGTCCTTCTGTCAACCAGCTATTGCTAGCATGAAGCTCTCAGGGAAGATAACACACATGGACCTGTATCGATTGGAAACCGTGGGATTTAAATTAGTTTTTAATGCCGACTGTGAGGGGGGCGGGGAGGGCCCTTTGCTACTCTAAATGAAAAGCCATTCCCACTGTTCACTCTACACACCATGGCAAATCAATGGGATTTGAGTGGCCAACACCCGGTCTGCAGCTACTAAGTGCTTGACGACTACTGTCTCCGATGCAAAGCTATACCAACCCAAGAACCAGGGTGAGTTCCCCTGTTTGAGTTCACCCCACAAACATCACCACAGCTGGTTTTGGTGTCGTTTATAGCTTCTAAAAGGTCCTGCTCAATTTCATTGTAACAGACTAAACTACCGGCGGTAATAGGCTCCGTCCGACGATGCTTTCGATGCGGCAGTGGCTCGGCCTCTGACGGTTTTCACAGGCGTTGTCGACGGGGTGGTCAAAGTGAACCGTGAGCGGAACGGCGGGCGTCTGAACAAACAGCGTGGCGTAAGCGCCTTTGTCTCCGCCACTGGCTCTAGAAAAACACCACACACACCCCACGTGCACGGTTTCAGCTGTCAAGCTGTTGCCCCTGTGCTTGTCGACGTCGCAGGATGACAAGCAGCTTAGCGGGCTAAAAACCAGACCGGCTGTGTTTCCCACAGAACTGATATGTTCCCTGTCCAGCGTCACCCAGGTTTCCCAGTTCAACGAGCTAGAACAAACAAAGCCACTCGCGCTCTCTCTGCATGTGAACCTACACGCGTGTGCAAAAAAACGTGCATTCGAAAAAAATTCACCTACAGTAATAGTTAAAGAGCTAGGAAATTCCATTTAGGTGTTTTTCTTTTTCTTCTTTTTTTTTCACGGATAATCTTTCCGTGGTTAATCTACAACCTTAATATTCCTCTCTCCTCCAGTGAATTTGGTTGGACTCTTAGCAAAATGTCTAAGTCAATCTGTTCTGAGCGACGCCATCCCCGCTAAAGGTAAAGCTGTCAGGGAAAAAATAAGGAGATTATTAGCAGCATGTCACTGCATTTCTTCTCCCGGCCAGCCTTCATCTTCAGGGTGACCTCATCATTATGCTGCGCCATGTGGCTGTCCGTGGCCGTGAGCTTCGTCCCACAATTCCCTCTGCTCAATGGAAGCTCTGAAGCACATTCTGGGAGGTGCTCAGTCAGATAGCGCCCCCACCCCCCCACCCCATCATCCTCATCCTGGTAGTTCACTCAAGCCAGGGGAATTTAGCGATTACATTACATTTAAAGTTATTACAGTAATTAACCTAAAGTTCATCCGTAACTTTAAAATAGGGAAAACTTGGCTGGCAGGGAACTCAAGGCGCAGGACAGGGAGATGGAGCAACGCTAAGTTCATTTCAACAACCCCCTCCCCCCGCCCCCCCGCCCCACCACGCCCACACACACACACACACGCGCACACACACACATCTTCCCAGGATGTATGTGGACCAGTCACAGCAAGTGAGAAACAATCAGATAAACAAGCTCATGAATAATCCAATAAAAGTCAATTAAGGGCCCCTAACGAAGCGGGAGGGGAGGTCGTTAACGAGCGCGAGACGACAAGCGGGGGACGAGAAAGCGGCGGGCACAGTGAGAGGCGACGGAAAGGAGCACTGCTCCACGGCTGGAGGACACAATCAATGTGTCGCCCATGGTGACCACCGTTCTTTACTTCTGACTTCTGTGGTCTGCAGGGGAAAAAAATGCATTTCACTGTCACACACACACACACGCACACACACATGAACTCATAGAGATGCAAACACATTAACACATTTGAACTCTCCTTTATATTTCACTGACTAGCTTCGGGTGGCTGTACTGTATCTGTTTGCTCAAATGTAAGTTATTCCTTGAACAGTATCCGTACAGTTGGTGTGAGTTGAAAGTTAGTCTCTCTTCGAGGCATTTGTGAGCACCAAAACGCATCATACCAAAGCGCACTGGTGTGAACAATCTGGCCAAACACTAATTACTGTTTATCTAAGCAGCACACTAGGTGTGTGTGTGTGTGTGTGTGTGTGTGTGTGTGTGTGTGTGTGTATGAGAGAGTGTGAGGAGCGCGACAGCTGCTTTGCCTCTAGCCAGGGCTAATTTAAGAGGAGCAGTCGTAGCTGAATAGTATGGGGTGAAAATGTTGACTAACAAAGCCAGCTTGGCCGTGCTAAAGACACAAGGGAGAGGGTCCAAAGCAGACCGCCCCACCGGGCCCCTTCCATGCCATGTCAACTGGGTGATGACATAGAGCCGCAAGGTGGCCCAGAGCTCTCCCAGTAACAGGACATTGTCGTGTTTACAACTCGGTAGGATTTGACAATGTACTGTATCAAGAGTTTTGTTAAAAAAACATGGCAAAGTGATATTTTCTCTTTGGCTCTGTTAGGACTGCCCTGTGATAGGACAGGGTATACAAAAGGAAATGTGTTTTACAACATATATAATAAAATAGTCAGTAGCATAGCAGGGGTACATGCATTTTGCAAGCGGGCCCACTTCTACGTAAAAAATTGCTGCACAAACATACTCTCAAAAAGTATAGAAATAAAATAAAAACTACCTTTCCTATTCGTTGTGTCATTAAATCTTTAATTGTTTAAATGCAATAGTTTGTTGCTTAATGCGCTTTGCTTTTCCCAACAACAAGGGGAATCACATGCCATCTCATAATGTAAATGAGTCGAGTCGGCAAAAAACATACCGATTGGAATTTTAGTGAATGTTTTTGGGGAAAGATGCCACGCAAAATATCTGTGACAAGGACGCCATATTGTTATGGAGGTTTGACCGGGGTAGGATTCATCCCTCTACCTACAACACACATCAGCTACACAGAGTCATGAATAAACCATATGCTAGCCAAACAAACACACAAGCTAACTGTCACAAGTAATCACACATATTCACTCTCTCTCTCTCTCTCTCTCTCTCTCTCTCTCTCTCTCTCTCTCTCCATTTCTTTCCCTCTCTCTCTCTCTCTCTCTCTCACACACACACACACACACACACACACACACACACACACACACACACACACACGGAGAGATCGGGACAGACAATCGGGCACACTCACACACACTCACACACACATTTGAGTAAAGTGGTCCATGCCTTAGGGCCAGCCAGTGTCATGTCTGCTTTAAACGAATGCTCCCTTAGCCTCAGTCGCACAGTAGGGATTAGGGATTGAGAGCCATGGGGGTGTGTGTGACTGCTCAGCCTGGCTCTACATAGAACGAGTGGGAAAAGGGAGAATATAGCCAGGACCAAATCCTGTTGAGGCTGCACTCCTGGTGTGGTGTCTGACTCTCATCTAGAGAGTCCACGGGCTCGCTCGCCAATGGGGGAGTCGTCCGCCATGATGCCACTGCCACATGCAAAATGTCGACGTGTGAGCTCAGAGTGCCACGAGCGGAGAGCGCCATTTGATTGTGTAGGGCCCACACTGTGGTCTCCCGTTGACAAACGTGTCTTTGAAAGCTCCTGGTGGTTTCACCACAGGCCTACAGGGATGTGAGGCTCTCACATTTGACAATGTCGATGAAGACTAAGGCACACTGTTTTCAAGACAACGTTTGATCGTGTTAGAACTGTAAATGACATTGAAGTTCAGAACCTCTTACAAAAAAGAAACAAACTCACCACTTTCTGGAGTGGTGCAACACAAAAAAACAACGCCACGTAAAACGACTTGGTGGATTTTGTATCGTACTTACTGTTCAAGACAGTATACGTATATGTATGAAAACAAGAAAACAACAACAATACTTTTCATCTAAACACCAACAATATACATACATACATTGAAGGAACTGAAATCTCTGCAAATGTGATCTGAGTATGGCCGAACGATGTCTGAGTGTGATGTTACAGAACCTCTCATGTCTCTCCCCTCAGCTTATTGTGTACGCCGGGCTGTCTGGTCTGTAGCAGGAGGTGCTAGCGGAGGTATAAGAGACGCCGCGGGACAGCCCGGGTGAATGGGAGGTACACTCGTTTCTGACATGTGAGTCGTAGTCGCAAAGCTGTTTCTCGACCCGACGGAAAGAGGCCTTTGATTTAGCTCGGGGTCCAGGGCGGCCTGGATGGGCACCATCCATCTTGTAAAGTAATTACGCTACGAGCGCTTCCATTGGAGAGAGAGAGGGGGGTTGCGTTCCTGGGAGGACGGGGGGTGGGGTGGGGGGGGGTGGATCTCAATGGCTTTATAAATCACATTCACTCACCAGAATCTCAGGGAAAGAGGGAGATAGAGGCTTAAAGGGGTTATATTATATTTCATACTTTTGAAAAAAAAAAAAAAAAAAAAGGTTGTGCAACACTGCTGACAAGCCTTTTAAAAAGCCAATTTGGAATTTGAGGGAAAGTGCGCTGGGAGCATTACATGATTAAGGTGATTTCCCAGGAAGGAATATGCTTTAAATGTCCCAATTCTATTATGGATACTATATGTTTCCTAGGTGTCTCACGTTAAAATGTTTTTGGAAATTTAATAGGTAACAGAATAAGTCAGTCAAGCGTAACGTCAATCAATACATTTAAACATTGTGTACAAAGATAACTCTTAAAAGCAGATAAGTAAAAGGATTAACAAACCCTTCGATAGGTTTTACAGGAGATGCCTTGATATAAATAATAACTACCCAAAATGTAAAGTATTTTTATACAAATAAAATGTGTTTCTGCCTTCTATTATGACATGCTCATTGCCAAGAAGCTCTTGCATGTGTCAAATAAAATTGCTTTTCTTATACCCCCATTTGAGTGACAGACTAACACAAGGTGGTGGTGGATTTGACAAAAAGCTTTCATTAAATAATGTTTACCTTTACATCATCAATTTTCAAAAAGGTTTGTACTTAATATACAAACCCATGGTTCTGATGTGCCATGTGCCTGTTTTAGAGTGAGCAGTGGTAGCATTAGCAGGCAGAGTCCTCCATAGTTTCCCCCGACCCTTACATGGACCGAATTCTAAGTGGCGTTGGGGTTAGCTGGGTTGGCGTATTGATCCTAGGTCAGTACGTTTGGCTCGGCTGATATGTATCCCCTGGGGACGTGGCTGTCAATCAAGATGACCGGCCTCCGGGACATAATTGCAGCGCGGCTTTTCAACAAGTCAATAAGTTCCAGGTGCCTTCATTTGTAAGATGAGGTCACTGCCATTGGAAGGGCAGTGCTACAGTAGGATTTATCCAAATGTTTAATGAGGAAAAAAAAAAGGAATGTGTTTTCTTAATAGCTATGTCCTAACGGATGTCAACGTGGTAGGCACCGAAGGGATGGTACAAATGTTCATCTGTGCAAAATGAAAAAACAATGAATCGAAAAATAATTGACCTATTTGGAAGTCCACCCACCGCAAATGAATCCCATTTGGTTAAACCAAGACACATTATAGACGGCAAGACGGCATATTTGCTGACGATATAAAAGTATGCATAAGAATACCAGTGTTTTGGCCAAGCACCAAAACTATACAAAATTAAAGTTTAATTTCACATCAGCAATTGGCACGCCTGTCAGGTTTGTTTTCCATCTGTCCCAGTCCACATGGGAGAGGTGCAGAAAGACTAAAAGCGTGTGCAGCAGAGCTCACCAGCAGCAAAGAATTCAGCACACGTGTCTTCCAAGTAATTCTCAACAGGCATTTAACAAACACACAATTTTCATTTCATTTTCATTCGGTAGGTCAATATTTTCAGAAGCAAAGCTCCCTGTTTTGTCGTTAGCTTATTTTAGCAGCACGTCATTGATTTTTCTATGTATGATTATTTTTTCAATATTTATATGAGCTGCGTCTTGGTGGCATGATAGCCCTGTGTATATTTGTGGTCCTCTCTTGTCATGTTGAAATGTCTCTTTCATAAAATGGCTGACAAGCAAGACAGATTTTTTTTCTCCTGTTACACTTACGCTTTGTTACGCCACTAAGGATAATTTATTCAATCGATATGTTTTACCCATCCCATAACCTGAAAGATAACACAATGCACAGCAAGCACACGCCACAACACCATTCAATCGCTGCAGAGGAACGCAAATTTTGTTTTAAAAGGGAGAAGTGTGGAGGTGCAGTCCATTCATGACCATACGATAAACACACAGCATGAGGACAGGTAAGCAGATTGTTTTTATTACATAAGCTTATTGGGAAGCTATTACTAGATACAGGAGATCACTGCAATGGTTGGCTGAAAGTGATCCAATGTCTCATGACAGTCATATCACCAAATTGTCTAATCAAATAGAGGAACACTGATTTAGTAAATGAGCCCTACATATGTTAAGCTTATATTGGGATCCCAGTATGTAGGCCTATGTAGACTATATTTCACTGTCTTTCTGCCCGTGTCTACAGCTACTTACCTTGCTATTACATAAGCACACAAGAGAGCAAAGAAACCCAGAGTGGCAGGCAGAATACACTCCTACTACAACAAAGTCATTGGGCTACATCTGTGCAGTAAGCCATAGGGATTGGGGCAGCAGGAACTGCTGCAGTCTAGATAATGGGCCGACGTTTGGCCCGAAATAAGGCCATATACAGGCACACGGGGGAGTGATGCAACAAGTACGACGGAGTGATGCTGGCCAGTGATGGAGAGAGTGAGAGGTGCGGAGTGATAGAGTGATATTAAGAAGGATACGGCCTAATGAGGTGTGTGAAGACGGATGCAGAACATGTGGGGAACGAGCAGGTAGAATGGATGGTGACAGACAGCGGGCCGGGAGCGAATGGCGTTGACGCGAAGGGGGGGGGAAGCGAGGGAGGGAAATGAGGATAAACCTATAGGCTAATGAAGAGATGAATGGGCGATACCCAAACAGCCAATCGTGACAGGGAATGATTAGGAGAGATGAGTTATGAGGAGGGCATAGGCCTACCAATCATAATCATTCGTCTCAAGGGCGACGCAGGGGGGCTTCTCTAAAACAAACAATCAATACACCATTTTACAATCATCAGCCCATCCATAATTGGTTGCAAATGAACATCCAGAATATCAATAAAGCCTTTGATAAGGCGACCGTGTATGGGATTTACAATGGCTTCTGATCAGGCAGCCTTATACAAAGGCCTCTTGATAAATGGTTGATCTTCTACATTAGTTAAGATGCTTGTTATGTTATGCATCATAATTTGGAGGGCCAGATGCTCAGCTTCAGGGAGTCTTGCCTGCTTTAAATAGGGCACATCACAAAGGATGCTCACTATTACAGGTTTGGCTGTGTAATGTGACATATACTTGCTGATATATACATCGACTACAATACCCACACACTGACTCTTGGAAATATGCATACAAAGATGAACTAATACATTTGGGTTTTTTTTAAACGCACATACAGGTATAGCTAGCAGAGTTGAACTTATGAGCTAATGAAATAAACATGGACTCCGTCTCGCCGATGAAATGGCCGTCTCTCATTGGCTGCCTGTTCTCCATCTGGATAGGTTGCTTTTGTGTTTGCTTGTCTTCCTTCCTCGCCACCGTTGAAGCCCAGTCCCCCGAACGAAGTCCAACTGTGATCTGAATTTTGAAACGGATGAATAATTAACGACAGTTTTTCTAAACGCAGGAATAAAACTTGCATCATGTTTTCTTCTTCTTCTTCTTCTTCTTCTTCTTCTTCTTCTTCTTCTTCTTCTTCTTCTTCTTCTTCTTCTCTCCCGCCAAAGCCCCCCCCCCCCCCCCCACCTGCCCCCCCACAGCTGAACAATAATGGAGCACTTCTCTTTGCAATACATTCTTCCAGCGAAACCTCTTTACGATGCATTTCCTCCACGATCCGCCACGGCCAGGCTCTCCACAGCTTTTTCTGTATCTATATTCTTTGTGTGTGTGTGTGTGTGTGTGTGTGTGTGTGTGTGTGTGTGTGTGTGTGTGTGTGTGTGCGTTTCACATTTGGAGTGGAGCAGCACTGTCTCGTGGCATTATGATCCACTAAGTAGCCAGAGGAGCCACTTAAAAAGAGAAATATTTCTGACCCTACTTTTTTTTTTTTTTTTACACCAGAAAACCTGGGGGGAGCCATTAGTCACATCAAGGGAGAAGCGTGACAAGCCTTCTCAGTCTTCCCCTGTTGTCAAGACACATGGAATTCCACGGGGCTCGTGTTCTTTCCCATAAATCTCTATTGCGTTGGGAATGTCATTGGTTATCCAGAGGGGAGGGCAGCCAGGGTTGAAGAAATATGTATTTACCGTTCCATATGTGAATCTATGGGTCCCACGTCTGCCTTGGGTTGATATGTATCAATAGTGGCATGAAGCAGAGAAACATAAATGTGACTCAGAAAAAAAAAAAATTCTGCCCCGGATCTGGAGAGGCATGTAGCCAGCAGGGGCACGCCATCAAGAACCCTTTGTCATTTAAAATGATATCAAGAGAAATCATTTATTTTATATAAAAAAAAAACTAAAAAAAAACAAGGAAATGTTGGAGGACTAAGGATTTAAATGTTTTTTAACGTAGCTATATGATAGACATATATGCAAAAAAAACAACTGGAAAATGAATTCCAAATGTGGGATTATATTTCACTTCTCTGGCTGGGCCTGCCAGTCGTAGATCATGCACAGTAACCGAGCAGAGAACATCCTTACTCAGCGGCAGCAGGAGAAGCCACAGTCACTCTTCTCTCTCTCTCTCTCTCTCTCTCTCTCTCTCTCTCTCTCTCTCTCTCTCTCGCACACTCTCTGCTCTCTCTACCTATCTCTCTCTACCCTTCCCTCTCTACCTATCTCTCTCTCTTTCTCTCTCTCTCTCTCTCCCTTTCTCTCTCTCTCTCTCTTTACCTTTCTCTCTCTACCTTTCTCTCTCTCTCTCTCTTTCGTGCTCTCTCGCTCTCTCCAGCCAAAGTAGCTGTGCTGCCTGTGACCTCATCCAGGAACATTAGCCTGGTTCAACGGGCCACATTGGGAGACGCCAGGTTATGGCACAACATCGCCCATCTGGGGAACGACGCACGGATCATTTGGCCATGCTCGGAGGCTTTTCGAAAGCACGTCACTAGCAGGCTGCTGAAATGTAGACCTCGCCTTGAGAGGACAGTCGAATCCCGAGGATGATTCACACACCACAGTGACGCTAGCTGGTGTGAAGACTGCAAATGTATCAAATTGTGAAGCAGGGAAGAAAAAGGAGAAGAAAAAAAATAGACACCTGGGGCTTGGCTTCATAGAGGTGGTGAGTGGGTCAGCTAAAGTGGTGCACTGATATCCGCTGTATGTGAGGCTGGACTGTACTTACATCATTGGTATGCGCAAGAGAAGCTGTACAGAGATTTCCTGTGCTTGAGGGGGAAACTGCACCGAGGTCAGCTTAATGTAAGACAGGGGAACGGTACTGATACTAGCTCGGCGGATGGGAGACAGGACTGGGATCAGCTGCATGCCAAAAGAAAAGGCTGCACTGAAAATGACCTTGAGGAGGATGGCAAAAAGGCACAAACACTCCGAGCCCCGAACACGAGCGCACCCCTACAAAAAGCACAACCTTTACTGTGGCACAGCATGGCAGGGATCACGGTAGCACTGCGAGTTCATCAGAAGCAAGAGCACAAAATACAATCACATTTACATTCCTTTTTTATTTTATTTTAAAGTTAACTACTTCACATTCAATCCAATGCGTTCCATTGATGTAGTTGACCTGTATGATAAAATTAGAGGAATTAAAAAAAAAGAAGAAAAAGAAGAAGAAATAAATAGGATTGAAGTAAACTTCCACCTGCGCCAATTCGCCATGTCAGGGTTTCATTTTGCACACGGGACACCACCCGTGCCTTGCCCCTGACGATTGTTTAAATTTTAATCTAACTGCAGTAGATGCCCAAAGTCTGGCCTCCCGTCAGCCAGAACGCACAGTTGTACCAGCCACGCCAGAAGAAGCGCATACTCAGGGGTTATAGCAAACTTAACATCCACCCCATAGCCTTTATTATTCATCTGCTGAGTGGAGAAGCCCCCCCCCCCCCCCCCGTCCAGGATGAGCTCCTCTCTTAGCATTTACTCCGACGTCCACCACGCCACATCCAGTCTATCCCTGAGATCTCCTCCCACAGAGCAGCAAGAGCGCAGAGGGGAACACGCTCCTCTCTCCGTTTCCCCAACCGCTCCTCGGCAACAGAGAGACTGTTATTTCCCCTCTCCTCCCTGCACCTTCTCCTGCTCCTCTGTATACGGCGCGTCCGTAAGCAGCAACCATAGTGTGTGAACATGAACACGGCGCGTTCACGCTGCGTGCCTATTTCAAAGTAGGAATATTGAGCGTGTGCCTCCTAGGTGAAAACGGCACCCTCCAGCACTCCACCCTCCTCTGCATGGAGCCTTTGATGTGATCACAGCGCTCTGACACAGGCAGCCAGTGCTGCCTCTAGCGTGGGGCCGGGGCATAGGGGGATATTATTGCACACTGCCTGTTGGTTTGGGAAGCAGGACAGGGGCTCTTTTGGCTTTTCTGAACATATTAAAATGGATAAAAACGCATCGGCAGCAACAGTCAAACGTGACCCGTTCTGAAACCACACCAAATTCCCTCTTGAAAGCCTACAGAGCTCACACTGAATCTCACTGTGCCATTCCAAACCTCGATGCACCTGCCACGTGTTGTGTTTTCCTAAACGGTAACCCTACCCTATGGAACCATGCAGACCTTCACCTGTGACATTTGCAAATGCAGTTCAGGGAGGGTGAGGCCACTATGAAGATTGGAAGACAGTGCAAAGGCTGATCCAGAGTCAGCGAGAAGGCAAGGCTTAGAGCACAAGCTCGTCTACCACCTCCATCCAAACAGAGCTGCTCTTGTCCAAGCTCAATTCTGCCTCTTTGACTGAGCACTGGCTAACCAGCTCAGAATATAAATGGGCCCAAGTCTTGGACCTGAGTGTGGTCATTTAGTCACTATCCGACATCTAAGGATGCGCCTCTGATAGCCTACCTGTGTCTGTTTGTGTGGATGTGTGTGTGTGTGTGTGTGTGTGTGTGTGAGTATGTGTGTGTGAGTGTGTGTGTGCGTGTGTTTACCCCTGCTTGTCAATTTGTGCAATGAAAAGGAATAAACGTAAGTATATAAACAGACCGATCCTTTCTCAGTTTAACATCAAACATATCAGTCTGGTATAAATTACTTGAATAGACAGGCAACAGGCAATGATGTCCATCCTACATGTACGCACGCAAATACAGACACGTGCCCGCGTGTGCACTCACGCACACACACAGGCACGCACGCACACTCACGCGCACACACAGCAACGCAAACATACACACGCAGACACACACACACATGCACAACCATTAAAGCTAGCTCTATATATCAAGGGAAAGAAAAAAATAAAAAGTCTTACGTAGCCAACGGGGCTAGCGATGGGCGCAATTAGGCTCCTAAATGGCTCCACGGTTGGTGAGAACGGCAGGGTTGACTCACAGTAAAAACCTATGCAATCGCCGTGGGCTATCATCTGATCATGTCGTCCTAAATCACATCACGTCGGAAGTAGACCATCCTGGTTTTATTCGCTAACCGAATAGACGGCGACACGAGCTTGCCTCTACTGATAGACTAGATGCTGAAATATAAGGCAGCATTCAAACCACTAGACATACAGCTTATCAACAGGCAAGGCCACCCTCGCCTTTACTGACTAGCAGTAGCCTCCCACTGAAGCCAGGGAATACATTCTATGGCAGAAATTGGCATGTAGGTTTGCCGATTGACATCTCATTTCCCAAAGGTGACAGTGCGCGCAGATCGATACATGCGAATGTGCTACGGCACAACAGCGTCATACAGATGCTTGCACACACATTAACCAAGGATGATTAAAAAAAAAGAAGCGTTTCAGAGGGTATGGTATCATTTGCTTACCGAGAAAAAGGCTTTAGTGCAGTCTCAGCGTCAGAATATTTAGGGTTTCGGTAGAAGATGCTTCGTGTTCTTTCTTCCCTTGCCAATTCAGATTAATGTTTTACGCCATTTCTTTCTTTTGCAGGATTATTTTCTCGTGAAAGTGACGTGTCGCAGGCTTTAGCACATCAATTCACCTTCGGTCTGTCTCCCCTTTTCCAAAAAAAGAACACCTCTTAATGCCCCCTCCTCCTCTCTTTCCTCTGACAACACCCTTCTCTCTCTTCCTCCTCGACAGATAGTTTACCACATTTTTGAGATCTTGAGAGAATAGCTGGGAATAAAATAAAACAACAGTAAAAACAGATGCGTATAACGCATTGGCTAAGCTACAGTCTCAACGCAAAGATTCTCCGTCGGTTCTCCGTCTGTCCATGGTGATCCAAAATCCATCCCTCCCCAAAACGCTGCTGTGGATGCTTACATTTACCTCTTATTATTTGACAAAAGAAAATAAAGACACTCCGGTAACCGTGAACACTTCTTTGCGCTCTTGCGTTGTCTCCTTGTCGTACTTCGTTTTGATGTTTTTATCAGCTACAGAACGGGCCGATTTCCCCCCCCCAATGTGTCACGCACTATAGCATTGTTTGGGATTCAATACGGACTTTTAACAGATTCTGATAAAGCTATTTCTTATAAAGCCCCGAAATATCCATGAGTGTCGCCTGTGCTCGTGAAGGTGCTTCAGCTGCTGCTGGCTGATGCCGCGTCTCTCTCTCTCTCCCTCTCTCTCTCTCTCTCTCTCTCTCTCTCGCTCTCTCTATGTCTCTCTCTCTCGCTCTCTCTCTCTCTACTGTTCTCTCTCTACCTATCTCTCTCTACCTTTCTTCTCAGCCCCCCCTCTCTCTATTTCTGTAAAGCCTGTAAAGCATAAATCGTAGGCCTACATAGCATAATGGTAACGGCAAATTAGATTTATGTTTGTCTCAATTTGGTATTGTTTGTTTGTCTATGAAATACTCAAATACCGCTTTTTTTAGATTAAGTCATGTCACTTTAAGAATTTGGATCGAAGAAACCAGGAAACCTAAAATGTCCACAGATAGTATCTCCAAAAACCTAAAGGCTGCCCATTGGTTTTCCATCAATTTACAACCTTTTTCTTTCCTCAGTTTAGATCTATTCTTTTAAGATGGAGATCTAAATCAGGCAGATGTCAGAAGTTGTCAAAGATATATTTATATATATATATATATATATTTACAGTACTGTGCAAAGGTTTCAGGCAGGTGTGATGTCTTTAAAGTTAGAAAAAAAATACATAAAAGGATAAATGTTAATTGTTTTGTTTTTTTATCAGTTCATAAAATACAAAGTGAGGGAAAAGCAAATCTGTATCAAATCAACATTTAGTGTGACCACCCTTTGCCATCAAAACAGCATCCCCTGCCTAAAACTTATGCACAGTACTGTATATATATTGGATAACCGTATTATTTATGATTCTGCTATGGCTACATATGAGAAGGCATATGTATGGAGTCGTAAGTTGTATTAAAACATTCCTTGTATTCCTTGTAGCTCCAGTGAGGAAGTGGCAAATGATCACGTTTGTGTTTTTGCTCATGTATGTGCATAACAGAAAGTGAACAGTTTGCTGCACTTTCACATGACACACAGGTTGCCTGGTATAGTAGCAGCAATAGGTGAAGGAAGGAGTAAAAACATGTTTTTTCCCCCCAGAAGCCTTCCTTGGGCCTTGCATTACTCAGAGCACACGCTACATCCATCGAGTGGGTAAAGGATTATTCATGATCCAGGGGGCACTATGACCAGACATCACAGGTGAGGCTAGAGCTAAGGACAGGCAGTGGACAGACAGACCCCCTCTAGCAGCAGGTGCATCATCCAGCACTCTGAACGGCAAGCATGGCAAGCTGTCTAAACTGCCCAAGGGGATTTTATACTCACAATGTATGTGTGTATGGGGCTTCTGTCAGAGGTCACTTAAGAGTTAACATGTTGAACTGTAAGTGGAGCGTCATGTGAAAGTGAACATTTTCATGGTCGTATTGCCTTACTGACGCTGTATAGACTCTATATGTAAAAGCCAATTGAGAGACTGAGTTTTCTCCCCAATATACAGTGATAAAAATGATCTTTTATGTTATTAATCTCTTTATACCTGTGTTAAAATGTGATCAGTAGCTACCATTATAAAAGAAGAAACAACTTTTTTGACAGGATGGAGGATGGATGAGGCAAACAACCTGCTACTGCAATGCATATCAAAGAGGGGAAACACAAATCTTTCCAGACATAGGAATCCATAACGGGACACTACTTCAATGAGGTTTTCTTGCAATTGTACCAAGACTTAGCTGAAGGCCTTTTTTTGGTGTTGCTAGCAGGGCTTGCCTAAAATCAAACACAGTCATGTCATTTGAGTATGATTCGTCAGGGATTCCAAAACTCAGTGTTTGGCCTCCTTAAAATAATTGTTTTATGTATTTTCTTTTTACAGAGCTTCTGTTTTAAGGACTTTTGTTATTTATAGTGATTCGGCTTCTCCAATTTACAATTTCCCACGTTACTTATATATATGGTACATCTACACTGATTTGGAAAGTATTGATTATGATTGTCTTGCTAGTCACAGGATGACATTTTTTTTTCTATCTGCAGTCGATACAGTTTCCACATTTAAAAGGAGACATGGGTGGAAAACTTGTTAAAAAGTTGTGCTTTCGCTCTCGAGGGGAGAGCCTTGTTCCTAATATTCTGTGCTCTCCGAAAAGTGGCTAGTGCTTAGTGGCTCGTCTTTAAAAAATGTGTTTAGATTGAGTTCAGTCCAAACACTTAATAACTTTGTACATTGCGGCTTTGCAGGCTAACGTCCCATATGAGACAGGCCTAGCCCTGTGGATTTAGGCACACCATTTGTATTTGAGAGGAGTACATAGTCTCATCAACACGTTTTTTGTTTTTTGTTTTTGGTCAACTTGATGATTTCTCATATTATATATTCCAAATTCATATTCATAATTCTCGTATGTGAAAAAGTAACTCTTGGCCCAAGATAACGAAGACAAGCTTTTTGGATTTTTAATTTGGTCTGGTTTTAATTTAGTTTGTTTCCCATGAGAATGAATGAAGATTTTAACACAGATCATTTATTTAGATGTGCATTTCCTTTCAAGCGTGAATTGATCTTATTATTTTAGTTTTTAGGGTTATGACCTCTATGGATACCAGACTTACTGCAAGGATGGTAATGGTAAACACCATTTGTAATCTTGCACTTAATAAATTGGCAGTTCCTGACATGGATCTATAAAAAAATTATGTTTTTCTTCAATGAAATTTAGATGTCCCCTCTCCCCCTGCCCCGCCAAAAAATGTCTTCCAAGTGTAGATATTTAGAAAAAAATAGAACTATTTTTAACAGTTTTTTTTAAATCCATAAAAGACTGCTTCTTGCAGCTTTGCAAATGTATGATGTAAGGTTAAGTTATAAGTTAAACACCCTAATTTTAGAGAGGCCTATAGGCATGGAAACTGAAGAAAGATAAAAAGACAATATCATACAGTCATGTGAGATTTCACAACCTATTATATCAAATATAGGAGCACATTTTAAAAGTAAAAAAAAAGTTTACAAAAGAATACTGCTTTAAGAATAGAGACTATTTTGAAAGTTTAGCTAAGTGTGGGAAATGTGTGGGAAAATGTATAGAGAATACAATGATGGTGTGATGTTACTCATTGTGATGAGGCTGTGCGTTTATTTTTACTTAAGTGCCACTTGGTGTGAATATTTGCTCATGCCCTTGGTAAACAACTATATAGTCTGGTAAAAATGATTAAATAGTATAATTAGGGTTTGAACATGGTGAATGTGTGTGATTAGTGGAGATTTGCAATGGCTATACGTAGTGTCCTGTGATGAGGCATTCATTTGAGTCAGTGATAAAAACCCATCAATGTGTTTCCATTGACTTTGAAAAAGGACCCAAACAACAAAGAGCTATCAATCCATCAGTTTGACCTTTTCTCTGTTGCTCTTGTAAGAATTTTGGAAGATGCACACTTTAGATCTTGACTTAGAAACTCTTCCTGTGTGTATGGCAAGTTGCCAAGTGCCTACACATTCAGCAAAAAAAATACATAGGATGGAGCTAGAATCATATCACTAGGAACAGTGAATAAAAGTCAATATCACTAAATTACATGTTGTAAACAGAATGCATGTATTTCACAACATAAAAAACAAGTTGATTAGAACTGAAAACAAAGCACACATTTAGAATGTCTTTCTTTTTTACAGTTGCTTGGCTTGTTTGTTTGGTATGTCCCTGAACGTAACCTAATTGCAGTTGCAGCGCTAGTAGTCACGATAGAGAAGAGTTAAGTATTGCAAAGTCAACAGAGCACATGACCAGATGCCAACACTTAGTTGCAGTGTTAGTAGAACACCACCCTCTGCTGGATATAACCGGTCATTGCCACTTCAAATGGCCCGTATTTTTACTTGGAAAAATTAACATTGGTCTAGTGTTAGCTCTATGCAGAGAAACCCCTTGGCTAAAACCAAAGTGTTTTTTTTTTTTTCTACTCCGACATGTGTAGCCTAAGTCACATAACGGTCTTAATTACTGCTTAAAATGTTTGTTTCACCTCTTTGCTAACTGGTCAGCCATCTTGCTAAAATAGCTTGGTAAGCTAAAAGTTAACTTGTAATTCCGTTCGAATCGATTGGCGTGATTATCTTGGTTAGATAACGTTTTGTTTTGTTTTTGTTCTTGAACAAAAAAAAAGTAAGTCAAAGTGTAGCCTGAATTGGATCAAGTTTAGAGGCTAGCTGTCAATGTAAACACACTTTGCCCAAACTACAAAGCGTTTCATGTATATTCTGTTACAATTCTTGTGGAAGTAATGTAAAACCATGAAATTAGGAATCAGTTGGGGTCACCAGTGTAAATATATGGTCATGGTAGGGTGATGAAATGGTAAATAGCCACGGGATTAAAACATTTGTTTACAGTTAGCCTATTTATATTAAACATAGGG
>JAPMUY010006991.1:0-51625 GCA_026901105.3 Galaxias olidus | reverse complement strand
GACCTCTCGTCCACTGGGGTAAACTCCAACATAGAGGCACTTAGCCGGGGACTCGTAAGTATCCCCACACCAGCCTTGCGCCTCTCACCCTGGGGAGCTCCGGAGAAGAATAGAGTCCAACCCCTATCCAGAAGTGAGGTTCCAGAGCTGAGGCTGTGCGTAGAGGTCAGCCCCACCAGATCTAGCCGGTAGCGCTCCACCTCCCGCACAAGCTCCGGCTCCTTCCCTCCCAGAGATGTGACGTTCCACGTCCCCAAAGCCAGCCTCTGCCACCCGGGTCCGATCCGTCGAAAACCTCTGCCTTCACTGCCACCTTTCTGGCAGCGCACCCGACCCCTTGGTTTTTCCCGCGGGTGGTGAGCCCACGGGACGGAGAAGAAGAGATGTTGTTGTTGTCCACGTTGCTTTTTGGGCTATGCCCGGCCGGGCTCCGTGGCAAGCCCGGCCACCAGGCGCTCGCTGACGGGTCCTCCTCCTGGGCCTGGCTCCAGAAGGGGACCCCGGGCTTCCTCCGGGCCGGGTATCGTCTTCTCCTTACAGGTTTTTCCATGAGGATTTTTGAACCATTCTTAGTCCGGCCCCTCGCCCGAGACCAATTTGCCATGGGAGACCCTACCAGGAACACAAGGTTCCAGACAACACAGCCCCCAGGTTCATAGGGACACACAATCCTCTCCACCACGATAAGGTGATGGTTCCCGGAGAGGATATGCAAACTTATTTATTTAAATTTTTTTTTACAAGAAGTGATGTGTGAGCAACTTCAACGTTGCTCACATATCACGTTACACACATATGACGTTAATCACACAACCTCCGGCAGCACTGCCAGGTGCCAGGCAGTTCTATTTACATTGTGTGCATGTCTATGTGTATGTCTACGGCATTTTTTCACAGTTTGCATTCTCCAGTATCAAAATGTCTGCTTGACGATGGTACATGCTAAACTTGAGTGATGCATCGAACTAGTGTTTCATCTACTTAATGCCGTCTCTTTCACAGAGGGAGATCCTTATGATAAAGGTAGGGGAGTTCTCATGTCGCCAAGACCGGATCTCACATTGCTTATGAGAATAATAATAATCTGTTCTTTTTTGATGGTTCAGTGCAGCTCTCATAGAAGGGCCTATGGTGGTCTCTGCAGCGATTACTCACAACAAGACCGGAAAGTGGACGCCTAGACATCTTTTGCCAGAAGAGGCTGAGTTGTATTCGCTCACTCTCTTTGGGTGATTGTCGTTATACCAATAAATGCCATGTCATGGTCATAACTTTAATTCCTTATGGAGAGAGGGTTTTTTCACATTTACTGGGAAGCCAGTGGGCAATCATGCCCTTGTTAAAAAACATATTGGCTGCCATCCAACTTTCCCCTTAACAACTCTTACCATTTGCTCTCTAGGATGTCTCCTTGCTGACGTTCCAAAGGGAGGGGAGGTAGAAAGGGCATTGGGAGAGCCCATCCACCCTGAAATGCCCATAAAATGTGTATAATTGATCAAAAATAGGAAAGCTGACGGTTGAATTGTTGAAGTTTCTTGACATAACGAATACATTTTGAGACTACTACTTTGGTTACATTTTTGGGTATTTGTCAGTCAGTCAGAGAGTTTTGAGAGCCAGAGTTGTTTAACGTTTAGTTTGAACACTTTCAGATGTCACCAAACAGATTTTTTTGTTTTACAAACATTCGGCCATTCGGCCACAGGTCGTTATTTTGTCTATACTGAGTGTTATATATTCATGTAAAACTGAACTGCAGGCTAACTATGAATATACCTTGATATAGCAAAAATAGCCAAAATATGTCAGTAATAATTGTCTTTTTGTTCTCTCTCAAGCTAGAAAGTAGTTTCCTCTTGACACCTGGGACTTGATTAATCCTGGGCTTCCAGAAATGTCTGTTAATTTTGAAAGTGTGCTATTATTTAGCACTGTTGACAAGAATCATCGGAAGCAAGTTGCCATAAGTTACTTGAAAATCCAAATTAAACACTTTGGTTTGTTTGAAATTGGAACAAGAAATACTCTTGCCAAAGCGTCACCTACTCCTCTCTGTTTTGGAACTGGTGGGTGCTCACACTTTTTCCTGAAATAGAGACGACTCCAGACTTTTAGCAGGCTAAGGAGTACAGGAAATTGTGACTGAATAATGCTACTTCCAGTCTCCCTGAAGGAGAATAAAATTGCTGTGTGTCAACAATATTGGTGTAAAACCATTTGCATGTCAATGCGTATACTGGGTAGCTTTGTGCTTCTTTTCTTAGGTTTTCAGAAGCTTTTACAGCCTCTTCAGTAGCCATTGTATTTGTGAGTAATAAGACTTGAGTCTTGGACTTGGGACTGGCCTTAATGGCTCTGATTCTCCTCTACTACACTATTGAGGATTGATGATTTTCCAGATAATGGAAATATCCTTTTTACGTTCTCAGTTCTTCTCAACGTTCTGGACAAACACAACGGTTGAGTACTGTTTTGTCATTTTGACGAATTCACAATTGATTTCTGATTTTGATAAAATATAGTCTTAAGAACTCGTGTTGCATCAGAAACAATTTGTATGTGTTTGAATTCATTCTGTATGCTTGTGCTAGGCTCATCTTCTGTTGAGCAGTTGAACGCAATGATTACTGCCAGTATGGTTTTTGTTCCTGATTAGGAGAAACATTCCCAGTGGACGCAGACAGTGGGGGAAGTTCCACAGAGGTGACAGGGCTGTCCCAACCCGACGACATTAAACCATATCACAATGAAGGAGACATGGGAAATCATTTCCATGGATTAGACCATGTTGAACTATTGCATTTTCTCAAGACTACATTTCAAGGCTTGTAAGACACTACAGGCCATACCTGTGCCACAAACATCAACAAAGATGCTGGGACTGGTGAAGCAGTTCAGGCACAAAAGGGAACACTCCGAGATAGACGAGTTAAACAAATAATACAGCGGACAGAGGCCAAAGAGGCCAATTGCTGTGATCACCTGTCCCCATTGCGAGCCAGTCTGGTGTCCAGAAGGCTAAAAACCAGAGACAGAAGGACTGAGGCGGGTAGTATTATATGTGAAAGTTTCATTGTTTTTTTCATTCTCTGTTTACTGACAATGGATGAAGAGGGTTCAACTCCAAGAGAGCTGAGAAAGATCGACTGGCTGAAAAGATCTTGCAAACGGGCGACAATCACAACGAGGATTCTAACCTCTTCCAGACCTCATACACATGCACACATGTTTCTTCCCTTTTCATAACACTTCACTCAAGTTTGATGTGACACAGTGACAATCATTGTCACCACGCACTCAGAGACTGTTCCAGATGCCAAAAAGCGAAAGCCAGGACACGCACGACTAGAGCAACAATATCAGGGCAGCGTGATCCAGACAGGACACATTCTACAAGTAGGAATTATGTGTTGTTTCTCTGCTCTCTTTCCTAGGATATTTCGTGTGTGTTGAAGTTCACTACATCCGAGTTGGTGGTAAAATATCTTCTCTACATCTATAATCTAGACACACTGGGAAATCTATTAAAGTGCCTCTATAGGTTTGTAAAGTTTCTTGATTCTGAATGTCGTTCACACGATTTGAATAAGTCCATATGATAATGCAATTTGCTGCAGTGTGTTTCATAACGTG
Organism: Galaxias olidus; assembly: GCA_026901105.3. Lineage (NCBI taxonomy): Eukaryota > Metazoa > Chordata > Actinopteri > Galaxiiformes > Galaxiidae > Galaxias > Galaxias olidus. Next base: position 47,989 of record JAPMUY010006991.1, on the reverse strand, counting down.
GATGCCATGCATTGCACACCCGCTTCAACTATCTTTGAAGGATGCCATGAAGCACCCCAGTGCAGAATCAGCCATCAATAAAGCTAAGGAGGCTGGTTCATTCTGTCCGGAAATCATCAGTGGCAAATAAGAAAATGGTAGATAAATGTGGCAAAACTCTGGTAGAGATTGCTCCACATGCTGGAACGGCACTCTTTATAAAGAGACTGCTCGAGACTAGGCTAGGACTGAATGAGGTGCTTGAGGAACTTGGCATTGATACCTTACTCACAAGTGACTGGGTAAGGTTGGATAACATTGTGGAAGTGCAATTCATACTGATGAACTGGACTGACAGTCAGATGTCGTGCCATGCTTGCTTAACTTGTAAGCATTCTTTGGGATTGGGAAGCAGTTGGCAAAGATTCTCTTGAAGTCACTGCAAGATCGTTTCGCATGTGTACTGAATCCTCTGTCTGACAAGTTTGACGCAACCCAAGTTTGACAACAACAGTGAGGTTGTCACTGTAGCAAGCTCCTCAGTCACCATGCTTCACAAGTACAGGTTCCTTGCCTCAAAGATTGGGTCTGTCACGGTGCAGCCTGAGGGTCAACCTGGCCAGGTAGAAAGTGCCATATCTGAGATGAGAAAATACTTTGCAGGGCACACTCACAGAATCACCACTCCAATTCTGGCATGCAAGAATGGATACCCAAGACTTGCCCCAGTTGCATTAGATCTTGTTTGTCCCCCTGCATCACAAGCTTTCGTTGAGAGAATATTCTCTGTCTGTGGACATTTGTCTTCTGGTTTAAGAAACAGGATGGACTCTTCTTTGGAACGCAGAGTTTTTTTGAAGGTAACAAGTTGTTGTTTGGTTTAGAATACGCAGACACTGAACAAATGACTGAAAGGGTTCTTACATTTGAAGGTAACTTAAATGCTTTTCTAATATAATTTCTAAGCAAATGGCTTGAGACTTAAATGCTTTTTTAATACAATTTCTAAGCAAATGGCTTGAGAGGCTATTATATTTGAAACTTAAGACAACCAGGTCTAAACTGTTTATCAGCCTAGCTCTCATTTAAGGCTGTTTCTGTTGTAATTTGAGTAAGTAATTTTACTTTGCTTTAATTGCTAATAGTACACATAAACACAATATGACTATTCTAAAGGTATAGGCAAAAGCAAGCTTTAATCAATAAAGTAAACAATACAAAAATAATAAAGAAGAATACGATGAAATCAAACGATAACAAAGGGCAAACACCACGCTACACCAGTCTGCTGTTCTACACACACAAACCCAGTCTATCGAATGCCGCCCTATGGGAGGGGTCTGTTATCCTTTTATACAGTGGTAGAATACAAGGTCATATGTCAACTGGATGGAGAGGAATCATTGGTTTAGACGATAGACCCTCCCTTGTTGGTGCGCAGGCTCAGTCCTAAGCCTCTAGGCACGTCTCTGCCATTGTTGTAGTCATATCGAATACAGGCGTGCGCTTTAAGAGAGGGGAAAAGTCTACAGAGATCGTAACAATGACCATTGACAGACCTTGAACAGATTATAACGTGTAGGATTGTCCTTTTAATACACAGCACATAATATATGTAATTAAGTGGTCTAATACACAGCATGTAATACATGTAGCTAAATGGTTAAATCTTAACAAATCCCTCCTTTCACACCTCTAGAGGTGTGAAATCATAAAGTAACATGTGAAAAATCAAATTTAACATGGGAAAAAATAAAATCAAAATGTGCAAAGTAACTTGTGAGAAATCAAAACAACATGGGAGAAAAAATATCAAAATGTGCAAAGTAACATGAGAAATCAAAACATGAAATAATCAAATGTGCAAAGTAACATGAGAAATCAAAACATGAAAAAAATCAAAATGTGCAAAGTAACATGAGAAATCAAAACAACATGAAATAATCAAATGTGCATTCATCAAAGTAACATGTTAGAAATCAAAATATGAAAAACAAACAAACAAAAAAACTAAAATGATGCAAGCTGGAAGACGAGGAAGCGCTTTCTAGAGATACCCTCCTTTTATACCTTTTAAGGTATAACACCACCTAAAGCGCTTCCTCGTCCTCATCGGACGGGAACCATTCCGGGCCTTCCCCGGACATTAAAAGCGGCATTTGAGCCGCGGGGTCACCCTCCTTTGCAAGAGCGGTAACAATTAAGCGGGTAGAGAGAGTACGAATACAGGGAATACAGCAACAGCCACACATAACTAACACAGCAACCACCACTATGATGGAAATCAGCATGGAAGTGAGCATAGTGGACCACTTGCCAAACATGCGAGCCATCCACTCTGACACAGGATTGTCCAGTCCTGAGTCCGCAGTCATCTGCTCAGAGAGAGTACGCAGACCAACCAGGGCCCTTGTAACGGACCCGTCAGGGGCAGTGTTATTGGGAATGAATGTACAGCATGAAGCGCCAAACATGGCGCAGACACCCCCCTTTTCTGCAAGTAGCATATCGAGGGCCATCCGGTTCTGTATGGCCATAAGCGTGGTGGGGGCCAGCTGTTCGGCCAATCCGGCGATTGCGTCCCTACTGAAATTGGCCAAACGTTGCACATTATAATGCACATAATTAATGCGATCAACATTTTTATTAGGAGTGATCCACCCTAAGAAAATTGATTCAAAACCATTAGCAATGGGGTCAGCTAGTTTGTATTCATCAGGTACCCCCCGGGGAACCCCGATGGCATCCATATAGGTTGGGGAACCTTTGATATAGTCTGCCTCGCGGGCAGTCCGTCGGAGGCGGTGTCGGGCCCCGGTAGCATTATGGTTCCCTATCATTATTAGAGGTAAGGCTAGTTGGACTATGGTGCAAGTGCCCGTCCAGTTCTTGGGGAGAGTGTTCCTCAGGGAATAACCTCCACAGAACCAGAACATGTCTGCTCGGGCAACAGGGAAAATAGAGGAGTTAACCCAGGAGGTAACATTCACATGCTCAGAACACCAGTCCGGTAATATCTCTCCGACTGGGCGGCCACCCCGTTGGTACCTATCTAAACAGGTGTAATTACCTTTTACCGGGGCAAATAAGGGTGGGCGCGTGGTATTCGAGGCAGGAACAAAAATAGAGCTCAGGGTCGTACAATTTGAGGGATTAATCACTTGGTGCATGGCTAACATGCAGTGAAACCCATTAGGATCGGCTTCAGGATACAGTGGTGCCGGGGTGGTGTACAGTGAGGGTCGGGCAGTAGAACAAACTACGCAGTTGGACATGTTATGCTGTTTGGCAGTCTCGTGTACCCAATGCAGCCACATATTTTTGTCCCCAAAACCAGTTTCATAGATTACGGTACCTTCGCTGGAGTTAAGACGGATAATGGGCGGGCTGTTTTGTCCTTCTATTAAAGGGGTGGTTGTGGAAGGGGTTTTGGTAACGTTAAGATAGAAACGGCCTAGAGGGTCAGTATCGAATACATGTGTTCCTAAGACATACCAACCAGAATCAGCCACCTTGGGGGTTTTCACAGTAAAAGCAAGGAGATTATAATGCTGTGAAGATAACGTTTTTACAATGGAAAACCTGTTCTTCCGGTCGTCTCCAGTCCTGTAGCCCCAATCACGCGGACCAGTGTTGGAGAGGACATCATGCCAGGAAGAACAAGTGTTTGCTACTGGGACACATAGATAGTTATCTTTACCCAATTCTTTTCCTGTGCATGTAACAATTGAACATAAATCTAGCTGCACCGTAGTGGTGTCCCCTTTGAACATGTGAATTACTGTGGTAGGTGTGGGTGTGGATCTTTCAGCAATGTAATGAGTGTGTGTGGTGTTGGCCAGGGTTTGTAGGGTACTACTGGGGAACGTCTCTCCATCATCTAACTGCTGAGCTTCCCACAAGAATACTCCCATCACAACACACATATTTATCACTACAATGACTGTAACAACCCCTTTTTTGCTACCCCAATAAACCCTGGATGGGCCCCTCCCCTCGAGGGGGCGATACAGGGGTTTCATGGCTTGTGTTCAATTGAGTAATTGGTCCAGCCACAGACCTTAAATCGGTTCTTACTTCCCGTAACGTGCGGGAAGGTGGTTCAGAGGGTGCACAATGTGTGAGGTGGTGCCAATTAGCTCCTGCTTTTCCTTTTACCTGTACCGCGTGTGAAGTCACTTCTCCTACTTCCCACGGGCCAGTCCACCTAGGATCAGTCCACTTTCTTTTGTGAACTTTGATCCTCACCCAATCACCAACCTTTACTGGAGCAGGATGGTCCTCTGGTGCCGGGGACCGCGGCTCTCCAACACGCTCAACCTGTGTGGACAACACTCGTACAAGATCAGTCAATGCTCTCATGTAGTCATCAACTTCTACCTGAAACATGTCCAACGAGGGTCCCAACCCAGCCTCTCTGGGTGGACCTGGCATGGGTCGCCCTGTCAACAGCTCATGAGGACTTAAATGAGTTTCACTGTGGGGTGAAGAGCGCATAGACATTAAGGCCAATGGCAACGCATCTAGCCAAGTTAGTTTGTTGCCTGTGCATGCTTTTGCAATTTTTCTTTTCAGTGTCTGGTTTGCCCGCTCCACCAGCCCTTGGCTGGGGGGGTGGTAAACCGTACCGAACCGATGGGTAATTCCCATGGCTTTCTCTACTTTGGCCAATTCAGTGTTGTTAAAGTGAGTGCCATTGTCTGAGCATATGCGACGGGGCACTCCATACCTTGGTATGAGCTCGTTTTTTAACCACTTGATCACTGTCCTTGAGTCCTCCCGTCTGGCGGGGATTGCTTCTACCCACTTGGTGAATCGATCTACCATGACTAATAAATATCTATACCCTCGCGTGCGGTTTTCAGCGCCCATGTCAGTGAAATCAATTATTATTTCTTTGAATGGTGCGTTAGGTACTGGGAATCGTCCCATTGGGCACTTGTAAGGTTGTGCTGAGTTGTGCAAGTTGCATGTTTGGCAATCTGTGATGTAGTTCTCAACCAGGGCTTTCAAGAATGGATGCCACCATGAAACTTCAACTGCGGCCTGTGTCGCTTTCCGACTGATGTGAGTTGGTCCATGTGCCTGTTGTATTAACAGTTGGCACAGATCTGCTGGTGCGACCATTTTCCCTTGTTGGGACCTCCATAGTTCATCCGGACCTTTTACCGCTCCCTGAAGCAGCCACTGGTTGTGTTCCCAAGGGCCTCCCTTCACCTGGAGAGCTCGGAGGTCTTCTTCTGTTAATGAGGGTAGAGTTGCGTGTGTCATCTGGACCATTTGTCCTAAGTAGCCTCCTGCTTTCTTTGCAGCTGCGTCTGCTGCGTCATTTCCTCTGGAAGTGTCGGAGTTCATTCTCTGATGACCCTTGCACTTCATGACGGCCACAGCCGTGGGCAATTCAACTGCCCTCATAAGTCTTTGTAGGTGCTCGGCATGTTTCACCGGTGTATTAGCCGATGTGAGAAAACCTCTTCTGATCCATTGGGGGCCATCGACATGGATGGCCCCGTGCCCATATGCTGAGTCGGTAAAGATGTTGACCGTTTTTCGTTCAGCCAATTCCAGAGCTCGTGTTAAAGCCATGATTTCAGCCAATTGTGCTGATGCTGGCTGTGGTATGGTGCCTGCGTCGATAGTAGCCATACTTTCTCCTCTGCTCTCAACCACGGCAAAGGAGGCCACATTTCCATCTTTTCCTTTGTAACAGCAGCCATCGGTGTACAATGTCATGTCTGGGTCCGGTAACGGGGTGGGGGAAAGATCTGGCCTCAACTTTATATCTTGCCTTGCCAATGCCTCACAATCATGTGGTAGGTGCTCAGCGGTGGTCATTCCTGTTGCCATGTTTACGCCACCAGAAATAAAGGTAATGTGTGGTTGGCACAAAGTTGCCGAAATTTTTATTTTCCGAGCCGTGGAAAAAGTGAAAGCTCTGGAATTCAGGAACGCCATCACACCATGCATGGTGTTGACGTGGAGTGTGTGGCACATCACTATGTGTCCCGTCTTCTCCACTGCCTTGGTGATGGCTGCTAGATGTCTTGCACAGCCAGTCTGTCCTAACTCTACGCTATCAAGTTTTGAGCTGTAATACATTAATGGTCTCCTCTCCCCACCCTCCTTCTGGAAAAGGACGGCATTTACAATTCCACCTTTTTCAGAAACATCAAGGTAGAATGGGAGGCCATAGTCTGGTGTGGCCAAATGTGCAGCCTGGCCTAGACTCTGTTTAGTCTTAGTGAAAGCCTCCTCAGCCTCAGGTGTCCAGATGAGGCGGGCCTGCAGTTCTCTACAGCCAGCCGTGGCGACAATGTCACGTAAGGGTTGGGTGAGATCCACGTAACAAGGGACATGGTTACGACTGTAACCAGTCAGGCCCAAGAAGGCCAGCATGTGTTGCACAGTGGTGGGCTTCCCATGGGAAAGAATGGAGGTACGCTGAGTGTTGGTAAGAGTCAAGGCGTTACACGAGATGAGCCTGCCTAGAAAGGTGACAGAACGTCGCACGCACTGGACCTTTTCTCTTTTTATTTTGTATCCTGCTTCTGCTAAGGCTTGGAGCAGGCGGAAAGTGCCAGTCAGGGCCGTTTCTGGGGTGGGCGCCGCTAGCAGCAGGTCGTCGACATACTGGATAAGGGTGACACCTGGTGGAAACGTCAAGGCAGAGAGATCCTTTCTCAGTGCTGCGTTAAACAGTCCCGGGCTGTCGCGGAACCCCTGAGGGAGGCGATTGTAGGTGTACTGTTGTCCATTGTGTGTGAAAGCAAATATGTCTTGCACCGCTGGATCTAGAGGTAGGCAGAAAAAAGCGTTTGCCAGATCCACTACGGTGAAGAACCTGTGTGATGGGGTCAGATTCTGCAGAGCTAAATAGGGATCTGGAACAGGGCATGGATCAGGGGCGGTGGCTTCGTTGATACGCCGCAAATCGTGGACCATGCGCCAGCTTTTGCTGTCCGCCTTGGGCACAGGTAAGATGGGTGTGTTCCAAGGGGAGGAAGCCTGACGAAGTACACCAGCTTCCAACAGACCCTGGATTGTCGGGTCAATTCCCTCGGATTGTTCCGGTTTCAAGCGGTACTGATGCTGCTTTACTGGGGGAACACCGGGTTTAAGTTGCACCGTGACAGGATGCTTAGATACTAAACCAACGTCATAAGGACCGGTTGTCCATAGAGAGGGGGACAGTGTGTCAAGCATTGTCTTTGCGTCTGGGTGATCAGTGTGCTCTCTCCCATGATCTCGAGGCAGAGAGGGGGATTCCAAGAGACCGATGTCGGTGTGTAGGTGGGTGATCCGATACATGCTGTTGGTGGAGTTACGCCAAAGATTGGGGTGCGTGGTGGGGATCCAAGCTTGGTCAAGGGCACGCTTGACCATGGGGCCCAGAGAACGCGCTTCACAACCAACGCCAACTGCAAGAGTCACGTGAGGGACAGAAGTCCCGGAAAGGGCATACCATGGCTTTTGAGTTTGTGACAACTGACAATGGGCTGCCACTCCTTCCTTAGCCACAAATATGTCGGCTATCAAAAGCTCCTCCCTTCTGCCTTCCTTATTCTGTTGCCAGGCCTCGTCATAAGATTCATCAGGTGTAATGCGATAGTTGTAAGTACAGTGCAGGGGATCGACCGGATCGTTGTAAGGAAACTCCGTCAGGATCCACTTGCGCCACTGCATGAAGGTGTGCTGGACCCCGGGAGAGTTGGGGCCAACGTCGGTCATCAAGCGAGACCAATAGACTGTGGTGGTTGGTTCAAAAGGAACTGTAGGGGCCGCACCCATGAACAGCATGCGATGTGTGGTCCCTGGGGGAGCGGAACTTGCAATTCTGACTCCGTCAGGTCCACAATACACATTAATAGCCAATTTGGTAAGAAGATCCCTTCCTAAAAGATTGACCGGGCACGCAGGGGCATGCAAGAATGAGTGGGTGAGAGTTTGGTTCCCCAGGGAAGTGGGCAAAGGCTGGGTGTAATATTGCTGTTGTGGTTTGCCAGAGTATCCAATTGTAGTGAGCGTGTTATTCGACAGGGCGGAGCCGGGGGGAAGGGAGGTCAAACATGACACGGCGGCTCCCGTGTCCACCATAAGTTGATAATTTGTTCCCCCTATGGTGCAGGTGATCATTGGCTCCTGTAGGGGAGCGAACGGACCTGCACCAGGCTCCTCGCCCCGTCAATACTCATCAAGGTAACCATATTCAGGGTTGAACTCATCTCCCGGGGCCCATGGTGTAGCCGTGGAGACCATTTGATGGGAAGACCCAGGGTCTTGGGTTGGAACGTGACTTGCTCCATGTCCGAAGGCGGGTACTCTTCTTCCTCTTTCCACTGGGGCAACTCTGTGTGCCCCTGCCACAGAGGGTGGGAGCAGCGGGCAGTCTCGCAGCCAATGGCCCTCCTTCTTACACAGGAAGCACCCAGTTTGTCTTGCTCTTCCTCGGCCACCCCCTCTACCCCCCCGATAAGTGGGTGAATAGTTTGGGGAAACCTGCTGGACAGGGCCAGCCAAGGGGTGGGCTTGTCTCAAGGCCACAGTCCCTGCCTGCTGCATCATGGCAGACATGTCGGTGACGGCCATTTGTCGGGGGGCTTTCCCTGCCTTGTTTTTATTTATTTCTGCCTCTTCCTTTTGGACCTGAGCTTTTAGGAGGCGCAAAGTCAGGGCTTTTTCTGTGTTTTCCTGCTCCTGATCCTCGTCTTGGTATTTGGAATAATAATGAGCGAGATGCTCTCTGAACTCGTGTTCTGGCTTGCCACACAGACCCACGACATCCTCTAGTTGCTTTCTGACCTTTTCAGGGAGTCCCTTCACTATCTGGTGACGGTATAACTGCATAGTACCCTGGGAGGTGTCTGGACGAGCGCCAGTACCCTCCTCCCACATGTCTGAGGCTCGCCTCAAGTATTCACACAGGCCCTCCCCACGTTTTGCCTTAAGCGTTTGCAGAGAAGCGGCGGTGGTGTGGGACTTATAGCTGTGTCTTAGCGCTCTCCACACGTTGCTTCTGACTGCATTGAGCGGTGTGGTGTCTGGCAGATGATCAACCTGCGCATGTCCCATCAGAGAGGTGCAGGCATGTGTTCCCTCTACACGGGCGAGTAAAGCCCTAAGATCGCCTAAACATAAAACATCACCAGCAGTTAAACTCTCAAAGATGCGGATCCAAGGTGTAGCCCCATTGGTCAAGGGTGGTAGCTTAGCACAAAGGCTATCCATGTCCCGGAACGCCCATGGTTGATATACTGCACGATGTGCATTGTCTACCCGAAGGGGGCACTGACCCACCACCTGATGATGTAGTTGGTAAGGGCTAGGGGCGTAATCACCTGAGTTCAAGGCTGGAATGATTGGCTGGGAGGTCCCCTGGGGTCGCGTATGACTGCTCACTGGACTGTCATGAGTGAGGTGCCCTTTCACTTGGCCAGTGAAGTTTCCCGATACTCCTACTAGGTTGGGAGAAGATGCGTGCCTGGGCTGTGGGGCCCAAGCAGGTAAGGGAGACGCTGAAACTGGGTGTTGACGAGAATGGTCAAGAGGGAATGGTTGGAATTCAGTGCCAGTAGAAGCACCTGGAAAAGATTCCTTGTCTTCATCTCTGTTAGTGTGGCTACGCGTTTCCATATCATGCATCACCAATGAGGTCAACTCAGCCAACAACCGATGTTGTGCGTCTAATTTCAGTTCTATTCCTCGCTGTTGAGCCTCACCCTCATAGTCCTCCACCTGCAGTGTACCTTTTTTCACAGTGAGTACTGGTGTTTGAACAGCAGGGGGAGACATGAGAGGATTGCATGGAGAGTGGGAGGGGGGAGAAGCTCCCTCCTTCAAGTATGGTGGGGGTGGGGCTGAGGCAAGAGGTGCTGCCTCTTTGGGTCTAGGTGGATACATTTTTTCTGTCACTTCCTGTTTCACAGTTTCTACTGACAATGGCGCCTGGACCGCATGTTTGCTGTTTGGCTTTTCTAAAAGCCCTTTAATTATGCTGCACATTTTCTCTACAACTATGACTTTATCACATGCTTTTTTATATTTAGTATGCTTAGGCCCCCACCCGCTTTTTCCTGATTTAATCCAGGCTATCTCAGCTTCAGCCATGAGTGCTTTCTCGGTCGCAATCAGGCTGTTCATAGCCGAATTGGTGGGCAGGGGGGCCGTGTCTGATTTCGGCATTGTCTTTCTATCTGCCCACACACCCCATTGTTTTTTTACGCGCCCAAGTATCCCAGCACGTGCTTCAGACGTATGGGAGGATTCAATGGCCGCAAACAAAGACGTGCGCAGCTCGCCCACGTTGGCCGGTAATGAGCTATTGTACATGTTTACAGATCTGCGTTTATGCTCTATTCTCTCACTTACTCTCCTCCGTAAATCACTTCCTATTTTTTTTTTTTTTTTTTTTTTTTCAACAACAACAAAGCTTTCAGAACACAATTCTCTCGAAATGATTCTGGGCCACTTAACCCGCATTTAAGCTTTTAAAGACAATCTACTTTTTGTCTCAGGGCCACTAAACCCGCTCTAGCTTTCTGGGACACTCTACCGATGTCTCAGGGCCACTAAACCCGCAAATATCACACAATAAACATTCAGCTTATCTCCGTTATCTCTTCCACACACTCATAGTATACGGTCCTATTTCTACCTAGGCAGTATTTGGTTTTAAGAACAACAGGTCCTGCTTACCTTAATTCGTATATCGTGGTTCTATGAGTGTCCGGAAGAAAACAACTCCGGAGTGGTTGCCTTTCCTATTCACCGTTCCGTCCTTCGCTTCCTCAGAGCCTGCGAAATCACGTCGGGGTCACCAATTTTGTCGCGTCCCGCAGTTCTGAGAGACGACAGGACTAAAGGTATAGGCAAAAGCAAGCTTTAATCAATAAAGTAATCAATACAAAAATAATAAAGAAGAATACGATGAAATCAAACGATAACAAAGGGCAAACACCACGCTACACCAGTCTGCTGTTCTACACACACAAACCCAGTCTACCGAATGCCGCCCTATGGGAGGGGTCTGTTATCCTTTTATACAGTGGTAGAATACAAGGTCATATGTCAACTGGATGGAGAGGAATCATTGGTTTAGACGATAGACCCTCCCTTGTTGGTGCGCAGGCTCAGTCCTAAGCCTCTAGGCACGTCTCTGCCATTGTTGTAGTCATATCGAATACATGCGTGCGCTGTAAGAGAGGGGAAAGTCTACAGAGATCGTAACAATGACCATTGACAGACCTTGAACAGATTATAACGTGTAGGATTGTCCTTTTAATACACAGCACATAATATATGTAATTAAGTGGTCTAATACACAGCATGTAATACATGTAGCTAAATGGTTAAATCATTGTCATAAAATACATTCTCATAAAATAGATCCATTCCACTTAAACCATGCCTTCATAATATCGCCCATTTCCCATAAACTAGTTTATTTCTACAATATGATTCTGGTAATTAATAGTGTGTTCAAATGCATGTGAAAGAAGAAAATAATGCAATAAAGTTATAATGCCAAGCTATTACATGAAGAGTTTTACACAGCACACTATTTGGCTGACCCTCGATCCATTTAGTTTAAGCTCTACTGTCATTGTGGATAGTCTGAGTGATTTTAATACATACTAAATTCATCTAATACATGTGCATACATATAGAGCTTAGAGAACAAAACTAAAACTAAAACTAAACGTTGGTAGGCTACTGGCAGTGCTGCTTCATTGTAATTTAATGGTGGACATATGCGATGGCATCGTAAGAATGGGGGGTGCGAGATGGGGTGTTTTCTGAAAATATAAACCTTGGCCCAAAAAGTTACGAGCCTTAGAAATGCAAGATCCCGTGGCGCCCCTGAACTTGGAGTGTTTCTCACCAAGACTTGGCCTGACTAGTGGAACAGCGCCGCTATTGCATTATTGGTCTGGCTAGTGGCTAAAGGCTAAAGCCATTAGCTCCCCCACATTGCTGGCTAATATAGGCTAACGTTACCAAAAACAAGTTCATAATTTGAAATCTGCTGCAATTGAAATGATGTGCCATCATTCAAAGTTGATTATTTAAATGTCATTAATAACCGTATTGTTTGTTTTAAATAACTGAATTGCCACTGTTCTTTTATGTAATACCAATTTGTTTTCTTTTTGTTGTTTTTTGCTTGAAGGCTACATGCCACTGTTTTTTGGGATAGGCCTATTTAAAAAAGGAGTGTGTGTTGAAGCATATGGGATTTAATTTATTGTTTTATTTTTACCATGGCATCGAGAATCATGAAATTTCACTGGTATTTGTACTGCAGACATTTTGCCCGAACCACCTCAACTGGCTCCTTTCTACGCAAAGAAGCAGCGGCTCTACTCCAAGTCCTTCACGAATGGCTGAACTTCTCACCCTGTCCCTAAGGGAGATGCCAGCCACCCTTCGGAGGAAACTCATTTCCGCCGCTTATATCCGCGATCTCGTTCTTTCGGTCATGACCCACCCTTCATGACCATAGGTGAGAGTAGGAACGAAGATGGACCGGTAGATTGAGAGCTTTGCCTTCTGGCTCAGCTCTCTCTTTGTCACAACGGTGCGATAGAGCGACTACCGCACCCGCTGCTCCAATTCTCCGGCCTATCTCTCGTTCCATTTTCCCCTTACTCGAGAACAAGACCCCGAGATACTTGAACTCCTTCACTTGGGGTAAAGACTCATTCCCTACTTGGAGTAGACAATTCATCGGTTTCCTGCTGAGAACCATGGCCACAGATTTGGAGGTGCTGATCCTCATCCCAGCCGCTTCACACTCGGCTGCGAACCGATCCAATGAGTGCTGCAGGTCGCAGACTGATGATGCCATCAGGACCACATCATCTGCAAAAAGCAGTGATGCAATCCTCAGCCCACCAACCCGCAGCCCCCCTCCCCCACGGCTACGCCGTGAGATCCTGTCCATGAATACCACAAACAGGATAGGTGACAAAGCGCAGCCTTGGAGGAGGCCAACCCTCACCGGAAACGAGTCCGACTTACTGCCGAAGACCCGGACACAGCTCTCGCTTTGGGAGTACAGAGATTGGATGGCCCTGAGTAGAGACTCCCTCACCCCATACTCTCGCAGCACCTCCCACAGTATCTCCCGGGGAACCCGATCATACGCCTTCTCCAAACCGCATTGTTCCTCCTCAATCCGAGGTTCGACCTATCGGTCGAACACTCCTTTCCAGCACCCTGGAGTATACTTTCCCGGGGAGGCTGAGTAATGTGATGCCTCTGTAGTTGGCACACACTCTCCGGTCCCCCTTTTTGAACAGGGGAACCACCACCCCGGTCTGCCACTCCTTAGGTACTGTCCCCGACTTCCACGCAATGTTGATCAGACGTGTCATCCATGACAGTCCCTCAACACCCAAAGCCTTCAGCATTTCTGGGCGGATCTCATCAACCCCTGGGGCTTTGCCACTGTGGAGTTGTTTGACTACCTCTGTGACCTCCGCCAGGGAGATTGATGCTGATCCCCCATCATCCTCCAGCCCTGTCTCTACTATGTAGGGTGGGTTTGTCGGGTTCAGGAGTTCCTCAAAGTGCTCCTTCCACCTCCCAATCACCTTGTCAGTTGAGGTCAACAACGTCCCATCCTTACTGTATACAGCTTGAATGGTTCCCTGCTTTCCCCTCCTGAGGTGTCGGATGGTCTTCCAGAACCGTTTTGGCGCCAGCCGAAAGTCCTTCTCCATGGTTTCTCCGAACTCCTCCCACACCCGCTGCTTTGCTTCTGCCACGGCCGAGGCTGCAGTCCTTCGGGCCTGTTGGTACCTTGCAACTGCCTCCGGAGTCACCCGGGACAGCATGTCCCGGAAGGCCTCCTTCTTCAATCGGACGGCTCCCCTGACCACCGGTGTCCACCAGGATGTTCGAGGGTTACCGCCCCTTGAGGCACCTAAGACTGAGACCACAACTCTCAGACGCAGCTTTAGCAATGGAGGCTTTGAACATCGCCCACTCCGGTTCAATGCCCCCAGCCTCCACAGGGATGCCAGAGAAGCCCCGCCGGAGGTGTGACTTGAAGGCCTCCCGGACCGGGGACTCCTCCAGACGTTCCCAGTTCACCCGCACTACACGCTTGGGCTTACCAGGTCTGTCCAGAGGCTTCCCCCGCGACCTGACCCAACTCACCACCAGATGGTGATCAGTTGACAGCTCTGCCCCCCTCTTCACCCGAGTGTCCAAAACATATGGCCTCAGGTCCGATGATACGATAACAAAATCAATCATCGACCTAGGGTGCTCTGGTACCAGGTACACTTATGAGCATCCTTATGTTCGAACATGGTGTTCGTTATGGCCATTCCATGACTAGCACAGAAGCCTCATAACAAGCCACCACTCGGGTTCAGATCGGGGAGGCCGTTCCTCCCAATCACGCCTCTCCCAATCACGCCTCTCCTTGCCCACATGTGCGTTGAAGTCCCCCAGCAAGACTAGAGAGTCCCCCTCAGGAGCACCATACAAGGCTCCATCCAGGGTCTCCAAAAAGGCCGTAGGCACAGACAACAGTCAGAGTTTTCCCCCCCATGACCCGCAAGCGTAGGGAGGCGACCCTCTCGTCCACTGGGGGTCCACTCCAACATAGAGGCACTTAGCCGGGGACTCGTAAGTATCCCCACACCAGCCTTGCGCCTCTCACCCTGGGGAGCTCCGGAGAAGAATAGAGTCCAACCCCTATCCAGAAGTGAGGTTCCAGAGCCGAGGCTGTGCGTAGAGGTAAGCCCCACCAGATCCAGCTGATAGCGCTCCACCTCCCGCACAAGCTCCGGCTCCTTCCCTCCCAGAGATGTGACGTTCCACGTCCCCAAAGCCAGCCTCTGCCACCCGGGTCCGATCCGTCGAAAACCTCTGCCTTCACTGCCACCTTTCTGGCAGCGCACCCGACCCCCTTGGTTTTTCCCGCGGGTGGTGAGCCCACGGGACGGAGAAGAAGAGATGTTGTTGTTGTCCACGTTGCTTTTTCGGGCTATGCCCGGCCGGGCTCCGTGGCAAGCCCGGCCACCAGGCGCTCGCTGACGGGTCCTCCTCCTGGGCCTGGCTCCAGAAGGGGACCCCGGGCTTCCTCCGGGCCGGGTATCGTCCTCTCCTTACAGGTTTTTCCATGAGGGTTTTTGAACAATGTTGATCCATGAGGGTTTTATAAATATGTTATAATATATTATTATCTCAATAAAGAAAAAATTACAAATCAAAAATGTTAAGTGTCAACAGAAATCCGAGCTGTTTGAATGGCTTTCTACTATTTACCACTAGTTCTTGTATGATGTTAGTGTATTAGATGAATAATAACAGTTTGTTCACTTCAACAGTTCAGGTGAATTACATGTGTCATTAAAACCATTGTAATGCAAAAAACACTGAATTCATAGCTGATTGCACCTGACGAAGCAAGTTTTGAGGTAACTGTAGTTTTTGGAGTGGCAGTTACTTTACTGGTTGTTGAGGCAGCAGTGCCAGCACTGACGCGTGATTCAAAGACCTGAAAAATATAATAAAAAACTATTGCACATTCACAAGGTCAAAAGAAAGAAATAAAAATAAAAATAAAATTGTAATTTCATCAAAATTGGTTGGTTTGGTTACAGATGTGGCGGTAGTAAGTGTTGTTTTAATTTCTCTAGTTGTGGCATCTGTGATGGTTCTTGGTTCAGTTGTGGATATTTTTGTTAGGGCAACTGTGGATAAAGTTATTGTGTTTGTTTTATTTGGGGCTGCTAATGGTCTTTTGGGGGCCCCTGTGGATATTGCATTTGCAGAAATTGTGGTGGTACTTGGGGCAGCGGAGTTTGTTGGGGAGGCAGTTGATATTGATGTTGGGGCAACTATTCCTAATGGGGAATCTTTGTTTGAAGTTTCACCTCCAGTGGTTGAGGTACGGGAAGCTGTGGTTGTTGCTGCAGCAGTGGTTGTAGTTGGTGCAGCTGTAATTAAAGATTGGGCTAATGTGGTAGTTGGTCCGGGCTGCTGTTGTTGTAGTTGGTGCTACTGTGGATGTAGTTGGGGCTGCTGTAATAGTTAGGGTAGCTGTGAATGTAGTTGGGGCAGTTGTAGTTGGTGCTGATCGTTGGGGCAGCTGTGGTTGTAGTGGGGTCAGTAGTAATTGTAGTTGGTGCTACTGTGGTTGTGGTTGTGGAAGCTGTAGTTGTAGTTAGGGCTGCTGTAGTTGAAGTTGGGGCCGATGTTGTTGTAGTTGGGGCAGCTGTAGTTTTAGTGTGTGCTACTGTGGTTGTAGTTGATGCTGCTGTGGTTGTTGTTGGGGCAACTGTGGTTGTAGTTGGGAGAGCTGTAGTTATAGTTGGTTCTACTTTGGTTGTGGTTTGGGCTGCTGTTGTTGTGGTTGGTGCTACTGTGGATGTAGTTGGAGCTGCTGTAATAGTTAGGGTAGCTGTGAATGTAGTTGGGGCAGTTGTAGTTGGTGCTGATGTGGTTGTCGTTGGGGCAGCTGTGGTTGTTGTGGGGGCAGTAGTAATTGTGGTTGGTGCTACTGTGGTTGTGGTTGGGGAAGCTGTAGTTGTAGTTAGGGCTGCTGTAGTTGTAGTTGGGGCCGATGTTGTTGTAGTTGGGGCAGCTGTAGTTGTAGTTGATGCCACTGTGGTTGTAGTTGGGAGAGCTGTAGTTGTAGTTGGTGCTGAGGTGGTTGTGGTTGGGGCAACTGTAATTGTAGTGGGGGCAGTAGTAGTTGTAGTCGGTGCTGCTGTGCTTGTGCTTGGGGCAGCTATTGTTGTAGTTGGGGAAGCTGTAGTTGTAGTTGGTGCTGAGGTGGTTGTGGTTGGGGCAACTGTAATTGTAGTGGGGGCAGTAGTAGTTTGTGCTGCTGTGGATGTGGTTTGGGAAGCTGTTGTTGTAGTAGGGGCAGCTGTGGTTGTAGTTGGGGCACCTGTTGTTGTAGTTGAGGCAGCTGTAGTTGGTGCTACTATGGTTGCAGTTGGTGCTGCTGTGGTTGTAGTTGGTGCTACTGTGGATGTGGTTGGGGCTGCTGTAGTTGTAGTTAGGGCAGCTGTGAATGAGTCGGAGCAGTTGTAGTTGGTGCTACTGTGGTTGTGGTTGGTACTGCTTTGGTTGTAGTTGGGGCAGCTGTGGTTGTAGTTTGGAAGGATGTAGTATTAGTTTGTGCTGAGGTGGTTGTGGTTAGGGCAACTGTAATTGTAGTGGGGGCAGTAGTAGTTGTAGTTGGGGCAGCTGTAATTGTAGTCGGTGGTACTGTGGTTGTTGTTGGTGGTGTGGTGGTTGTACTTGGGGCAGCTGAAGTTATAGTTGGTGATGCTGTGGTCGTGGTTGGGGCAGCTGTTGTTGCAGTTGGGGTAGATGTAGTTGGTGATGCTGTGGTTGTAGTTGGGGCAGCTGTTGTTGTAGTTGGGGCAACTGTAATTGTAGTTGGTGTTACTGTGGTTGTAGTTGATGCTGCTGTGGTTGTAGTTGGGGCAGCTGTGGTTGTAGTTGGGAAAGCTTTGGTTGTAGTTGGTGATGCTGTGGTTGTAGTTGGGGCAGCTGTTGTTGTAGTTGGGGCAACTGTAATTGTAGTTGGTGCTACTGTAGTTGTTGTTGGTAGTGCTGTGGTTGTGGTTGGGGCAGCTGTTGTTGTAGTTGGGTCAGCTGTAGTTGTAGTTGGTGCTATTGTGGTTGTTGTTGGTGGTGTGGTGGTTGTATTTAGGGCAGCTTTAGTTGGAGTTGGTGATGCTGTGGTTGTGGTTTGGGCAACTGATGTTGTAGTTGGGGCAGTTTTAGTTGTAGTTGGTGATGCTGTGGTTGTAGTTGGGGCAGCTGTTGTTGTACTTGAGGCAGCTGTAGTTGTAGTTGGTGCTATTGTGGTTGCGGTTGGGGCTGCTGTTGTTGTAGTTGGTGCTACTGTGGATGTGTTTGGGGCTACGGTAGTTGTAGTTAGGGCAGCTGTGAATGTTGTAGGGACAGTTGTAGTTGTAGCTGGTGCTGATGTGCTTCTGGTGGGGTATCCGTTGTTGTAGTTGGGGCAGCTGTAGTTGCAGTTGGGGCTCCTGTGGTTCTTGTTGGTTGTGTGGTGGTTGTAGTTGGGGACGATGTAGTTGTAGTTGGTGATGCTGTGGTTGTTGTTTCAGCAGCTGTTGTTGTAGTTTGGGCAGCTGTAGTTGTAGATGGTGATGCTGTGGATGTGGTTGGGGCTGCTGTAGTTGTAGTTAGGGCAGCTGTGAATGTTGTTGGGGCAGTTGTAGTTGTAGTTGGTGCTGATGTGGTTGTGGTTGGGACAGCTGTGGTTGTAGTTGATAAAAACGTAGTTGTAGTTGATGCTGCTGTGGTTTAGTTGGGGCAGCTGTTGTTGTAGTTGGGGCAGCTGTAGTTGTAGTTGGTGCTACTGTGGTTGCAGTTGGTGCTGCTGTGGTTGTAGTTGGTGCTACTGTGGATGTGGTATGGGCTGCTGTAGTTGTAGTTAGGGAAGCTGTGAATGTAGTTGGGGCATTTGTAGCTGTAGTTCGTGCTGATGTGGTTGCAGTTGGTGCTGCTGTGGTTGTAGTTGGTGCTACTGTGGTTATAGTTGGGGCTGCTGTGGTTGTAGTTTGGGCGGTAGTAGTTGTAGTTGGTGCTACCATGGATGTGGTTGAGGATGCTGTTGTTGTAGTTAGGGCTACTGTAGTTGGGGCAGCTGTAGTTGTAGTTGGTGGTGATGTGGTGGTTGTAGTTGGGGCAGCTGTAGTCATAGTTGGTGATGCTGTGGTCGTAGTTGGGGCAGCAGTCGGTGTAGTTCGGGCAACTGTAATTGTAGTTGGTACTTCTGTGGTTGTAGTTGGTGCTGCTGTGGTGGACGTTGGGGCAGATGTGGTTGTAGATGGGAAAGCTGTAGTTGTAGTTGGTGCTGAGGTGGTTGTGAGTGGGGCTGCTGAGGTTTTTGTTAGGGCAGCTGTAAATGTACTAGGGGCAGTTGTAGTTGTAGTTAGTGCTGCTGTGCTTGTGGTTGGGATAGCTGTTGTTGTAGTTGTGGCAGCTGTAGTTGTAGTTGGTGCTGCTGTGGTTATTTTTAGTGGTGTGGTGGTTGTAGTTGGGGCAGTTTTAGTTGTAGTTGGTGCTGATGTGGTTGTGGTTGGGGCAGCTGTGATTGTAGTTGGGGCAGCTGTAGTTGTACTAGGTGTTACTGTGGTTGTGGTTGGGGAAGCTGTTGTTGTAGTTAGGGCTGCTGTGGTTGTAATTGGGGCAGCTGTTGTTGTAGTTGGGGCAGCTGTAGTATTAGTTGGTGCTGAGGTGGTTGTGGTTGGGACAACTGTTATTGTAGTGGGGGCATTAGTAGTTATAGTTGGTGCTGCTGTGCTTGTGGTTGGGGCAGCTGTTGTTGTAGTATGGGCAGCTGTAATTGTAGTTGTGAAAGCTATAATTGTAGTTGGTGATGCTGTGGTTGTGGTTTGGGCTGCTGTAGTTGTAGTTAGGGCAGCTGTGAATGTAGTAGGGGCAGTTGTAGTTGTAGTTGGTACTGCTGTGCTTGTAGTTGAGGCAGCTGTATTTGTAGTTGGTGCTACTATGGTTGTTGTTGGTGGTGTGGTGGTTGCGGGTGGGACAGCTGTAGTTGTAGTTGGTGATGCTTTGGTTTTCTTTGGGGCAGCTGTTGTTGTAGTTGGGGCAGCTGTAGTTGTAGTTGTTGTTACTTTGGTTGTAGGTAGTGCTGCTGTGGTTGTAGTTGGAGCAGCTTTTGTTGTAGTTGGAAACGATGTAGTATTAGTTGGTTCTGAGGTGGTTGTGGTTGGGGCCACTGTACTTGGAGTGGGGGCAGCTGTTGTTGTAGTTGGTGCTACTGTGGTTGTTGTTGGTGGTGTGGTGGTTGTAGTTGGCGCAGCTGTAGTTGTAGTTGGTGCTACTGTCGTTGTTGTTGGGTGTGCGGTGGTTGTAGTTGGGGCAGCTGTAATTGTAGTTGGTGATGCTGTGGTTGTGGCAGCTGTGGTTGTGGTTGGGGCAGCTGTCGTTGTAGTTGGGAAAGCTGTAGTTGTAGTTGGTGCTACTGTGGTTGTGTTTGGGAAAGCTGTTGTTGTAGTTAGGGCTGCTGTGGTTGTGGTTGGGCCAACAGTTGTTGTAGTTTGGGCAGCTGTAGTTGTAGTTGGTGCTACTGTGGTTGCAGTTGGTGCTGCTGTGGTTGTAGTTGGTGCTACTGTGGATATGGTTGGGGCTGCTGTAGTTGTAGTTAGGGCAGCTGTGAATGTAGTTGGGGCAGTTGTAGTTGTAGTTGGTGCTGATGTGGTTGTGGTTGGGGTAGCTGTGGTTGTATTTGGGACAGCTGTAGTTGTAGTTGGTGCTACTTTGGTTGCAGGTAGTGCTGCTGTGGTTTTAGTTGGGGCAGCTGTTGTTGTAGTTGGAAAATATGTAGTATTAGTTGGTGCTGAGGTTGTTGTAGTTGGGGCAGCTGTAATTGTAGTGGGGGCAGTTGTAGTTGTAGGTGGTGCTGCTAGGCTTATGGTTGGGGCAGCTGTTGTTGTAGTTGATGCTACTGTGGTTCTTGTTGGTGGTGTGGTGGTTGTAGTTGGGGCAGCTGTAGTTGTAGTTTGTGCTACTGTCGTTGTTGTTGGTGGTGTGGTGGTTGTAGTTGGGGCAGCTGTAGTTGTAGTTGATGCTGTGGTTTGTGGTTGGGGCAGCTGTAGTTGTAGTTGGGGCAGCTGTAGTTGTAGTTGGTGATGCTGTGGTTGTGGTTGCGGCAGCTCTTCTTTTAGTTTGGGAAGCTGTAGATGTAGTTAGTGCTACTGTGGGTTTTGTTGGTGGTGTGGTGGTTGTAGTTGAGGCAGCTGTAGTTGAAGTTGGTGATGCTGTGGTTGTGATTGGGGCAGCTGTAGTTGTAGTTGGGAAAGATGTAGTATTAGTTGATGCTGAGGAGGTTGTGGTTGGGGCAACTGTAATTGTAGTCGGGGCAGTAGTAGTTGTAGATGGTTCTGCTGTGCTTGTGGTTGGGGCAGCTGTTGTTGTAGTTGGGGCAGCTGTAATTGTACTTGGTACTACTGTGGTTGTTGTTGGTGCTTCTGTGGTTGTAGTTGGGGCAACTGTGGTTGTAGTTGGGATAGCTGTAGTTGTAGTTGGTGCTGATGTGGTTGTGGTGTGGGCAACTGTTGTTGTAGTTGGGGCAGCTGTAATTGTAGTTGGTGCTACTGTAGTTGTTGTTGGTAGTGTGGTGATTGAAGTTGGGGCAGCTGTGGTTGTAGTTTGTAATTCTGTGGTTGTGGTTGGGGCAGCTGTTGTTGTAGTTGGGGCAGCTATAATTGTAGTTGGTGATGCTGTGGTTATATTTGGGGCAGCTGTCAGTGTAGTTGGGGCAACTGTAATTGTAGTTGGTACTGCTGTGGTTGTAGTTTGTGCTGCTGTGGTTGTTGTTGGTGGTGTGGTGGTTGAAATTGGGGCAGCTGTGGTTGATGTTGGTGTTGAGGTATCGTGGTTGGGGCAGCAGTTATTGTTGTTAGAATTAGAATTAGAATGCCTTTTATTGTCATTATACACAGGTACAATGAGATTAAGCAATCACCAAACGGTGCAGTACAGAGTAAAACAGGAATAAGATAAGATAAAATAAAATAAATAAAAGTATAAAATAAGATAAGATATGATGGGTGCGTAGTCCCGATAAAAATATATCCACATGTCTATGTACATTACAGTAAGAAAATATCTAAATCTATGTATGAAATTCACAGCTGAAAAATACGTCTATACAGGTATTGCACGGAATTTAACAGGTATTGCACGGAATTAAATAAATATACATATATGACTATTGCACAGGGGTTACAAATTTGAGTTCAGCAGGGTTATTGCCTGGGGGAAGAAGCTGTTTTTAAATCTGTTTGTTCTGGTCTTGAGGCACCTGTAGCGCCTCCCAGAGGGCAGCAGGACAAACAGACCAGAGCCAGGGTGAGAGCTGTCCTTTTGGATAGTTTTGGCTCTGCAGAGGCAGCGAGAGGTGTAGATGTCCGTTAGGGAAGGGAGAGAGCAGCCAATGGTCTTTTGTGCTGTCTTTATGACTCTCTGTATCCTCGCCTTGTCTGCTACAGAGCAGCTGCCATACCACACTGTGATGCAGTATGTCAGCAGGCTCTCGATTGATGAGCGGTAGAAGGTCAGCAGTAAGGTGGAATTCAGCTTGTGCTTCCTGAGGATTCTCAGGAAGTGTAGCCGCTGCTGAGCCTTCTTGATGATGGCGGTGACGTTCTCTGTCCAGGAGATGGTGGCCGAGATAGTCACGCCCAGAAACTTGATGGTGTGAACACGCTCCACACTCTCGCAGTTGATGTAGAGGGGGGCTGGGTCCGTGCGGTGCCTCCTGAAGTCAATGATGATCTCCTTGGTTTTCTTGGTGTTTAGAACAAGATTGTTCTCAGAGCACCAAGCAACCAGCTTCAGGACCTCCTCTCTGTCGGCCGCCTCATCAGCCCTGGAGATGAGACCGACCACCGTGGTATCGTCCGCAAACTTGACGAAGAGGTTGTCATTGTGGGCCGGCCTGCAGTCTTGGGTGTAGAGGCAGTACAGGAGGGGGCTCAGCACGCACCCCTGTGGGGAGCCGATGCTCAGCGTGCGGGTGGAGGGCAACTGTAAATGTTGTTGGTGCTACTGTGGTTGTGGTTGGGACAGCTGTTGTTGTAGTTAGGGCAGCTGTGGTTGTAGTTGGGGCAGCTGTAGTTGTAGTTGGTACTATTGTGGTTGTGGTTGGTGGTGTGGTGTTTGTAGTTGGGGCAGCTGTAGTTGTAGTTGGTGATGCTGTGGTTGTGCTTGAGGCATCTGTGGTTGTAGTTGGGGCAGCTGTGGTTGCAGTTGGTGATGCTTTGGTTATGGTTGGGGCAGCTGTCGGTGTTGTTGGGGCAACTGTAAATGTTGTTGGTGCTACTGTGGTTGTGGTTGGGACAGCTGTTGTTGTAGTTTGGGCTGCTGTGGTTGTAGTTGGGGCTGCAGTTGTTTTAGTTGGGGCAGCTGTAGTATTAATTGGTGCTGAGGTGGTTGTGGTTGGGACATCTGTATTTGTAGTGGGGGCAGTAGTAGTTGTAGTTGGTGCTGCTGTGCTTGTGGTTGGGGCAGCTGTTGTTGTAGTTGGGGCAGCTGTGGTTGTAGTTGGGGCAGCTGTTGTTGTAGTTGGGGCAACTTTAATTGTTGTTGGTGCTACAGTGGTTGTAGTTAGTGCTACTGTGGTTGTAGTTCGGGCAGCTGTGGTTGTAGTTGGGAAATCTGTAGTTATAGTTGGTGATGCTGTGGTTGTGGTTGCTGCAGCCGATGTTGTAGTTGGGGCAGCTGTAGTAGTAGTTGGGAAAGCTGTAGTTATAGTTGGTGATGCTGTGGTTGTAGTTGGGGCAGCTGTTGTTGTAGTTGGTGCAGCTGTAGTTGTAGTTGGTGCTGCTGTGGTTGTAGTTGGTGCTACTGTGGATGTGGTTGGGGCTGCTTTAGTTGTAGTTAGGGCAGCTGTGAATGTAGTTAGGGCAGTCATAGTTGTAGTTGGTGCTGATGTGGTTGTGGTTGGGGCAGGTGTGGTTGTAGTTGGGAACGCTGTAGTTGTAGTTGGTGCTACTGTGGTTGTGGTATGGGAAGTTGTTGTTGTAGTATGGGAAGCTGTTGTTTTAGTTAGGGCTGCTGTGGTTGGAATTGGGGCAGCTGTTGTTGTAGTTGGGGCAGCTGTAGTTGTAGTTGGTGCTACTGTGGTTGTAGTTTGTGCTACTGTGGATGTGCTTGGGGCTGCTTTAGTTGTAGTTATGGTAGCTGTGAATGTAGTTTGGGCAGTTGTAGTTGTAGTTGGTGCTGATGTGGTTGTGGTTGGGGCAGCTGTGGTTGTAGTTGGGACAGCTGTTGTTGTAGTTGGTGATGCTGTGGTTGAAGTTGGGGCAGCTGTTGTTGCAGTTGGTGCTACTGTGGTTGTTGTTGGTGGTGTGATGGTTGTAGTTGGTGCAGCTGTAGTTGTAGTTGGTGATGCTCTGGTTGTGATTGGGGCAGCTGTTGTTGTAGTTGGGGCAGCTGTAGTTGTAGTTGGTGATGATGTGGTTGTAGTTGGGGCAGCTATTGTTGTAGTTGAGGCAGCTGTAGTTGTAGTTGGTGCTATTGTGGTTGTGGTTGGGGCTGCTGTTGTAGTTAGGGCAGCTGTTAATGTAGTATGGGCAATTGTAGTTGTAGTTGGTGCTAACGTGGTTGTTGTTGGTGGTGTGGTGGTTGCAGTTGGGGCAACTGTAGTTGTAGTTGGTGATGCTGTGGTTGTGGTTTGGGTAGCTGTTGTTGTAGTATGGGCAGCTGTAGTTGTAGGCGTTGCTGAGGTGGTTGTGGTTGGGGCAACTGCAATTGTAGTGGCGGCAGTGGTAGTTGTAGTTGGTGCTGCTTTTCTTATGGTTGGGGCAGCTGTTGCTGTAGTTGGGTCAGCTGTAATTGTAGTTGGTGGGACTGTGGTTGTTGTTGATAGTGTGGTGGTTGTAGTGAGGTCAGCTTTAGGTGTAGTTTGTGATGCTGTGGTCGTGGTTGGGGCAGCTGTTGTTGTGGTTGGGAAAGCTGTAGTTGTAGTTGGTGATGCTGTGGTTTTGGTTGTTGAAGCCGTTGTTGTAGTTGGGGGAGCTGTAGTTGTAGTTGGTGATGCTGTGGTTGTATTTGGGGCAGCTTTTGTTCTAGTTGAGGCAGCTTTAGTTGTAGTTGGTGCTATTGTTGTTGTGGTTGGGGCTGCTGTTGTTATACTTCGGGGCAGCTGTAGTTGTAGTTGGTGCTACTGTGGTTGTTGGTGGTGTGGTGGTTGTAATTTGGGAAGCTGTGGTTGTAGTTGGTGATGCTCTGGTTGTGGTGTGGGCAGCTGTTTTTGTTGGGACAACTGTAATTTTAGTTGGTGCTATATTGGTTGTAGTTGGTTCTGCTCTGGTTGTAGTTGGGGCAGCTGTGGTTGTAGTTGGGATAGCTGTAGTTGTAGTTGGTGCTGATGTGGTTGTGGTGTGGGAAGCTGTTGTTGTAGTTGGGGCAGCTGTAATTGTAGTTGGTGCTACTGTAGTTGTTGTTGGTAGTATGGCGGTTGTAGTTGGGGCAGCTGTGGTTGTAGTTGGTAATTCTGTGGTTGTGGTTGGGGCAACTGTTGTTGTAGTTGGGGCAGTTGTAGTTGTAGTTGGTGCTGCTGTGCTTCTGGTTGGGGTATCCGTTGTTGTAGTTGGGGCAGCCCTAGTTGTAGTTGGGGCTCCTGTGGTTCTTGTTGTTGGTGTGGTGGTTGTAGTTGGGGACGCTGAGGTTGTAGTTGGTGATGCTGTGGTTGTTTTTGCAGCAGCTGCTGTTGTAGTTTGGGCAGCTGTAGTTGTAGATGGTGATGCTGTGGATGTGGTTGGGGCTGCTGTAGTTGTAATTAGGGCAGCTGTGAATGTAGTTGGGGCAGCTGTAGTTGTAGTTGGTGCTGCTGTGCTTCTGGTTGGGGTATCCGTTGTTGTAGTTGGGGCAGTTGTTGTTGTAGTTGGGGCAGCTGTAGTTGTAGTTGGTGCTACTGTGGTTGTAGTTGGCGCTACTGTGAATGTGCTTGGGGCTGCTGTAGTTGTAGTTAGGGCAGCTGTGAATGTAGTTTGGGCAGTTGTAGTTGGTTCTGATTTGGTTGTGGTTGGGGCAGCTGTGGTTGTAGTTGCGACAGCTGTTGTTGTAGTTGGTGATGCTGTGGTTGTTGTTGGTGGTGTGGTGGTTGTAGTTGGGGCAGCTGTAGTTGTAGTTGGTGATGCTGTGGTTGTGATTGGGGCAGCTGTTGTTGTAGTTGGGGCAGCTGTAGTTGTAGTTGGTGATGATGTGGTTGTAGATGGGGCAGCTATTGTTGTAGTTGAGGCAGCTGTAGTTGTAGTTGGTGCTATTGTGGTTGTGGTTGGGGCTGCTGTTGTTGTAGTTGGTGTTACTGTGGATGTGGTTGGGGCTGCTTTAGTTGTAGTTAGGGCAGCTGTTAATGTAGTATGGGCAGTTGTAGTTGTAGTTGGTGCTAACGTGGTTGTTGTTGGTGGTGTGGTGGTTGCAGTTGGGGCAACTGTAGTTGTAGTTGGTGATGCTGTGGTTGTGGTTTGGGTAGCTGTTGTTGTAGTATGGGCAGCTGTAGTTGTAGGTGTTGCTGAGGTGGTTGTGGTTGGGGCAACTGTAATTGTAGTGGCGGCAGTAGTAGTTGTAGTTGGTGCTGCTTTTCTTATGGTTGTTGAAGCCGTTGTTGTAGTTGGGGGAGCTGCAGTTGTGGTTGGTGATGCTGTGGTTGTATTTGGGGCAGCTGTTGTTCTAGTTGAGGCAGCTTTAGTTGTAGTTGGTGCTATTGTTGTTGTGGTTGGGGCTGCTGTTCTTGAACTTCGGGGCAGCTGTAGTTGTAGTTGGTGCTACTGTGGTTGTTGTTGGTGGTGTGGTGGTTGTAGTTTGGGAAGCTGTGGTTGTAGTTGGTGATGCTTTGGTTCTGGTGTGGGCAGCTGTTGTTGTTGGGACAACTGTAATTTTAGTTGGTGCTATTGTGGTTGTAGTTGGTGCTGCTCTGGTTGTAGTTGGGGCAGCTGTGGATGTAGTTGGGATTGCTGTAGTTGTAGTTGGTGCTGATGTGGTTGTGGTGTGGGAAGCTGTTGTTGTAGTTGGGGCAGCTGTAATTGTAGTTGGTGCTACTGTAGTTGTTGGTGGTATGGTGGTTGTAGTTGGGGCAGCTGTGGTTGTAGTTGGTAATTCTGTGGTTGTGTTTGGGGCAGCTGTTGTTGTAGTTAGGGCAGCTGTGGTGGTAGTTGGGAAAGCTGTAGTTGTAGTTGGTACTGATGAGGTTGTGGTTGGGGCAGCTGTTGATGTAGTTGAGGCAACTGTAGTTTTAGTTAGTGCTACTGTGGTTGTAGTTCGTGCTGCTGTGCTTGTAGTTGGGGCAGCTGATGTTGTAGACAGGGCAGATGTGGTTGTAGTTCGGAAAGCTGTAGTTGTAATTGGTGCAGATGTGGTTGTGGGTAGGGCAACTGTAATTGTAGTGGGGACAGTAGTAGTTGTAGTTGATGTTACTGTGGTTGCAGTTGGTGGTGCGGTAGTTGTAGTTGGGGCAGCTGTAGTTGTAGCTAGTGATGCTGTGGTTGTGTTTGGGGCAGCTGTTGGCGCAGCTTCAGTTGTAGTTGGTGCTGCTCTGGTTGTAGTTGGGGCAGCTGTTGTTTTAGTTGGTGCTACTGTAGATGTTGTTTGGGCTACTGTGGTTGTAGTTGGTTCTGCTGTGATTGTGGTTGGGGTGGCAGGAGATGTAGTTGGTGCTACTGTGGATATTGTTGGGGCTGCTGTAGTTGTAGTTAGGGCAGATGTGAAACTAGTTGTGTCAGCTGTAGTTGTCGTTGGTGCTGATGTGGTTGTGGTTGGGGCAGCAGTAATTTTAGTGGGGGCAGTAGTAGTTGTAGTTGGTGCCGCTGCCGTTGTGGTTGGGGAAGCTGCTTTTGTAGTATGGGCAAATTTAGTTGTAGTTGGTAATGCTGTGGTTGTAGTTGCGGCAGGTGTTGTTGTAGTCAGGGCAGCTGTGGTTGTAGTTGGTGATACTGTAGTTATAGTTGCTGCTCGTGGTCTTGTAGTTGGGGCAGCTGTTGTTGTAGTTAGGGAAGCTGTTGTTGTAGTTCGGAAAGCTATAGTTGTCATTGGTACAGATCTGGATGTGGTTGGGGCAACTGTAATTGTAGTGGGGGCAGTAGTAGTTGTAGTTGGTGCTTCTGTGGTTGTAGTTGGTGGTGCGGTGGTTGTAGTTGGGGTAGCTGTAGTTGTTGCTGGTGATGCTGTCGTTGTGCTTGGGGCAGCTGTCGTTGTACTTGGGGCAGCTGTAGTTAAAGTTTTGGCTACTGTGGTTGAAGTTGGTTCTTAGTTCTTATTAGTTGTATTTGGTGGTGCTGGGGTATTGGTTGGGTCAGCTGTTGATGTAGTTGGGGCAGCTGTAGTGTCAGTTGGTGCCACTGTAGTTGTAGTTTGTGCTGCTCTGGTTGTAGATGGGGAAGCCATAGTTTTAGTTGGTGCTACTGTGGATGTGGTTAGGGCTCCTGTTGTTGTAGTTGGTGATGATTTGATTTTGTTTGGGGTAGCTGTTGGTGCAGTGGTGGCAGTAGTAGTTGTAGTTGTTGATATTGTGGTTGTAGTTAGGGCTGCTGTGGTTGTAGTTGGGGCAGCTGTTGTTGTGCTTGGGGCAGCTGTCGTTGTAGCTGGGTCAGCTGTAGTTGTAGTTTGCGATGCTGTGATTGTAGTTGGGGCAGCTGTGGTTGTAGTTGGTGGTGCGGTGGCTGTAGTTGGTGCTACTGTGGATGTGGTTGGGGCTGCTGTTTTTGTAGTTAGGGCAGCTGTGAATGTAGTTGGTGCAGCTGTAGTTGTAGTTGTAGTTGGTGCTGATGTGGTTGTAGTTGGTGTTGCTGTAGTTGTAGTTGGGGCAGTAGTAGTTGAAATTGGTGCTACTGTGGTTGTAGTTGGGGCAGCTGTAGTTGTAGTTGGTTTTACTGTGGTTGTAGTTGTTGCTGCTGTGGCTGTATTTGGGGCAGCTGTTATTGTATTAAGGGCAGCTGTGGTTTTAGTTTGAAAAGTTGTAGTTGTAGTTGGTGCTGCTGTGGTTGTAGTTGGTGCTGCTGTGGCTGTAGTTGGTGCCACTGTGGATGTGGTTGGGGCTGCTGTTTTTGTAGTTAGGGCAGCTGTGAATGTAGTTGGGGCAGCTGTAGTTGTAGTTGGTGCTGATGTGGTTGTAGTTGGTGTTGCTGTGGTTGTAGTTGGGGCAGTAGCAGTTGAAATTGGTGCTGCTGTGGTTGTAGTTGGGGTAGTTGTAGTTGGTTTTACTGTGGTTGTGGTTGTTGCTGCTGTGGCTGTATTTGGGGCAGCTGTTGTTTTAGTTTGGAAAGTTGTAGTTGTAGTTGGTGCTGCTGTGGTTGTAGTTGGTGCTGCTGTGGTTGTAGTTGGGGCAGCAGTTGTAGTTACGGCAGCTGTGGTTGTATTTGGGAAAGCTGTAGTTGTAATTGGGGCAGCTGTGGTTGTATTGGGGGCAGTAGTAGGTGTAGTTGATGCTGCTGTGGTTGTGGTTGTGGCAGCTGTTGTTGTAGTTGGGGCAGCTGTAGTTGTAGTTGGTGCTACTGTGGTTGTAGTTGGTGCTGCTGGTGTTGTAGATAGGGCAGATGTTGTTGTTATTGGGGTAGCTGTAGTTGTGATCGGTGCTGATGAGGTTGTGGTTGGTGTAACGATGGTTGTAGTTGGTGCAGATGTTGTAGTTAGGGCAGCTATGGTTGTAGTTGGGGAAGATGTTGTTATAGTTGGGGCAGCTGTAGTTGTAGTTAGTGCAGCTGTAGTTGTGGTTGGTGCTGTTGTGGTTGGGGCAGCTGTTGTAGTTGGGGAAACTATCGTTGTAGTTTGTGCTACTGTGGATGTAGTTGGTCCTGCTGTGGATCTAGTTGGTGATGATGTGGTTGTGGTTGGGGCAGCTGTGGTTGTAGTGGGTGCAGTAGTAATTGTAGTTGGTGCTGCTGTGGTTGTGGTTGGGGCAGCCATGGCTGTAGTTAAGGCAGCAACAGTTGTGGTTGGTGTTGCTGTGGTTGTGGTTGGGTCAGCAGTAGTTGTAATTTGTGTCGCAGTAGTTGTAGTTGGGACAACTGTGGTTGTAAATTGGGCAGTTATGGTTGGTGTTGGGGCACCTGTGTTTGTAGTTGGTTCAGCTGTAGTTGTAGATGGTGCAACTGTAGTTGTAATTGGTGCTGCTGTGGTTGTGGTTGGGGCAGCTGTGGTTGTAGATAGTGCAGCTGTGGTTGTAGTTTGGGAAGCTGTAGCTGTAGATGCTGCTGATGTGGTGGTGGATGGGGCAGCTGTTGTTGTAGTTGGTGCAGCTGTAGTTGGGTTTGGTGCAACTGTGTTTGTAGTTGGTGCTACTGTGGTTGTGGTTGGGGCAGCTGATGTTGTAGTAAGGGCAGCTGCAGTTGTGGTTGGTGCTAATGTGGTTGTGGTTTTGGCAGCAGAAGTTGTAGTTCGTGCCGCAGTGGTTGTTGCTGGGACAGCTGTTGTTGTAATTGGGGCAGCTATGGTTGTAGTTGGGGCAGCTGTAGTTGTAGTTGGTTTAACCACAGCTACCCTCACTACAACAAAAGCTTCCACAACTACAACTACAACCAAAGAATCACCAACTACAACTACCGCTACCCCAACTACAACCACAGGATCACCAACTACAACCACGGTAGCACCAACTACAACTACAGCTGCCCTAACTACAACCACAGCTGCCACAACCGCAACCACATCAGCACCAACTACAATTACTGCTGCCAACTACAACCACAGCTGCCCCAATCACAACCAAATCAGCACCAATCACAACTAAAGCTGCACTATCTTCCTCTACAAAAGCCCCAACTACGACATCTTCCCAAACTACAACCGCAGTTGCCTTTAATACAACATCTGCACTAACTACGAACACCGTTACACCAACCATAACCTCATCAGAACCTATCACCCATACAGCAACCCCAACTGCAACTACAGCTGCCCCAACCACAACAACAGCTGCCCAAATTACAACCACAGCTGTCCCAACAACCACAAAAGCACCAACTACTACAGCTGCTGCCCCAACTGCAATCACAGCTGCCCTGTCTACAACAGCTGCCCCAACTACAACAACAAACCAAAACTGCCCCAACCACAACCACAAAAGCACCAACTGCAAGTACAACTGCTGTCCAATCCACAACCACAGTAGCACCAACTACAACAACTACTGCCCCCACTACAACCACAGCTGCCCCAACCACAACCACAGCTGCACCAACTACAACTACAGCAGCACCAACTGCTACAGTTGCTGCCAAAACTACAACCGCAGCTGCCCTAACAACCAGTGTAGCACAAACTAATTCTACAGCTGCCCCTTCTACAACGACAACTTCCCCAACTACAACCGCAGCTGCCCTAACAACAAACACAGCTGCCCCAACTACATCCACAGTTGCCCCGAACACAACCACAGTTGGACAAACTATAACCACAGCGGCCAAAACCACAACAAAAGCTTCCCCAACCACAACAACAGCATCACAAACTACAACTACAGCTGTCCCTACTACAACATCATCTTCCACAATCAAAACCGAAGCTGCCCCAACTACAACCACCGTTACACCAAACACAAACACAGCTGCCCTAACTACAACAACCGCTGGCCCAACTGCAACCACAGTAGCACCAACTACAACTACAGCTGCCCAAGCTGCCCCAACCACAACCACAGCATCACCAACTACAGTTACTACTGCCCCCACTACAACCACAGCTGCCCCAATAACAACCACATCAGCTGCAGTTTTAGTTGGGGCTGCTGTAGTTGTAGTTGGTTCTGCTGCGGTTTTGGTTGGGACAGCTGTTGTTGTAGTTGGGGCAGCTGTCGTTGTAGTTGGTGCTACAGTAGTTGGTACTACTATGGTTGTACTTGGGGCAGCTGTCGTAATTTGTGTTACTGCAGTTGTAGGTTGTTCTACTGTAGTCGTGGTTAGGGCAGTTGTGGTTGTAGATGCGGCAGCTGAGGTTGTAGTTGGAGCAGCTGTGGCTGTAGTTGGGGCAGCAGTTGTAGTTGGTGTTACTGTAGTTTTAATTGGTGCTGCCGTTGATGTTGGCTCTGCTGTGGTATTTGTTGGGGCTGTTGTAGTTGTGGCAGCTGTCATTGTAATTGGTGCTGCTGTGGTTGTGGTTGGGGCAGAATTTGTTGTAGTTTGTACTGATGTGGTTGTGCCTGGGGCAGCTGTGGTTGGTGCTGCTATGGATGTGGTTTGGGCAGCGGTTGTAGTTTGAGCAGCTGTGGTTGTAGTTTGTGCTGCTGTTGTTGTAGTTGGGGAAGCTGTCGTTGTAGTTGGGGCAGCTGTAGATGTAGTTGGGGCAGCTGTCGTAATCGGTGATACTTTAGTTGTATGTGGTTCTAATGTGGTTGTTGTTGTTGCTGCTGTGGTTGTAGTTGGGGCTTTTGTGGTTGTAGTTGAGGCAGTTGTTGTAGTTGTGGCAGCTGTAGTTGTAGTTGGCGCTGATGTGGTTGTGGTTGGAATAGGTGTGATTGTATTTGGGGCAGCTGTAGTTTTAGTTGGTTCCACTGTAGATGTAGTTGGAACTGCCGTGTTTTTAGTTGGGACAGCTGTGGTTGTGTTTAGGGTAACTGTGGTTGTAGTTGGTGCAGCAGCAGTTGTAGTTGGTGCTGCTGTCGTGACTTTGGAAGCTGTAGTTGTCGTTGGTGCTGCTGTCGTTGTAGTTGGGGTAATTGTAGTTTTTGTTGGTACTTCTGTAGTAGTAGTTGTTGCTGCTGTGGTTGTGATTGGGGCAATCGTGGTTGTACTCGGGGCAGTTGTTGTCTTAGTTGGGGCAGCTTTAGTTGATGTTCGTGCTGCTGTGGTTGTCGTTGGTGCTGATGTGGTTTTAGTATGTGCTGCTGTGGTTGTGGTTGGGGCAGCTGTGTTGGTGGTTGGGGAGATTGTGGTTGTAGTGGTTGCTGCTATGGTTGTAGTTGGTGCTGTCCTGGTTGTGGTTGGGGATGCTTTGGTTGTAGTTAGGGCAGCTGTGGTTGTAGTTGGGGCAACTGTAGTTGTTATTGGTGCATCTTTGGTTGTAGTTGGGGCCAGTATGGTTTTATTTGGGACCGCTGTTTTTGGTGTTGGGGAAGCTGTTGTAATTGTTGGGCCAGTTGTGGTTGTATTTGGTACCGTTTTGATTTTGGTTGGGGCAGCTGTGGTTGTGGTTGCGGCAGCTGTAGTTGTAGTGTGTGCTGCTGTGGTTGGGGCAACTGTTGTTTTAGTTGGAATAACTGTGGTTGTTGTTGGGGCAAATGTGGTTGTGGCTTTGGCAGCTTTAGTTATAGTTTGGGCCACTGTGGTTGTTGTTATGGATTCTGTAGTTGTATTGGTGGCTGATTTGGTTATTGTTGTTGCTGCTGGCGTTTTACTTGGAGCAGCTGTAGCTGTTGTTATTGGGGTGGCTGTGGTTGTAGTTGATGCGGCTCTGCCTCTGGTTGTTAGAGTGGCTGTAGTTTTGGATTGGCCTGCTGTGGAAGGGGTAGCTTTGGTTGTGGTTGCAGCAGCTACGGTAGTAGTTGTAGTTTGGGCAAGTGTAGTGTTTGTGGGGGGCGTGGAGGTTATTGTTGTAGCAGCTGTGGGTTTTGTTGGGGTTGCCGTGAATTTGGTTTTTGTTGGGACAACAGTTGTTTGGGTGTGTACGGCAGTTCTAGTTAAGGTAACTGTTGTCGTCATTGGGGCCGCTGTTTGTTTTGTTGAAGTGGTTTTAGTATTTGTTGGGGCAGCTGTTGTTGGTGTGGCTCTGCCTGTGGTCGTTGTTAGAGTGGCTGTGGTTTTGGGTTGGCCTGCTGTGGAAGGGGTAGCTTTGGTTGTAGTTGGGTCAGCTACGGTTTTAGTTGTAGTTTGGGCATGTGTAGTTTTGGTTGGGGGGGTGGAGATTATTGTTGTGGCAGCTGTGGTTTTTGTTGAGGCGGCCGTGAATGTGTACAGATGGGACAGCTGTAGTTTTGGTTGGGATGACAGTGGTTTTGGTTAGGGCGGCTGTGGTTGAAGTGGCTTTAGTATTTGTTGGGGCAGCTGTGGTTGGGGTGGCTCTGGTTGTTTTGGGAGCAGCTGTGGTTGAGGTTTTTGCTGCTGTGGTTTTAGTTGGAGCAGCTGTAGTTGTAGCTCGCGGTGTTGCCTCTGCATCGTGCATCATTGGTTGTTTTTTGTTCCACTCTGATTGTTTTTCATGTGACTCTTGATGTAATTCGGACAGCTGTGTTGGTAGTTCGAGCCGATGTGGTTGTCGCGCAGATGTCATTGTTGTAGCTGTTGCTATAGAGAAATAAATTGAATGTCTCACGTTAAATATTCACTGTCATTTTATAAATACAAAAAACCTAAGTAGTTCGAAACGCATTTTCCAAACATTTGCTGCAAGTCTACAAAACAAGAACAGAATAAAATGAACCTAAAGGTATAGGCAAAAGCAAGCTTTAATCAATGAAGTAATCAATACAAAAATAATAAAGAAGAATACGATGAAATCAAATGATAACAAAGGGCAAACACCACGCTACACCAGTCTGCTGTTCTACACACACAAACCCAGTCTACCGAATGCCGCCCTATGGGAGGGGTCTGTTATCCTTTTATACAGTGGTAGAATACAAGGTCATATGTCAATTGGATGGAGAGGAATCATTGGTTTAGACGATAGACCCTCCCTTGTTGGTGCGCAGGCTCAGTCCTAAGCCTCTAGGCACGTCTCTGCCATTGTTGTAGTCATATCAAGTACATGCGTGCGCTGTAAGAGGGGGAGGGTCTACAGAGATCGTAACAATGACCATTGACAGACCTTGAACAGATTATAACGTGTAGGATTGTCCTTTTAATACACAGCACATAATATATGTAATTAAGTGGTCTAATACACAGCATGTAATACATGTAGCTAAATGGTTAAATCTTAACAAATCCCTCCTTTCACACCTCTAGAGGTGTGAAATCATAAAGTAACATGTGAAAAATCAAATTTAACATGGGAAAAAATAAAATCAAAATGTGCAAAGTAACATGAGAAATCAAAACATGAAAAAAAATCAAAATGTGCAAACATGAGAAATCAAAACAACATGAAATAATCAAATGTGCAATCAAGTGACAAGTTAGAAATCAAAATATGAAAAAAAAAAAAAAAAAAAAAAAATAAAAACAACTAAATGATGCAAGCTGGAAGACGAGGAAGCGCTTTCTAGAGATACCCTCCTTTTATACCTTTTAAGGTATAACACCACCTAAAGCGCTTCCTCGTCCTCATCGGACGGGAACCATTCCGGGCCTTCCCCGGACATTAAAAGCGGCATTTGAGCCGCGGGGTCACCCTCCTTTGCAAGAGCAGTAACAATTAAGCGGGTAGAGAGAGTACGAATACAGGGAATACAGCAACAGCCACACATAACTAACACAGCAACCACCACTATGATGGAAATCAGCATGGAAGTGAGCATAGTGGACCACTTGCCAAACATGCGAGCCATCCACTCTGACACAGGATTGTCCAGTCCCGAGTCCGCAGTCATCTGCTCAGAGAGAGTACGCAGACCAACCAGGGCCCTTGTAACGGACCCTTCAGGGGCGGTGTTACTGGGAATGAAAGTACAGCATGAAGCGCCAAACATAAATCTAGCTGCACCGTAGTTGTGTCCCCTTCAGACATGTGAATAACTATGGTAGATGCGGGGGTGGATCTTTCAGCAATGTAATGAGTGTGTGTGGTGTTGGTCGGGGTCTGTAGGGTACTATTGGGGAACGTCTTTTCATCTTCTAACTGCTGTGCTTCCCACCAAAATACTCCCATAACACACATAGTTACCACAACAACGACTGCAGCAACACCTTTTTTGCTACCCCAATAAACCCTGGATGGGCCCCACCTAACGAGGGGCGATACAGGGGTAACATGGCTTGTGTTCAATGGAGTAATTGGCCCAGCCACAGACCTTAAATCGGTTCTTACTTCCCGTAACGTGTGGGATGGTGGTTCAGAGGGTGCACAATGTGTGAGGTGGTGCCAATTAGCTCCTGCTTTTCCTTTTACCTGAACCTCGTGTGAAGTCACTTTTCCTACTTCCCACGGGCCAGTCCACCTAGGATCAGTCCACTTTCTTTTGTGAACTTTGATCCTCACCCAATCACCAACCTTTACTGGAGCAGGATGGTCCTCTGGTGCCGGGGACAGCGGCTCTCCAACACGCTCAACCTGTGTGGACAACACTCGTACAAGATCAGTCAATGCTCTCATGTAGTCATCAACTTCTACCTGAAACATGTCCAACGAGGGTCCCAACCCAGCCTCTCTGGGTGGACCTGGCATGGGTCGCCCTGTCAACAGCTCATGAGGACTTAAATGAGTTTCACTGTGGGGTGAGGAGCGCATAGACATTAAGGCCAATGACAACGCATCTAGCCAAGTTAGTTTATTGCCTGTGCATGCTTTTGCAATTTCTCTTTTCAGTGTCTGGTTTGCCTTCTCCACTTGGCACAGATCCGTTGGCGCGACCATTTTTCCTTGTTGGGACCTCCAAAGTTCATCCGGACCTTTTACCGCTCCCTGGAGCAGCCATTGGTTGTGTTCCCAAGGGCCTCCCTTCTCCTGGAGAGCTGGGAGTTCTTCTGTTAATGAGGGTAGAGTTGCGTGTGTCATCTGGACCATTTGTCCTAAGTAGCCTCCTGCTTTCTTTGCAGCTGCGTTATTTCCATCTTTTCCTGTGTAACAGCAGCCATCGGTGTACAATGTCATGTCTGGGTCCGGTAACGGGGTGGGGGAAAGATCTGGCCTCAACTTCATATCTTGCCTTGCCAATGCCTCACAATCATGTGGTAGGTGCTCAGGGGTGGTCATTCCTGTTGCCATGTTTACGCCACCAGAAATAAAGGTAATGTGTGGTTGGCACAAAGTTGCTGAAATTTTTATTTTCCGAGCCGTGGAAAAAGTGAAAGCTCTGGAATTCAGGAACG
Source organism: Galaxias olidus (assembly GCA_026901105.3). Classification (NCBI taxonomy): domain Eukaryota; kingdom Metazoa; phylum Chordata; class Actinopteri; order Galaxiiformes; family Galaxiidae; genus Galaxias; species Galaxias olidus. The sequence goes on along the minus strand of JAPMUY010006991.1, from coordinate 11,585 downwards.
CCATCACACCATGCATGGTGTTGACGTGGAGTGTGTGGCACATCACTATGTGTCCCGTCTTCTCCACTGCCTTGGTGATGGCTGCTAGATGTCTTGCACAGCCAGTCTGTCCTAACTCTACGCTATCAAGTTTTGAGCTGTAATACATTAATGGTCTCCTCTCCCCACCCTCCTTCTGGAAAAGGACGGAATTTACAATGCCGCCTTTTTCAGATACATCAAGGTAGAATGGGAGGCCATAGTCTGGTGTGGCCAAATGTGCAGCCTGGCCTAGACTCTGTTTAGTCTTAGTGAATGCCTCCTCAGCCTCAGGTGTCCAGATGAGGCGCGCCTGCGGTTCTCTACAGCCAGCCGCGGCGACAAAGTCACACAAGGGTTGGGTGAGGTTCACGTAACAAGGGTCATGGTTACGGCTGTAACCATCGATATCATGGTAGCCATATTCAGGGTTGAACTCGTCTCCTGGGGCCCATGGTGCCGCCCTGGAGACCATTTGATGGGGAGTACCAGGGCCTTGGGTTGGAACGTGACTTGCTCCGCGTCCGGTGGCGGGTACTCCTCTTCCGCTTCCCACTGGGGCAACTCTGTGTGCCCCTGCCACAGAGGGTGGGAGCAGCGGGCAGTCCCGCAGCCAATGGCCCTCCTTTTTACACAGGTAGCACCCAGTTCGTCTTGCTCTTCCTCGGCCACCCCTTGTACCCCCCCGTTGAGCGGGTGGATAGTATGGGGCAGCCTGCTGGACTGGGCCAGTCAAAAGCTGGGCTTGTGCTAAGGCCGCAGTCACTGCCTGCTGCACCATGGCAGACATGTCGGTGACTGGCATTTGTCGGGGGGCTTCCCCAGCCTCGTTTTCATTTACTTCTGCCTCTTCCTTTTGGACCTGAGCTTTTAGGAGGCGCAAAGTCAGGGCTTTTTCCGTGTTCTCCTGCTCCTGTTCCTCGTCTTGGTATTTGGAATAATAATGAGCGAGATGCTCTCTGAACTCGTGTTCTGGCTTGCCACACAGACCCACGACATCCTCTAGTTGCTGTCTGACCTTTCCAGGGAGTCCCTTCACTATCTGGTGACGGTATAACTGCATAGTACCCTGGGAGGTGTCTGGACGAGCGCCAGTACCCTCCTCCCACATGTCTGAGGCTCGCCTCAAGTATTCACACAGGCCCTCCCCACGTTTTGCCTTAAGCGTTTGCAGAGAAGCGGCGGTGGTGTGGGACTTATAGCTGTGTCTTAGCGCTCTCCACACGTTGCTTCTGACTGCATTGAGCGGTGTGGTGTCTGGCAGATGATCAACCTGCGCATGTCCCATCAGAGAGGTGCAGGCATGTGTTCCCTCTACACGGGCGAGTAAAGCCCTAAGATCGCCTAAACATAAAACATCACCAGCAGTTAAACTCTCAAAGATGCGGATCCAAGGTGTAGCCCCATTGGTCAAGGGTGGTAGCTTAGCACAAAGGCTATCCATGTCCCGGAACGCCCATGGTTGATATACTGCACGATGTGCATTGTCTACCCGAAGGGGGCACTGACCCACCACCTGATGATGTAGTTGGTAAGGGCTAGGTGCGTAATCACCTGAGTTCAAGGCTGGAATGATTGGCTGGGAGGTCCCCTGGGGTCGCGTATGACTGCTCACTGGACTGTCATGAGTGATGTGCCCTTTCACTTGGCCAGTGAAGTTTCCCGATACTTCTTCTAGGTTGGGAAAAGATAGGTGCCTGGGCTGTGGGGCCCAAGCAGGTAAGGGAGACGCTGAAACTGGGTGTTGACGAGAATGGTCAAGAGGGAATGGTTGGAATTCAGTGCCAGTAGAAGCACCTGGAAAAGAGTCCTTGTCTTCATCTCTGTTAGTGTGGCTACGCGTTTCCATATCATGCATCACCAATGAGGTCAACTCAGCCAACAACCGATGTTGTGCGTCTAATTTCAGTTCTATTCCTCGCTGTTGAGCCTCACCCTCATAGTCCTCCACCTGCAGTGTACCTTTTTTCACAGTGAGTACTGGTGTTTGAACAGCAGGGGGAAACATGAGAGGATTGCATGGAGAGTGGGAGGGGGAAGAAGCTCCCTCCTTTAAGTATGGTGGGGGTGGGGCTGAGGCAAGAGGTGCTGCCTCTTTGGGTCTAGGTGGATACATTTTTTCTGTCACTTCCTGTTTCACAGTTTCTACTGACAATGGCGCCTGGACCGCATGTTTGCTGTTTGGCTTTTCTAAAAGCCCTTTAATTATGCTGCACATTTTCTCTACAACTATGACTTTATCACATGCTTTTTTATATTTAGTATGCTTAGGCCCCCACCCGCTTTTTCCTGATTTAATCCAGGCTGTCTCAGCTTCAGCCATGAGTGCTTTCTCGGTTGCAATCAGGCTGTTCATAGCCGAATTGGTGGGCAGGGGGGCCGTGTCTGATTTCGGCATTGTCTTTCTATCTGCCCACACACCCCATTGTTTTTTTACGCGCCCAAGTATCCCAGCACGTGCTTCAGACGTATGGGAGGATTCAATGGCCGCAAACAAAGACGTGCGCAGCTCGCCCACGTTGGCCGGTAATGAGCTATTGTACATGTTTACAGATCTGCGTTTATGCTCTATTCTCTCACTTACTCTCCTCCGTAAATCACTTCCTATTTTTTTTTTTTTTTTTTTTTTTTTTTTTTTTTAACAAAGCTTTCAGAACACAATTCTCTCGAAATGATTCTGGGCCACTTAACCCGCTCTTAAGCTTTTAAAGACAATCTACTTTCGTCTCAGGGCCACTAAACCCGCTCTAGCTTTCTGGGACACTCTACCGATGTCTCAGGGCCACTAAACCCGCAAATATCACACAATAAACATTCAGCTTATCTCCGTTATCTCTTCCACACACTCATAGTATACGGTCCTATTTCTACCTAGGCAGTATTTGGTTGTAAGAACAACAGGTTCTGCTTACCTTAATCCGTATATCGTGGTTCTATGAGTGTCCGGAAGAAAACAACTCCGGAGTGGTTGCCTTTCCTATTCACCGTTCCGTCCTTCGCTTCCTCAGAGCCTGCGAAATCACGTCGGGGTCACCAATTTTGTCGCGTCCCGCAGTTCTGAGAGACGACAGGACTAAAGGTATAGGCAAAAGCAAGCTTTAATCAATAAAGTAATCAATACAAAAATAATAAAGAAGAATACGATGAAATCAAACGATAACAAAGGGCAAACACCACGCTACACCAGTCTGCTGTTCTACACACACAAACCCAGTCTACCGAATGCCGCCCTATGGGAGGGGTCTGTTATCCTTTTATACAGTGGTAGAATACAAGGTCATATGTCAACTGGATGGAGAGGAATCATTGGTTTAGACGATAGACCCTCCCTTGTTGGTGCGCAGGCTCAGTCCTAAGCCTCTAGGCACGTCTCTGCCATTGTTGTAGTCATATCGAATACATGCGTGCGCTGCAAGAGAGGGGGAGAGTCTACAGAGATCGTAACAATGACCATTGACAGACCTTGAACAGATTATAACGTGTAGGATTGTCCTTTTAATACACAGCACATAATATATGTAATTAAGTGGTCTAATACACAGCATGTAATACATGTGTGTAAGATTTTGGACTGTAATTGGTTTACAAAGTTTTGTTTAAATGTTATAGGCATTTTCGTGATTAATGGACATGCGAAGGGAAACAAAAGTAGGACTTAGAATGCTAGATCTAGGTATAAGATCTAATTTTATTTAATGAGTTATGAGCAACCACTCCGCATGAGCAACTTTATTAATAGAATGAAACTGCATCTACCCACAAAGACACTAATACAAAATATACAATGTATGTGTTGATTAAAACACACTTTATTCACAGATTTCTTTTTTAATTGCTTCGGCACTAATAACACAACCTTGTGGTAATTTTTTAAAACCTCAGACACAACACTCAAAACCATAACAACAACGGTTGTACTTAAAAAATCTTGCATTTGTATTCAGATCTTTGAAGAAACCTTGCAAATTCAGAATCTTAGTTCAAATAACTAACTCATGATGAAAGTCCATTAGAATAATAATTTTGGTCACCCACAGACAACCTACCGATAGTTTGACTGATAAGTTGTTAGCACAATCCTGTAATATTTTGTTTTTTTACAATCGCTAACTTACTTTTGTCCAATCTGTAGTCATATTTTCAAAAATGTAAATACAATAAGCACAACATCCATCTTTGTGGACTACACCATTAACACACTCCACGTTGTTTTCACACAATATACAATAAATGTACTTGTTTCTAAAATGCTTAATAATTCTTTACATGCAAGTTTACCCAATACCAAAATCATGGGTCTTTCTTGTCTTACGTACAAATGATCTCACACAGCGTGCCAGAAATAAAAGCAGTGTTCAAAACCTTATTTACAGTATAAATCCTGTACTTCTGCAACAACAGCAGCTCAAAAGCTATATTGAAACACCTGATAAGCATTTTTGAATGACCATATCATTGAAACATTGGAAAATAGCTGATTCACTGTGAGTGTAAAATAAACCAACCACATCTGAGTCCAAATATCATTGGGAGACATAGCCAGGTTATTAAAGTTATTTCAGTGACATGGACATACGCAACAAAAAGGGGACTTTTGGATAGATTTTGTTCAGTGTGGATACAGAACGACACAAAGGAGAGGTGATGGAAAAAATGATGTCTGGACAAGGGAGAGGAATAATGGGATGAGGGAGAAGACCAGGAAGAGGAGTAGCTGGACTAGGCAGAGGAGAAGTTATAAAAGGACAATGGAGAAGGAGAAGTAGGGGAGAAGAGTAAGAATGTGTGGTGGTGTTAATGGATTGTTATAGCTGTTGTCCCTGACAACACTGTAAGAACCACCATCATAGACCATGTAATACAGTAAACCATGGACTATCACTGATAGAAGCTAGTGAGTGTCCAGCCTGCTGTAATATCAGACGGTCGACCGTGGCTTCCATTATCCCGAGTTTTCAACAAACTACGTCGCAGAGAAGTGATGCATTTCATACTTCTATCATTACTGTTGCTCTGTCTCACATTAACTGTAGGCCACCAGTCTCAATGCAAATACACGTGTGGATTACGCACAATCTGTATTTTTGTTCCTCTAAAGCACCTTTTTGTTGATCACTGGCAGCAATTTCATGTTGCAAATAAAGTTTTTACCGTTTTTACAAATTTGTTTACACTACTTAGCAAATCTGTCACTTACATATTTTTTCACTGAAGGCCTACAATAAAGTAAAGACGACTCATTCACTGTTGGCAGTGGCGGCTGGTGAAAAATAGTCTAGGTGGGGCTGTACCATATTCAATCAGCTTCACGAATACAATTAAACACTAACTGCAGGACACCAGTGTTCTGCTAAATAGTAAGTATTTATTAAATGCCAATATTAAACATGTGAGGCATTCTTACACAATAACATCTTACTCAAGTCAACTACAAAAACAAATGGGGTCTGGCATCTTATTTTTTTGGCCATTCTGTCATTCTGAGTGGCAAACCTCTAAATTTAATTAATTATTAAAGTCATGGATGCATTAGATTAGTTTTTTCTCCAGAGAGCATAGCCAGAACATTCAGGCGTTCATGTGTCATGCTCTTCCTCAGTGTGTCAGCTTCCATTAAAGATTCTGACACAAAACGTCGCGTGCATGCAGTTTATTGCATAATCCTCGGGCAAAGATTTAAACACACAGATGGTCAAGGATAAGGCATAGTATTCGACACTCCAGCTCCGTCTTCGCCACACTTATCAATAAAAGGGTTGTGTCAAATTAAACAATGATGTGATCTTATAGCGTTGAAGACATAACGTTACTAACGCTAATAAATCCACATCACAACCCATTACCTCAATGCTAAAGTACAACTGACTAGCTAGCATATCTAAAACACATTACGAAAAGTACACAGTAAATATACATAAACATATTACACAAACCTGGCAAAGATTTAAACATACAGATGGTCAAGGATAAAACACGGTATTCGACACTCCAGCTCCTACACGTAAAAATAACAGTTATATCTTTGTATAAACCGTACCATTTTGCAATTGTTAGCGAACATTCAAGATCGTGGTTAATTAGCTTCCATACATTCAACAAAACAAAACAAGCAAAATATGTTTAAAATTGTATGACCGGCCTACAAAGTTAACCACTACATTCATAGGGCACTTTGCATAGTTGATTAGATTTGTATGGGGATTATAACGTTATTACAAAAAAATAAAAAGATAAATTCGAGGTAGCAGGCGCTTGACATCCTGGGTCTTCCAACTCTGCGTTCATCATGGTCTTCTTCTCTCTGGATCCTATGGCAGATCACAAAACCAACTTTCTCTACCTCAGGCGGACTCTGATTAGGGAGTACATTCACAGCCTTTCTGGCAGCAGAATCGAGGGCGCTGAGTGGCTAAGTTTATGTTGCCACTGTTGCTATGTGCATTTCTTCGGTCAGCCATTGGCTGGTGCTGCGCACTGAATGTGCTGTTTTTCTACTGACCCAGAAGCGATAGTTTAGAGAGAGGGGATGAACCATAGACATCGGTACGTCTATGGGATGAACAGTCAACTAATTTTACCCCAAATATAATAATTTATATTTTATATATTACATGTTTTTGTGCATTTTAAACACATAGATGCTTACAATAAGTAATTATTGTTTAAAAAAATAAAAATAAAAAAAAACCTGGGGAGAGCCAGGGAGGGCTGTGCCCTTCTGCCCTCTGCTGGCGAGCGGCTCTGCATTTGGATGACCGTAATTGACAGGTTGGGAAAGTACTTCAACACATCCCACATACAGTGGAACGACTTTGTCATTGGTATTTAAGATTTTTGATTTAGAAAATGGGTAGTAGATATAAAAATAATTGACTCCTAATCCATATACAAGGGAAATGGTTCCCTATAGTATCAGCATTTATACTAGGTTCAATACTTGGTTGTAATGAATGCTATTGCAGAAATGTTACAATAGAAAATAGCTTAACAACTATACTTTTGATTTGATCTCTTATCCAAATAAGGATGCATATGCGCTTACAGAATACAAATTAATATGCATGTCTGTATGTACACGTGTGAATGGTAAAGTGTGTCCAAACTATTGACTGGTACTGTACACACACACACACACACACACACACACACACACACACACACACACACACACACACACACACACACACACACACACACACACACACACACACACACACACACACACACACACACACACACACACACACACACACACACACACACACACACACACACACACACCTATAGTATAGCTGCTAATGTTTATTTTGTACATTTGAATGAAAAGTGTAGAACGAATCGAATGTGCTGAAACTTAAAGGCTGATACAGAATTATATTTCACTCATTGTAGATGATAGTAATAGAGCAGGCATTCTGAATATGTTTAGGTCTATTTAGGTGTGACTTAATGGGCCTACTGCCCATGTTTAACTTGTAGAACAGCTTTAGTAATGAGTCGTTTGATGTCCCTGATAATTAAAAATAGTTTCATGATTTCTTTATTAGTGGAAAGAATTAACTTTAGCCAAGAGCGTAAGTAAATTGACAGAATGCAGTTTAGCAGTTTACAGAAGATTATTAAATTAAGCATTTGTAAAAACAAATATCTGACAAAACGCCAGATATGACGTAAGCAATATTTTCAATTATTTGTAATATTTTATAATATCATCATACATAGTGATGAAGTTTTAACCTCAACAGGAGCTCCTGAGCAGTGCTGACAGTGTTATTTAATAACCATAAATGTGTTACAACCACACCAGCCCTATACTATTAACACTGGTGAGTTGGTTTATCTAGATGGATTTAACACTAGCATACACTTTTGGGTGTTAATTTAACACTTGTGATGTTGCTGTGTACTAATTTGGGTGACACTGGGTTTATTGAAATATATAAAATACAAGTGTATCATAATGGAACCAGATTTCCAAGCAAGAAAGTACAATTGTACACTTATCACCTTGTATTTGGCATCCTCTATAAATCAGATTTTCGACCAAAACGGGAAATGTGCATAGCAACAATGAAAATTTGATACCAAACTAAACTCATGAACTCACTGACTTCACGTCACCTTTCTAACTAGAACAACTGTGGCACTTGTGACTCGTGTTTACAACATATTTTTGGAGGATTTTGGTCAATTGTCTAACTTAAAAAGACGTTTGTTTGTGTCTTGGGTGTTTGATCTCATACAGTGACTCTCTACAATAGCATTGCTTTACCTACTAATTAATTAGGGTGTACTCTGCTCTACATTGTGTCTCTTTGCCAAAGAAAATCAAGACACACCTGATATGGTCATGCTGGTATCAACGTTGAAATAGGTTGCTTGGCAAGTAGTGTTATATTAGGTGTCATCATAAAATTATCTTTATATCTTTGTGTAGTAGCAGTGCCACATGTTAAACACCAACTAATCTATGATTAAAAGGCAAACTAAGCTGTTATTTTGGTGAAATTAGAAAGCAATGACATTTATTTAAGAAGATATGTCCAATGCAATACTTTCTTGGCCATTTTCGTGACTCTTGGATCTTCACAAGTGAGATTCATTGTACATGGTTCTATGTCGGTAGTTGATTTGAAAAACTAAACAGTTAAAAAATAAATGTTGTTTGATTTGTCACTCCTCACCACCAGTTTTTAATTAATGTTCAATGAGTGCTATTAAATGTCAGTTTAAAGCCACACATGTAACTACCAGCTTTGTGAAAAGTAGCATTTATGTTCAATAATGGCAGCAGCTCGCCTCCTGCTGGACCATAAAGAGAAGAACCAGCTAATTATGTGATTGCGTCATGCAATCACATACTGTTACCAGAAAGTCATATTATTATTATGTGATGCATCGTCAGATGCAGCACATATTGTTACCGGAAAGTCAAATTATTAACATTATTATTATTTTTATTAGGCCTATTTTTGGCGCCTAATCAACGCCCGTAGTTGTGACCCAATAGATTCCTTTCCAGTGCCCACGTCTTGGGTCCGTTGCGCTTACATACAGCAGCGCCCTGTTCACAATTCATCCGTTGCGCTGGTCCGTTGCGCTGGAATAACGCAATGTCACGTCCGTTACGACGTGCGTGTGGTCCAAACTCAACGCAAGAAAAACAATGGAAGAGTCTGTGATTTTGGCGGTTTCAGGGCATCCTTGTCTTTTCGACACAACTTCAGATTGCTACCGCAACCAATCCATGAGAGCGGCAGCTTGGTTAGCGGTAGCAGCCGAAGTTGGAATGTAAGGTAACGTTTTAAGTTATTTTAACGATCTTGTGTTGATAATATTTTCAATGTTAGCAATATGTGGCTAGCGTTCTTAGCATGAGTTTGTGTTGGTTAGCTAAAAGTGCATCTGAGGTTGACAATTCTATTATGTTGTAGAAAAAGCCTGCAGGACAAAGTGGAGGAGTATGAGAGACAGGTATCAGAGGGAAAAGAGAGAAGAGAAGCTGGGAAAAAGAAGAGGGAGAAGAGGCAGATGAAGGAGAGGAGACTGGGGAGGGTACTCTTGAAAGTGTCGGGGAGAGAGGGAGAAATGGGCAGGTAGGAACAGGACACCATAGCCAGTCCCAGATTACCACACACACAAGCATCGGCGCCATGCTCAAGAAGTCTCGCCTTTTCAGACAACTCTTCTGGCAGCAATTAAAGACGGCCAGCATGAGGATGACGACATGCTCTTTTTTAAGAGCCTTGTGCCATCTTTAAAACGTCTGACATAAAAAAAAAGGCTGATGTAAAAATTAAATTCCAGCAGCTGCTGTATGAGGCAGAATTCTCAGGTATTTATACATACTTATATGTATGTGTTGTGAGTATGAAGTGTAATGTGAGTGGTCATCACTGATTGATATAACATGTCTAAGTTTTGCTTGTGTTTTTGACAGAGATGTGAAGTAGACTGCACAAAGACAGGGAAAAGAGGAGCACACATTTTTATATTGTTATTGTATATAAATGGTATAGCATGCATAGAGTTGTGTGTGTGTGTGTGTGTGTGTGTGTATCTTTTTATCATATGTAGTATTTATAATAGTATTTTATAGTGGCTTGTATATGTTGTGAGTATAATGTGAGTGGTCATCATTCATATTCAACATGTCTAATTTTTGCCTATCTTTTGGACAGAGATGTGAAGCGGACCGCAAGATGAGGACAGAGGAGCACACACACATTTAAATTTTTATGTTCCAATATATAGTGTGTATGTGTATATATATCTATATGTAGATATATCTACGTACATACATAGTTGTGTATATATTGTTGTTATATGTATTATTACTAAAGTTCATTTCTTAAAGACATCACCTGTGTGGTTTCCTTATTTAGTATGCACTGTTAATGAACAGAGTCTTCAAGTTCTTTTTAGTATGTAAGCAGGTTATAATACTTTATTCAGACTTAATCAAAACTGAAACGTTAGTTGGTTCTTAAAATAACTGTTGGTTTGAGGATAGAGTGTAGAGGTCATGGAAGACTTGTCTGCCATGGAGCCATGCCCTCTTCTGAGACGAAGTAGTTGGTGAGCATCTCTCTTACAGCTATTGCCTCCCTGGTGTGAAGTGGACTGTAGGAAGATGAGGAAAAGCGAAGCATACACACAGTTTTATATAGTTAAAATATAGTATAGTGTGTGTGTGTATATATATATATATATATATATATATATATATATACACACACTACTATAAATTTGCACTATAAATAAATACATACGGTTGTGTATATATTGTTATATGTATTATTAATATTAAGTACATTTCTTAAAGATATCACCTGTGTGGTTCCCTTATTTAGTTTTCACTTATGTACCAACTTAATGACAGTGGGTTTTATCTGCTCTTTTATGAAATGGTGGTTGGTTCTTAAAAGAACCGTTTGTTTTAGAATGGAATGGGGAAATCATGGGATACTTGTCTGCCATGGAACCATGCCTTCTTCTGAGACGAAGTAGTTAGTGAGCTTCTCTCTTACAGCTTTTGCCTCCCTTGTGGCATTGATGGATCCTGCATGAGTGATGCTCTGTAATCCAGCAGTGGGTCTCTCCTCCATCCTGGTCAACTGCTGGGACCTCTCTCTTGCCTGGCCTGGGGATGATGCCCGGATAAAGTTGTGGAGCATGGAGGTAACCTTCACACAAGCATCCACATTCTTCGGCTTCAAGGCTATGACCCGCCTGTAGATTCTCCACTGGGCAGAGAGGATTCCAAAGGTGCACTCAACCACTAACCTGGCACGTGACAGCCTGTGGACACCCGACGTGGAGATCCTGGGACCACTGGTGCTGCGTGTGGTCTCATCAGGTTAGGTTTTAAGGGGAAGGCCTCATCCCCAACGAAGGTATAAGGAATTGGACCAAGGTGTCCAGAGTAGTTCCGATTCAGAAACAGAAACAAAGAACTTAATTATTTTTATATTTTATCATTGTTCAAATGACCTGCTTTAGTGGAAAGCCCTCTCACCACGACATGACACAGGGCCAAGAGAGGGTAAAATTTGAGCCCAGTTTGA
>JAPMUY010006990.1:40000-51196 GCA_026901105.3 Galaxias olidus | reverse complement strand
TCACAATCTCTGTAGCTTGTTTGCTTACTGAACACATGCTGGCATGTTTTCCCAGACAGCTTTTTCCATTACTAAACTGTGTTTCAAAACACATGTATCCAAGGGCAAGAATCATAAACACCCTGCAAAAAAAAAAAAAGCAAGTGAGATCATTGTTTTTTAAAAAGGGGGTTTAAAACCATGCCTCTTTGTCCTGTCAGTCACACCTGGTTTGCGCCATTTTTAAGTGTTCCTATTGTATGTAGCTCTGTTTGAGTTGTCGCCCCTTGTGCTTCTGCTCATAGTCTAGGTACCACAGACAAATCCAGACACAATAGCCAAAATAACCTTTTGAATTTATGGACATTGAACATGTGAGTGCAGCCACCAATCTATATAGATTTTTAAATACACGTGGAGAAGCGATCAAGACGGGAAAAAATGGAGAGTTAAAAACCTTGGGGTAAACCGAAGAGATGTTCTATTGATTTGAGCCCGTGGTGACGCTGTGGTATCTTCAAAATCATGACAGCGTCGCTCTGAAGCATGGGGTGTTGATTCCACAATAGAAGTGTGCCAGGCTTCAATCATCCGGGGATACTTTTACAGGATGACAGAGGGGTAAAAAAACAAAACAGAACAGTTACCATATGTGCTAGTTCTACTGTGTATGTAACAGGCCTTGAGTTTTACAGTGTGAAAGACAGAAAAAAACTATGTATGAAAAAAACTGTATGTATATATATAGCCTGTGTGTGTGTGTGTGTGTGTGTGTGTGTGTTTGCGTGTGTAGCTTTAGAATAGAATAGAATAGAATGCCTTTTATTGTCATTATACACAGGTACAATGAGATTAAGCAACCACCAAACAGTGCAGTACATATTAAAACAGGAATAAGATAAGATAAAATAAAATAAATAAAAGTATAAAATAAGATAAGATAAGATGGGTACGTAGTCCCGATAAAAATATATCCACATGTCTATGTACATTGCAGTAAGAAAATATCTAAATCTATGTATGAAATTCACAGCTGAAAAATACGTCTATACAGGTATTGCACGGAATTAACAGGTATTGCACGGAATTAAATAAATATACCTATATGACTATTGCACAGGGGTTACAAATTTGAGTTCAGCAGGGTTATTGCCTGGGGGAAGAAGCTGTTTTTAAATCTGTTTGTTCTGGTCTTGAGGCACCTGTAGCGCCTCCCGGAGGGCAGCAGGGCAAACAGACCAGAGCTAGGGTGAGAGCTGTCCTTTTGGATATTTTTGGCTCTGCAGAGGCAGCGAGAGGTGTAGATGTCCGTTAGGGAAGGGAGAGAGCAGCCGATGGTCTTTTGTGCTGTCTTTATGACTCTCTGTATTCTCCCCTTGTCTGCTACAGAGCAGCTGCCATACCACACTGTGATGCAGTATGTCAGCAGGCTCTCGATTGATGAACGGTAGAAGGTCAGCAGTAAGAGGAATTCAGCTTGTGCTTCCTGAGGATTCTCAGGAAGAGAGAGAGCTGAGCCTTCTTGATGATGGCGGTGACGTTCTCTGTCCAGGAGATGGTGGCCGAGATAGTCACGCCCAGAAACTTGATGGTGCGAACACGCTCCAGACTCTCGAGAGAGAGAGAGAGAGAGAGAGAGAGAGAGAGAGAGAGAGAGAGAGAGAGAGAAAAGCCCGCTCACGTGAGTCTGTGAGCAACAGTGAGCTGTCCGTGGTGCTGAACTCAGCTCGTGTTCGTTCGTTTTATCTCCTGAAGCGAGAGCCTGCTTTGCTTGCTTAAAATACTTAAAACTGGAACTAATTGTGCTCCTACTACGGTGATTACGGAGACACACGTGTGTACACACACACACTCTCTCACACAATGTTGTCTATTAATAACTCGAGTTGGGTTTGCTTTGTGTGTGTGTGTGTGTGTGTGTTCATGTGTGTGTGTAGGATCCCATTCATAAGTGGACCCAATTTGCATACCGTCAGACTTCGTTTGCTGCTCGCTCAGTTAAAACTCTTTAAAGGATGCCTATATTTAGTTTTTTCATTGGTCAACAACACAATAAAAAGCCTCAACCCAATGCTTCACCCTCTTTGCTTAGCGACGGCATAAAGCAGCCTACATAGTGGCAGCATGCTATGTAGTTCCACCGGACAGCTCGTAGATCACGGTGAGCCAAAGACGCTTTAAACCCCCCCTCCACCTCCTCTTAGTATTGATCCCTTGTTGTTCGTGTCTTATTGAAGCCCGGGATATTTATGCTTGAAGCCACCGCTCTCTGGCTGCCCATTACAAGTGTGAGTGATTGGTACAGTCACTGTTTCAACACCTCACCCAGGGAGAAAAAAAAGTGTTATATTAAATGGCGGAGTCAGCACTTCTTTATAGAGTGTGATATGTAAATGGTCAAGGGATAGCGCGCACACAACTGTGGAAAAGCCTTGAAACGAATTTATCCAGCATTTTAAATTAAATGTGTGTGTTTGTGTGTGTGTGTGGTAATAATGTTAATCAATGTGTGTGTGTGTGTGTGATTTATGTGTGTGTGTGAGACAATATAATGTACACCAGTTCGATTTGTTTGTGTGTGTGTGTTATATGTGTGTTGCAAAAATATATGTAAAACACTGTGTGTGTGTGATGTGTGAAACATTTTTGTGTGTGTGTGTGTGTGTGTGTGTGTGTGTGTGTGTGTGTTCGCTTATTTCTCTGCTGGGTCAGCGAAAATATATTTGTATGACGTGGGCTGTTCAAACAATTAAGAGTGTGATGCAGAGATTCAGCCAGGAAAACCTGCGTGGATGAATGTTGTTGGATACCTCTCATGGACTTTGATTAAAAAGCAACCACTAGAGAGAGAGAGTTGCAGCGAAGTCTGTTTGAGAGAGAGAGAGAGAGGTCATTCGAGTACTTGAGAGGGATTAGAGAGAGAACCTCTCTCATCCCCTCCCTCTTTATCTGTCTGTCATCAGACACAAGCGCGAGCGTAAACACACACACACACACACACACACACACACACACACACACACACACACACACACACACACACACACACACACACACACACACACACACACACACACACAGTTCTCTCCATCACCACAAGGGGCTTTCCAAACCGCGCCGTTGGTTTTAGTCCCTTTCTCTCCTCGCGCTCTTCGAAAAGGAGTCTCCAAACGCAGCGTGGTGGCGGACAGGCTCGAGCGTGTCTGCACAGCTCCTGCTGTTCTCGATCAGAGCGGATCATATCTTCTTTTGGAAAACCCCTGTCGTCGCAGAATCAGGATCGAATTTCTCTTCAACTTGCTGCTGAATCGTTGACATGGTTATCCTCCCTGCTAAGGTAAGGTTTAGCCTATTTTATGACTTATTATTGGCTCTAAATTCCTTGTGGAAGTTAAGGATCAACCTGCGTGGTCGGTAACTTCCCGCTGCAGTTGCATTTGTTATTTTTAGTATTTTTAGTAGTGCCTATAGTTGGAATGAAAAAAGAAGAAGAATAATGTGCTGTGGTTTTGTATTGTGGTTATTCCTCGATCACACGTGCTAACTATGCGCAATTACCGATGCTTCAACGATGCAATGTCGAACTTGTTGCAATTTGCAACATACAAAGCAGAGAAACAACGCAATTAACCTATTATCCGGAAATAGTTCAATATGCCTACGGGAATATCCCCTATCTTACAGAGAAGTTTTCACATCACCTTTTTGCCAGTTTAATAGTCTTTAAGGATTACCTTGTCCATATGTTGTGCCGTTTTATTCGGAGGGAGGTTTGGGTAAAATAAATTGCTTCAACGACATATCTGACAATACAGTTTATAATACTAAAACCAATGCATAGTTAGACTAGGTATTTTTCGAAAAACATTGTGATAGCTGCTGTCATCAATATAGGAACTAGTCTACCCAATTGTATATCCTACTGTTTTAGTAGAAATTATTATGAGGCAAGCATCTGCGTTTTAAGCAGTTGGCTTTTTGCCCACGGCTAAAATGGGTTTTATTGTATTTTTGGGGATGTTGTCAGCTATAGCATTATCGGGGAAAGGAATAAATATCTTCTCTTCTCTTCTCTTCTCTTCTTTTCTTCTTCTCTTCTCTTCTCTTCTCTTCTCTTCTCTATCTCTTCTAAAGAATCAGTAAATTAACTCTTTTCTATAACAACCACAGTAGAAGGTTGCACTCGATGCGAGGAATGCAGTGCTTTCAGGGAACTTGAATGTGATCTTTGAGGCAGTGGCATGAGATGGAATGCAGCCTACTCTTCATTCCACCGTACTTCAACGTTCTATTTTGTTTGTTATGGTTATAATTGCTGTACAGCACTACACTACACTTGCTATCCTTATAATATTACTGAGTTTAAGTTTGTTATTACCTTTGGTAGGTTTTAAATTGCTGTATAAGCGTTTTTAAATCAATTTTACAGTAATGTAATGGCATTAATAGTAGGCTACATGCAATATTTGCATGATAACCTACCAGCCGTCAGCCTAAATGTCTGACATCTGTCCCTGCCACCTGTTCTGGCTTTTCTGGGTTTTTCCTTTTGAAATCATGTGTTCACTGTCACAATCAGTGGTGAAAATCCCGTCACCATATGTTAGATGAGGGTATGCAACAGATCCCCTCTTCATTTCTATACTGCGTTGTCCTAATAATGCTTTATAATATAGATGGTTGTGCTCTGGTGGTAAGCATGCTTAATCCGCTGTAGGATTTCTGTGACCAGTGATTGATCAAATCATTTCTATCTAGTGGAATGGACTGTGATGTACTAAGTAGTAGCTATGTGGATTAAATGCAAGCAGGGGCTGGCTTTCTGTCCCCCACACTAGATTTATGAGTGAGGATGGCCACTATACACCTTACATGTAAGCCGAGATATTACCAAGCGACCTTGGTTCAAGTTATAGGTGTCCAAAGTTTACACCTTCAGGGCACTGCCTGTGTGTGTGTGTGTGTGTGTGTGTGTGTGTGTGTGTGTGTGTGTGTGTGTGTGTGTGTGTGTGTGTGTGTGTGTTAGCGTGAATGTGTTTGTGGCTTTGTGTGTGTTTGTGTGTTACGTGTGTGTGAGTGTGTGTTAGCGTGTATGTGTTTGTGTCTGTGTGTGTGTGTGTGTGTGTGTGTGTGTGTTTTCAGGTGTGGCTATGTGCTCTCTACCACTTCTTCCTGAAACCATTTATCCAGTACCTAATTGGTCTTTGGAAAACAGAGCGAGCGGCCCTCTGGCTCTCGCTATCCAATCAATGTCTTTAATTTTCCATTTAGAAGGCGTTCCACCGCAGGAATCAGGAAGCACAGCTAGGGGCTGCCGCAGGGAAGAGCGTTGACCTCCGTTGACCTTAAGGGTGGGAAATTGATTCAGTCCGGTGTCAGTCCCAAGGTAGATGTAACTGGGAATGGCTGAGGTTAGTGCTGGTTGAATAAATCGGGTGGTAACGTTTTTAATTTGTTTCTTTTTATTTATGGTTTGTCATGGACTCAGAAGAATAGGATGGAATTTATTTTCAGTTCTGTTCGATAATAGAAAATAGTTCAAGGAAATAGCAGATTTTCATTTCACGTTTGCATAGATAGGTGTATTTATTTGATCAATCAGAGAAAGCTCTTTGGAAATCACAACGAAGCCTTTCAGTTTAAGGAGTTTGTTCTGAGCTATTGATATTCGCGCACACACAGGTTGCCGCCAACGACGGTGTTAACTGAACAGATTGGAGGAATGTGTCTGAGGAAGGAGAGGAGGTTTTATTGTAATAATCAAAGCATACTGCATCTCTGCAAAGTTACACCATGCGTTGCTCTAGATGATACACATTCATCTGTTCTACTCTTCCAGATTGTTTTAATCTTCGGTTATGTAATGGAATTTTGTCTGGACCCCTATCTCTCCTGAGACGTACTATCATTGCTACATCCGGAGGTTAAAGGTCAGCTCTAGACTCCTTAGGAGCAGGACGGGGTTCGTCCCCAGGAATTTTGTGACAGGAACTTTGGTTTCGTCTGCCCGGGACTTAGAACCAGAGACCGCCTTGTCACAGAACAGATGCACTGAAATACAGGACAGCCAGACAAACCAGATTAGAATTATAAAGTACCAATTAGAACAATATTGTATTCCAATTTACACTTATTAAGCCTGTGACCATATCAATAAACCAATCAATGATACACCTGGGACCATAGATGTCAATATGATAGCATAAGCATTGTGTCCATATACAGTATATATGTATATTATATGTATATATGTATATTATATGTATATATGTATATTATATGTACATATATTTATATATATTTAATAGGTCTGAAGAGCCAGTGGGATGTCAGTCATAACGTGGTCTCTGCTAGTAGTCCCTGGCTCTCAGCTCAGTGGCTGAGGTTGGAACTAAGCATTGTGTGTGTGTGTGTTGGTGCACATGTGTGTGTCTCTGGGTGTTTCAGTGTATGTGTGTGTGTGTCAATGTGTGTCAGTGTGTGTGTGTTTTCTCAGGGTGTGTGTGTGTGTGTGTGTGTGTCTCTGGTTGTGTGTGTGTGTCAGTGTGTCAGTGTGTGTGTGTGCGTGTCTCTGGGTGTGTGTGTGTGTCTGGTTGTGTGTGTGTGTCAGTGTGTGTGTGTGTGTGTGTGTGTGTGTGTGTGTTGTGTGTGTGTGTGTGTGTGTGTCTCTGTGTGTGTGTGTGTGTGTCTCTGGTTGTGTGTCAGTGTGTGAGTGCACATTACCTGGGTCATATAGCAGTAACCTGCGTCTCAGATGTGTGTGTGTGTGTGTGTGTGTGTGTGTGTGTGTGTGTCTCTGGGTGTGTGTGTGTGTGTGTGTCTCTGGTTGTGTGTGTCCATGTGTGTGTCCATTACCTGGGTCGTATGGCAGTAACCCGCGTCTCAGATGGAATCCACTGTGGGTTTATTATGATTTATGTAGCACAACTTAATACATTGCATTCTCTGAGTCTCTGGTTCGTAGCACACACACACACACACACACACACACACACACACACACACACACACACACACACACACACACACACACACGCACTCACGCTCCAGCTCACACACAGTCCCTGCGGTAGGTCGTTTAGATGAAGCAGTTCTCCGCCATGAGACATTGATTACCGTTTACCAAGCTGGCTTGTAAACGAAGCATAACAGACACGGAGAGATGGGAAGAGAGAGAGAGAGAGAGAGAGAGAGAGAGAGAGAGAGAGAGAGAGAGAGAGAGAGAGAGAGAGAGAGAGAGAGAGAGAGAGAGAGAGACAGAGAGAGAGAGACAGTGAGAGAGAGAAAGGAATGAGAGAATGAGAAGGAAAATGATGTGAAAAGAGAGAAAGAGAAAGAGGAGGGGGTAATTCGGAGGGATGGGGCGGGAGGGAGGGAGGACAGGAGTGAGGGATGCTGATAAATGGGTGTGTGGGGGCTGTAAAGATGACAGATAGAGGAGAGGGTCTTTACAGCGTCAGGAGGGGAGGCCTATTAGACCTGCTTAATTGATCTGAGGCCTGGCTTAGCTTCCCCTCAGGGCTGTTCCTCCTCCTCCTTCTCCTCCTCTTCCCACACACTCCTCCCTTCTTTCCACCTCCCCTCACTCCTCCCTTCTTTCACACACCTGTCTTACTAACACCGGGCGTCTGGGATAATCAGGGATATATAATCAGGATGACAGTCGTTCGCTCCTATGGCTCTCCCCGGGCTGCTCTGTGCGGTCCCAGTCCTTTTCTCTGGCCTATTACGGTAATAAAATAGGTTAAGATCAACTAAACACACGTTTCTTATGGGTATGTGGTTGCCAGTGACAACAGGCTATTTATCAATGGTTTAGGGGCCATCTTAGATGCTCACATTGCTGTGAACATATACATATAACTACATACATACATACATACATATACATATAACATTCATACATACATACAACATATACATATAACATACATACATACATACATACATACATACATACATACAAACATACATACATACATATACATACATTTACATATAACATACATACAGTACTGTGCAAAAGTTTTAGGCAGGTGTGAAGTCTTTAAAGTTATAAAACAAAAATATAAAAATAAAAATGTGAATTAAAACTTTTTTTTTTTAATCAATTCATGAAATACAAAGTGAGGGAAAACCAAATCGGTATCAAAACAACATTCGGTGTGACCACCCTTCGCCTTCAAAACAGCATAACTACATACATACATACAAATACATATAACATTCATACATACATACAACATATACATGTAACATACATACATACATACATACATACACACACATACATACATACATACATATACATATAACATACATACATACATACATACATACATATACATATAACATACATACATACATACATACATACATACATGCCTTAATGCATTCATACATACATACATACATACATACATACATACATACATACATACATACATACATACATGCATTCATGCGTTCATACATACATACATGCATTCATGCATTCATGCATTCATACATACATACATTCATATATGGCTGCAGAATACAGGATCTTCTATTTCCGTTCTACTGGATACTTATTTACATCCTGTGACCTAGTCCTTTCTGTAACGTGTGTGTGTGTATGTGTGTGTCTCCGTGTTTGTGTGTGTGTCCCTGTTTGTGTGTGCGTGTGCGTGTGTGTGTCCGTGTTTGTGTGTGTGTGTGTGTGTGTGTGTGTGTCCGTGTGCTTGTGTGTGTTCCCGTGTTGGTGTGTGCATGTGTGTGTGTGTGTGTGTCCGCATGTGTGGGTGTGTCCGTGTTGGTGTGTGGAGCAAAGGGAACAAGGGTCCCTGTGCCCTGTCACGTAACTGTCTAATGTTTTCAAAACAACAACAACAACAACAACAACAACAGCAGCAACAACAACAACAACAACAACAACAGACACATACATCCTATTCCCACGGCCTTCTCAGCTTTCTTTGGCTTGGAGCACCGCTCATGTTTTTCTGCATTGCTCATTGACAAGGAGGGTCCTCATTGTCTGCTCCGTGAATCAAAGGCTGGCTCACAGAGTGCCTGAGTCAGTCAAAGCAGAAAAGGCCACCGCCTTGTTGGGCAAGACATCTCCTAGCAGCCAAATCACAGCCTTTTCCTAGCGTGTCCCGTGTTCTGTAAACCAAAAGGTCTTTTCCTAGCGTGTCCCGTGTTCTGTAAACCAAAAGGTCTTTTCCTAGCGTGTCCCGTGTTCTGTAAACCAAAAGGTCTTTTCCTAGCGTGTCCCGTGTTCTGTAAACCAAAAGGTCTTTTCCTAGCTGTCCCGTTTCTGTAAACTCTTTTCTAGCGTGTCCCGTGTTCTGTAAACCAAAAGGTCTTTTCCTAGCGTGTCCCGTGTTCTGTAAACCAAAAGGTCTTTTTCTAGCGTGTCCCGTGTTCTGTAAACCAAAAGGTCTTTTTCTAGCATGTTCCATGTTCTATAAACAAAAGGTCTTATTCTAGCTTGTTTCGTATTTTATAAACCACAATGTATTTTTCTAGCATATTCTGTGCTATATCGTGCTGTATATAAAAGAGATGTTGCTTGTTTGTGACATGCCACATACACTATATGTACAGTATATGTACATATTTGTATAGTACAACTAGCCTAGCTCCCTGTATAAGGCTTCACTGTGTGACTGGTCAGTTAGGATAGCATTCATTTCCCCACAAAGATGTCTTGCTCACACTTTGCTGCTCAAAGCTATAATTTGACTGCTACACAGTGTGATATGAGTCACGGTCAATATTGGCGGAGGCTATATCTCAGATAGGCTCAGTAGTGGAAAACTAGAGCGGCGCTCGTCTCTCAGGCAGGTTTCAGCGCTGACATCAGTGGGGAGAAAAGAAAGTCACATGAAAAGAATGTACCTTTGAGGGACCAGGGAAGCTGATGCAAGCTCCCAAGCCAAGGAAATGAGTCGCACATTTCCTCTTTGTGGAGTTATTTTGCTCTTCTCTTTTATCCAGGTTTTTTGGTGTTTCCTCCTTTTTTCTCAGCCGACAGCAACGTTTCTGCGAGCTAAACAGAACGATGTTGATATTTGAATAATGCTTGATTTGATGACCTGAGTTTGAATGGGTGGTGCCCGTCTAGAGAGAATGTGCTATAGAGACATTTCTACTTTCTGTGTGTCTGTTAGGAGAGAGTGGATCTGGGTGGCTTTACAAGGTCAAGTCAACTCAATCAACAACAGTAACATGGTGCAACACCTTTTTTACTGAGCAACACTTTTAATTAAACAAGTCGACTGTAGTATCCTGATGACCGTGCATTGGCTACGGAGAAGAGAATTAATTTCGGGGGAGAGAGAATTGGAGGCAGCTCTGGAGACTTCAGTTGGCGGATGTGTATGTGGAGCGTCTCAGTCCATCTCTGCCAGAGTGGTCTCCATGGTAATTCAGACAGTTGGCCTTTGTGAGTGTGCAAGCTGCAAACAGAGAAGGCAGCGGACTTCTTTTACTGAGCAGCGAGGGGAGGGCGGTGGGTGGGGGGGTGGGGGGGTAAATGCACATTTATTAGGGAAACGCGTGTTCCTGATGAAAATGGTCGGCGAGGGAGAAGACACAGGCGCTAACGTTAAATGATATCAGCAGACTCATTGCACAGTGTGTGCAAAGTGTCAGTTTTAAAGAATTGGATATGTGGCCTGCATATAACATACAGTGTGTATGTCCATATCCTGGCTACGGTAATGTAGTCTATTAGATAGGTTTGAATCCCATCAGGAGCGCTACTGCTGCTGGTACTGGTGCTGGTGCTGCTACTGGTGCTGGTGCTGGTGCTGGTGCTGGTGCTGGTGTTCCTGCTGCTGGTGCTGGTACTGGTGCTGGTGTTCCTGCTGCTGGTGCTGGTGCTGGTGCTGGTGCTGGTACTGGTGTTCCTGCTGCTGGTGCTGGTACTGGTGCTGCTGGTGCTGGTACTGCTGCTGGTGCCGGTGCCAGTGCTGGTGCTGGTGCTGGTGCTGGTGCTGGTGCTGGTGCTGGTGCTGGTGCTGGTGCTGCTGCTACAGAGAGGATGAGGTATTGTCTGGTAATTGAACCTTAAATTCAGCATGACACTCGGAGCTGTCAACTGGGAGGTGTGAAACTACTAATTCTTCAAGTAGGAAATCAACGGAGGAGGATATCTTTGATTAGTGCAGCGGACCGAGTACGACACACACACACACACACACACACACACACACACACACACACACA
>JAPMUY010006990.1:12500-35000 GCA_026901105.3 Galaxias olidus | reverse complement strand
TCGGGTTGGGTTTGGGGTTGGGTGTGGGGGGGGGGGTGGAGTTTTTATGCTGGGTTGGGTTTGGGGTTAGGTGTGGGGGGGGTAGAGTTTTTATGCTGGGTTGGGTTTGGGGTTAGAGAGAGTTTTTATGTTGGGTTCGGTTTGGGGGGGGGGTGAGTTTTTATGTTGGGCTGGGTTTGGGGGTGGGGTTTGAGGGGGGGGTAGAGTTTTTATGTTGGTTTGGGGTTGGGTTTGGGGGTGGGTGGTGGAGTTTTTATGAGAGTTTTTATGTCGGGTTGGGTTTGGTGTTGGGTGTGTGGGGGGTAGAATTTTTATGTCGGGTTGGGTTTGGGGGTGGGGTTAGAGGGGGGGGTAGAGTTTTTATGTTGGGTTGGGTTTGGGGGTGGGTGTGTGGGGGGGGGTAGAGTTTTTATTTTGGGTTGGGTTTGGGGTTGGGTGTGGGGGGGGTAGAGTTTTTATGTTGGGTTCGGTTTGGGGGTGGGTGGTTGAGTTTTTATGTTGGGCTGGGTTTGGGGGTGGGGTTTGAGGGGGGGGGGTAGAGTTTTTATGTTGGTTTGGGGTTGGGTTTGGGGGTGGGTGGTGGAGTTTTTATGTTGGGTTGGGTTTGTGGGTGGGTGTGGGGGGGTGGAGTTTTTATGTCGGGTTGGGTTTGGGGTTGGGTGTGTGGGGGGGTAGAATTTTTATGTCGGGTTGGGTTTGGTGTTGGGTGTGTGGGGGGGTAGAGTTTTTATGTCGGGTTGGGTTTGGTGTTGGGTGTGTGGGGGGGGTAGAGTTTTTATGTCGGGTTGGGTTTGGGGGTGGGGTTAGAGGGGGGGTACAGTTTTTTACGTTGGGTTGGGTTTGGGGGTGGGTGTGTGGGGGGGGGTAGAGTTTTTATTTTGGGTTGGGTTTGGGGTTGGGTGTGGGGGGGGGGTAGAGTTTTTATGTCGGGTTGGGTTTGGTGTTGTGTGTGTGGGGGGTAGAGTTTTTATGTCGAGTTTGGTTTGGGGTTGGGTGTGTGGGGGGTAGAGTTTTTAGGTCGGGTTGGGTTTGGTGTTGGGTGTGTGGGAACGGGGTAGAGTTTTACGTCGGGTTGGGTTTGGGGTTGGGTGTGGGGGGGGGGTGGAGTTTTTATGTTGGGTTTGGTTTGGGGTTGGGTGTGGGGGGGGGGGTGGAGTTTTTATGTCGGGTTTGGTTTGGGGTTGGGTGGGGGGGGGTAGAGTTTTTAAGTCGGGTTGGGTTTGGGGGTGGGTGTGGGGGGGGGTAGAGTTTTTATGTTGGGTTGGGTTTGGGGGTGGGTGTGGGGGTGGGGTGGTGGTAGAGGCTTCGTGTTGGGTTGGGTTTGGAGTTTTTGTGTTGTGTTTTTAACCGTCCCAGCACGAGTCTGATGGGGATTTGAGAGAAGCTGTAGAGACGGACATCAATCAACGCGGTTTTTCCTCTGTGTCAACATCTCACTTTTTTCATATTATTATTATTTCATACTGGCATGGTTACCAAAGCAAGTCTGTACTGTCTAAAGGGACAAAGGCAGCAGGGCTTGGTAAAAAAGATGATGGAAGCTAGACAGACAAATTACTTTAATGTCCAATCCGACAGTCCCTGCACTGCCCCGGTAAATACTGTCTGCCATACAATAGGAACCACTATTTCAACTAAGGGGTCTCCGGTCTACAATGGAGGGCTTTCTGATGGGGTGACCTTTAATGCAAAGGAAAGATGTTTGTTTTTTTTTGCCAAAGAAACTTGCTGGTTTTTGCTTGTCATGCTTTCTCTCCCTCTCTCGCTCACACACACACACACACACACACAAAAAAAAAAAATGTTTATTTTGTTATTTGGCCTATTGTCAAAATGTCCCATTTGCACACTTCCTGCTGTGCTGCTGTCTGTAATCTGCTGTGTTGTCCTGTCTGTAATCTGCTGTGTTGTCCTGTCTGTAATCTGCTGTGTTGTCCTGTCTGTAATCTGTAGTGCTGTCCTGTCTGTAATCTGCTGTGTTGTCCTGTCTGTAATCTGCTGTGTTGTCCTGTCTGTAATCTGTAGTGCTGCTGTCTGTAATCTGTAGTGCTGTCCTGTCTGTAATCTGTAGTGCTGCTGTCTGTAATCTGCTGTGCTGTCCTGTCTGTAATCTGTAGTGCTGTCCTGTCTGTAATCTGTTGTGTTGTCCTGTCTGTAATCTGCTGTGCTGTCCTGTCTGTAATCTGTAGGGCTGTCCTGTCTGTAATCTGTTGTGCTGTCCTGTCTGTGGTTTGTCTGTGTTGTCTGTGGTTGGTCTATACTCTGACAATGTGGTCTGTGGTAAGTCTGTACTCTACCAGTGTGGTCTGTGGTTGGTCTGTACTCTGACAATGTGGTCTGTGGTAAGTCTGTACTCTACCAGTGTGGTCTGTGGTTGGTCTGTACTCTGACAGTGTGGTCTGTGGTAAGTCTGTACTCTACCAGTGTGGTCTGTACTCTGCCGGTGTGGTCTGTGGTTAGTCTGTACTCTGCCAGTGTGGTCTGTAGTTTGTCTATACTCTACCAGTGTGGTCTGTGGTTAGTCTGTACTCTGCCAGTGTGTTCTGTAGTTTGTCTGTACTCTGCCAGTGTGGTCTGTAGTTTGTCTGTACTCTGCCTGTGTGGTCTGTACTCTGCCAGTGTGGTCTGTGGTTAGTCTGTACTCTGCCAGTGTGGTCTGTAGTTTGTCTGTACTCTGCCTGTGTGGTCTGTGGTCAGTCCGTACTCTGATGATCATTGACATGAGGAATGTACATCTGTCACTCTGGCTGTGTTTGAATTGTTCCTTATCCCGATATCCAGACTGTACGTTTCACAAAGGTATAATTAAAATAGTAAATTGGATTTTTACTTTATTGATCCCAAGGGGAATTAATGTTGTCATCAATTGGCCATACAATAAAGACAATTACAGATATCCATGGCAACACAAATCCATGATTGTTTATTCCATCGTATCATTGCTCCACACAGGCCTGGAATCAGTGTTTCTTATTACTTTTCTTTGCTCTCTATAATTTGATGCCCTTTAATAAAAAAAAACACCTATAGGAGGCAGAAAGTAGACACGCTAAAAATGCACCTCTCTGTTTAATCAGGCACCTTTCAGGCAGCAATCAGCTGACAGAACTAGAAATGAAGAAGAAACGTGCCGGTTTAGATGAGATTTAGCTCTGCGGGCCTTTCTGTTCGCAACGTGAATTGGCCTCCATTGTTTTGGTTGGTGTTCACATTCTGCCGCAGGCTAACGCTGAACTAGCCCCAAAACACCTTGGCGGAGCAGATCACAGAGGTCGAAAACAAACACCCCTGCTCCCCTATCTTCATCATGGGGGACTTTCACCTACCACGCAGACCTTCACACCAAGCTTCCCAGATACCATCAGCTCATCGGCTGTGCTAGGAGAGGGAGCAGGACTCTCGACCACTGCTACTCTCCTATGAGGGACGCTTATCGGGCGCGCGCCCCCCTTTGGAGAGAGCGACCATGCTGTGGTTCAGCGTGTCCCCTCCTACACATAACCACTGAAGAAGAACAAAGCTTGCGAGGACCCCGCCCAGAAGATGGACAGCAGAAGCAGTGGGGGGCCTAACATATGGAGATTACAGACTGGGACTCACTGAGGAGAGGCTGCACCAACGCTGATGAACACTCAGACGCTGTGACATCGTACATCGATTTTCTGTAAGGAAACCTGCATCCCTGACCAGACTGTCGTTAGATACGCCAACGACAGACCCTGGTTTACCAAAGAGATGTGTTGCCTGAGGTCAAACGAGGACTTTAAAAGTGGAGACAAAGAGTGCTATCGGTGCGCTAAGTACTCCCTCCACAAAGCCATCCAGTCAGCCAAGCGCGAGGACAAACGGTCGGTTGACAAACAGTGTGGTATTCAGGACATGCTGTGGTTTGGAGAGGATTGTAGGTGTTAACAGGCTACAAAGGAGGGCCCCTAACACTAACAAACTGACCACCTCACACACCCACTGCAGTTTGCATATCGCAAATAGATATATATTTATGTCAGATATTGTACTCACAGCTATCTTGCTCCCATCTTGTGTGATCCGTGTTGTAGCATCACTTCCTGCACTGTGCAATAACCACTTTTAGATTTATATTTATTTATGTCAGACATTGTACTCACACTGATCATGCTGCTTACCTCATAGTTCCTCACTGTGCATTAACCTTTTATTTTCATTATGACTATGTTACTTGTTGTCACCTGTAGCTCTGTTAATGTGTGTTCACTTGCTCTTAGCAATTCACTGTTGTTTGTTGTATGCTGTAATCGTTTGCAACGCTCTTGCACACTGAGTCAAATTCTTAAATATTATACTGTACTTGTACGTTATTTTTATCTAGCAATAAAGGTGTTTCTGATTCTGATTATTTTCTTTCATAAGGATTAGTTTAGGCTCTCTATTACAATGCTGGGGTAGAAGAGACGCACACAGGAGCTACTTGTTCATTTGAAGCATAATAGTGGGGGGTTTAATTAGCTCTTATCTGGTCAGGTGCAGTGTCTGTGTGTGTGTTTGTGTACGGACGCTGGTTGATGTCTTAGTAGGCTCTGTAATTACACTGAGAAACAGCCAGTCAGGCCTCGCTGATCAACACCTCTCAGTGGTTGTTAGGACCACTCAGTCAGTCAGTCAGTCAGTCAGTCAGTCAGTCAGTCAGTCAGTAAGTCAGACAGTCAGTCAGTCAGTCACTCAGTCAGTCAGTCAGTCAGTCAGTCAGTCAGTCAGTCAGTTAGTCACTTAGACAGTCAATCAGTCAGTTATTCAGTGAGTCAGACACTCAGTTGGCCATCAAACGCAGACAGACAGCCAACCAGACAGTCAGCAAGCTCGCCAGAAAAACAAGTGGGTCAGCCAGCAAGCTAGTCAGCCAACGATGCAAATGAGTTGGACTGTTAGTCATCCATTCAGCAACACAACCTGTCGAAAAGCCAGCTAGCCAGGCGGTGAGCCTGACCAACCCACCAATCAGCCAAGCAGTCAGACAACCAGTCAGCCAATCAGTCAGACAACCAGTCAGCCAATCAGTCAGACAACCAGTCAGCCAATCAGTCAGACAACCAGTCAGCCAATCAGTCAGCCAACCAGTTAGCCAACCACTTAGTCAACCAGTCAGACCAGTCAGAGAACCAGTCAGACCACCAGTTAGTCAACCTGTCAGACAACCAGTCAGACAACTAGTCAGCAAACCAGCCAGTCAACCAGCCAGTCAGTCAGACAACCAGTCAGTCAGTCAACCAGAGAATCAGTCAGTCAGTCAGTCAGTCAGTCAGACAGTCAGCCAGCCAGTCAGTCAGACAGCCAGTCAGTCAGCCAGACATCCTGTGCTCCAGACAGACCGTTCTGTTGTTCCCAGTCTGAGGTGTCCGTTTAGAGAGGAGGCAGGTTGTGTTGGTCTCCTTTGCCTGCTTGTTTATATGGAGGTCTTTCAAGCCATCCATCTGGTCTCTCACAGTGCTCATTGCTGCAGACAGGCCTGTAATCAGCGCTGTGGAGAGAGGCCGGAGAACAACACGTTACTGATGTGTTAGCGCCCAGTGGGAGCTCATATAAACAAGACCACCAGGTAAATAAAAAGGATACCATCCACGGCGGTCTGAAACGTCAAGGTGACACAAACCACCAAGGCGCTTCTTATTTTGTAATAGAATAATATAAGACACCTTCGTCAGAGTTGACGGCCGATAGCAATATTAAAATAGCACTAATACGCTTTTGGGTTTGACAGGCTGCAGTATGTGCTTCGTCAGCCTTCAACTGCTTAAAAAGTATTCATTCCCTCAAAGTTATTATTGTGGTTTTCTTGTCTTTATGTTTTCATAACGTACAATAACTGGGAGAGCATTTCCTCAGTCGGATAGAGAACATTGAACAGATCTCACTACACTGTGAGACCAGGAGATAGTTTCCTCAGTCAGACAGAGAACACTGAGCAGATCTCACTACACTGTGAGACCAGGAGATAGTTTCCTCAGTCAGACAGAGAACACTGAGCAGATCTCACTACACTGTGGGAAACGCAAAGTTTGCCTCAAAGACCCCTGTCCAAAATAATTCTGAGACAAAGTTGCTCAGTGGACCTCCCTACCTCCCTCCCTCCCTCCCACCCTGACTCCCCCACTTACTTCCTTCCCTCCGTCCCTCCTCCCTCCTCCCTCCTTCCCATCTTCCCTCCCTCCCTCCCTCCCTCCCTGCCCATCTTTCCCCTCCAGTTCTCCAATGCAATCCCTGCTGGGATGAAAGCAGAGTGACAGTCCTGTTCTCTTTGAGCCTCAGCCCTCCTACCCACATATGCAGCCATGGAGGATTCTGTGTCACTGCTCGGCCAAATCCACTGTGCTACCTTTTTGTTTAGTTTTTTGTTTTTTACTGTGCATGTATACGTGTGTGTGTGTGTGTGTGTGTGTGTTTGTGTGTAGGTATGAATGTGTGTGTCTGTGCATGTATACGTGTGTGTGTGTGTGTGTCTGTGTGTGTGTGTGTGTGTGCGAGTGTTATTTGTGTTCGTGTGTGTGGTGTGTTTGTAGATGTGTCTGTATATGTGTGGGTGTCTGTATATTTGTGTGTGTGTGTTTTTGTGTATGTCGGGGGGGTGTATGTGTGTGTTCATACGCTATTGCGGTGCCATTGCGCTTGCACCTGGCATAGTTTTTTTTTTTTACTTATTGCTGTTTATCTGCATGCGTCTGTGTTTATGTGTGTGTGTGTGTGTGTGTGTGTGTGTGTGTGTGTGATCATAATCATGTAAATGTGTAATTGTTTATGTATGTGTACCGTGGCGTGTATTCCCATATAAACGTTAGCTCGTATCTCCACCATTATGGTACTTTGGGCTGGTTTGTGAGTTTGTGTCTTTTTAAGGATAAAAATTTGTTTTTGTGGTTTAATTTTGTGTGAGTTTGTTTTTATGGATATCAAACGTTTTTTCAGGTTTAGTTTTCTGTGAGTGTGTTTGTGAGTGTGTTTTTATGCATATCAGAGTTTTTGTGTGTATGTGTTTGTGTGTTGTGTATATGTGTGTGTGTGTGTGTGTGTGTGTGTGTGTGTGTGTTTCTCTGTGTGTGTGTGTGTGTGTGTGTGTGTGTGTGTGTGTGTGTGTGTGTGTGTGTGTGTGTGTGTGTGTGTGTATGTGTGTGTGTTAGGGGTTCTCTGATGCCTCTCCTGGCACCCTGATTGTGCTGTTCCAATCAGCCAACCTCCTTCTTCCTCCCTCAGCTATCACTTGTCTGTCTGCCCCTCTCTCTCTCTCTCTCTCTCTCTCTCTCTCTCTCTCTCTCCCCCCCTCTCTCTCTCTCTCTCTCGCTCTGTCTCTCTCTCTCTCTCTCTCTCTCTCTCTCTCTCTCTATGTCTCTCACACACTCTCTCTATCTCTCTCTCTCTCTCTCTCTCTCTATGTCTCTCTCTCTCTCTCTCTCTCTCTCTCTCTCTCTCGCCCCCCCCCACTCTTTTCCTGGGTCTTCCCAGGGTTTTTCTAATTGTGCCCCAGCAGCCAGTCTCATTTTAAGGAGGCATCATGTCACAGATGCTTAATGCGTCTCTAACTGCTAGCGACAACAGGTGGT
This sequence comes from Galaxias olidus, assembly GCA_026901105.3. Lineage (NCBI taxonomy): Eukaryota > Metazoa > Chordata > Actinopteri > Galaxiiformes > Galaxiidae > Galaxias > Galaxias olidus. Next base: position 27,432 of record JAPMUY010006990.1, on the reverse strand, counting down.
CATATTCCCGTCTGCCGTCTGGGAATGTGGAAATATATGTCTCCCGCTCACGGGCTGCCAAGGGAAAATGGAGGCATTAGAGGCACTGGAATGGAAGTGGATGTCCGCAGGTTGAATCTGGTCATGTTTCAGCACGGCAGGGGGTTGGCAGAGGGAGAGAGAACAGGAGAGGAAAGAGGGGGAGGAGGAGGAAGAGGAGGAGGAGGAGGAGGAAGGGGATGGGGACTGAGTGATGGAAAATTCAGGGCTTAGCTTCACATTATCGAACATCAGGGGGTTCATTTTGGTGGGTAGTAAATGTTATATGAGCTCAAATTTAATTTGTACTTATTTTAATTAAATAATTGTAGGAAATAATATGTTTTGACGTGATAAAGAAGAAAGTTGATTTGTTACTAATTAAGATTCGAAACCAATTAAATACAGCATGTGCTGGCAGGAGTGCCTCTTGTGAAACGCTATCTTTCATAAAAACATGTCTTAACTTTCCCCCCAAAAAAGGTTATTTTTTATCCACGTTTTCTGAAAGAACCACTTTAGGCTTATGCTTTTACCTGAGGAGATAAATACATGAATTGACCACACATACATTTATGCTACACATAATTACATACAGAAATAGCTTACAGATAGAGGCTCTCAAATGTCAAGAGCATTTATCTGACAGAACCCTGCCTGATGGCAGTTCTTTAAAAGGAAAGCTGACTCTGTCTTTACCACCGGGGCTTAATGGCAGACACACAGGCTGAGTTCAGGAGCATAACCTTTATCACCAGAAGAGCCCTGGGTCTGTAATGAACGCTGTCCAACTCTGTCACCATAGCTGCTATAGAAGGGGACTAACAGTCAAGTGTACAAAGGGGCCCCTGTCACCTATAGCTGCTATAGAAGGGGACTAACAGTCAAGTGTACAAAGGGGCCCCTGTCACCTATAGCTGCTATAGAAGGGGACTAACAATCCAGTGTACAAAGGGACCCCTGTCACCTATAGCTGCATTAGAAGGGGACTCAAAGCCTAGTATAGAAAGGGGGCCCTGTCACCTATAGCTGCTTTAGAAGGGGACTCACAGCCTAGTATAGAAAGGGGCCCCAGTCACCTATAGCTGCTATAGATAGGGATTTCTCATGAAAGCTATCATGTCTTCACACACCAGTTGGAATTATTAAGTAGTATTAGTATCTTTATATAGGTGTGTGAGCATGCGCTAAGCTGTCATAGAAGTGCTTAAATATCCTTTTCAAATGAAAACAAATTCCACACAGGTTGAGTATTGAAGAAGACTCAGACAGCGCTGAGGCTCTTATCTTTGTAGATATCTACTGTAAGCGTTATTTGTCCCCTGTTTACATAATCAATACATGTTACCATGCTTAGGCTTATCCTCTAAGGGCAAATCATTAAAGTGTGTTATTGTTTTGTACACCAACATGCTATCCTATCCGAAAACACTGGAATTCATATTTCCTCAGACATGGAAACTATTTTAGGAGCACTCGTCGACTCACAGCTATAGCTGAGATTGGCAGACAGAATTCCATCGTTCAGTCTGAGCATTCTTACCTAAAAGCATAAAGGCAGCTCCGCCACTAACAACAAAGACCACGTTGACAAAAATGCAAGGAAAGTATTGTTAAGGATTCCAACAGACTGATGTCTCTCTGGCTATCTGCTCAGGATGCTGACTGCTGAAGCCGGATGAATCAGGAGGATGTTAATGGACCATTGGCTATTCTAGTCACACGGAGAGAGGGAGAAAGAGAGAGAGAGAGAGAGAGAGAGAGAGGAGGGAGACGGGGGGAAGTGGGGGGTCCCAGGGGGGAAAGGGGCTCGTGGCAAATCCATTATTCATGGTTCAACCAGGGGCTTGTACGAAACACTGACACCTGATCTGCCAAAATCAAACAAGGCCAGTGGGTGTGATGCCTCCTGGGAAGAGGGGGAGACCTGTACAAAATTGGGGGGGCAGAGAGGAGGGGCAAAGGGGTGGGGGGTCAGGGGAGGGAGGGAAAGGGGCAGTGGGAGGGAGTGAGTGGGGGGGGGAGTGAGGGAGGAGAGGGAGTGAGGGGGAGGGGTGAGGGAGTGAGGGAGGTGGGGAGTGAGGGAGGGGGGGGAGGGAGAGAGGGAGAGAGGGAGGGAGGGGGGAAGGAGTGAGGAAGGGGGGAGGGAGGGAGAGGAGAGAGAGAGAGAGGGGAGGAGTGAGAGTTGCTTGCCTGCCTCACTTCAGTGCTTTTGGTTGAAAGCTGTCAACACATTCGCATCATATTATTTTACTCTTCTCTCCTCTTTTCTTTCTTGCACACAAACGCACAACCACACACACACACACACACACACACACACACACACACACACACACACACACACACACACACACACACACACACACACACACACACACACACACACATACACACACACACACACACACACACACACACACACACACACACACACACACACACACACACACACACACACACACACACACACACACACACACACAACACACACACACACACACACACACACACACACAACCAAAACAAACGCACACACACACACACAACAAATGCACACACACACACAAACGCACAACCACCCACAAACGCACACACACACGAACGCCCAACCACCCACAAATGCACACACACACACACACACACACACAAACGCCCAACCACACACCAATGCCCAACCACACACAAACACACACACAAATGCACACACACACACACACACACACACACACACACACACACACACACACACACACACACACTCTAGCAGAGCTCTCTGTGTGTTATCCACTCACAGTAATGGAACGTAGCCTACCTGTTTAAAAGCCTGTAATGCTTTCCCCCTCCACATTTTAAGAGGCTTCAAATAGCAGGATAGATATATAAATATATAGATATATAAATATATAAATATATAGACATATAAATATATAAATATATAGATACATAGATATATAAATATATAGATAAATAAATATATAGATATATAAATATATAGATACATAGATATATAAATATATAGATATATAAATATATAGATATATAAATATATAAATATATATATAGATATATAAATATATAAATATATAGACATATAAATATATAGATATATAGATATATAGATATATAAATATATAGATAATATAAATATATAGATATATAAAAATATAAATATATAGATATATAAATATATAGATATATAAATATATAAATATATAGATATATAAATAGTCTGAGAAGTGTGATACCCCGATAATTGGGGTACACTCTCCGGTCCCCCTTTTTAAAAATGGGAACCACCACCCCGGTCTGCCATTCCAATTGTACTGTCCCCAACCTCCACGCGACACCGAAGAGGCATGTCAACCAAGACAGCCCAACAATGTCCAGAGCCTTCAGCATCTCGGGGCGAATCTCATCCACACCCGGCACCTTGCCGCTGAGGAGCTTCCCAACTACCTCAGTGACCTCTGCCAGGGATATTGCTGAGACTCCCTACGAGTCTTTGAACTCTGCCTCCTCCACAGAGGTCGTGTTGGCTGGGTTAAGAAGTTCCTCAAAGTGCTCCTTCCACCGCCCGACGAGATCCCCTGTCCGGGTCAGCAGTTCTCCTCCCCTGCTCAACAGAGCCTGGGCCAATCCCTGCTTTCACTTTCTGAGCCGTCTAACGGTTTGCCAGAACTTCCTTGACGCCAACCGAAAGTCCTTCTCCATAGCCTCCCCGAACTCCCACACCCGGGTTTTTGCTTCTTTGACTACCTGGGAAAGCTTATGCCAGGGTGTTGGAAACAAGACTCCGACCGATTGTCGAACCTCGGATCCAGGAGGAGAAATGCGGATTCCGTCCAGGTCGTGGAACAGTGGACCAACTCTTTACCCTTGCGGGGCTGTTGGGGGGTTCATGGGAGTTTGCCCATCCAGTCTACATGTGTTTTGTGGACTTGGAGAAGGCCTATGACCGTGTCCCCCGGGGAGTCCTGTGGGGGGTACTGCGGGAGTATGGGGTACCGGGGCCGTTGCTACGAGCCATTCGGTCCCTATATAACCGGAGTGAGAGTTGTGTCCGTATACTCGGCACAAAGTCAAATACGTTTTCAGTGGGTGTTGGACTCCGCCAGGGCTGTCCCTTGTCACCGGTTCTGTTTGTGATTTTCATGGATAGAATCTCAAGGCGTAGCCGGGGGGAGGAGTGTGTCCAGTTTGGGGACCTCAGAATTGCTTCTCTGCTCTTTGCAGATGATGTGGTTCTGTTGGCTTCTTCAGATTGTGACCTTCAGCATGCACTGGAGTGGTTTGCAGCTGAGTGTGAAGCGGTCGGGATTGGGATTGAGTTGCTGCCCCAAGGGAGGGAGTTCAAGTATCTCGGGTTCTTGTTCACGAGTGAGGGAAAAATGGAGCGTGAGATTGACGGGCGGATTGGTGCAGCATCAGCAGTAATGCGGGCGTTATACCGGACCGTCGTGGTGAAGAAGGAGCTGAGCCGAAAGGCGAAACTGGCGATTTACCAGTCGGTCTACGTTCCAACCCTCACCTATGGTCATGAGCTTTGGGTAGTGACCGAAAGAATAAAATCGAGTACAAGCGGCTGAAATGTGTTTCCTCCGTAGGGTGGCTGGGCTCAGCCTTAGGGATAGGGTAAAGAGCTCGGTCATCCGGAGGGAGCTCGGAGTAGAGCCGCTGCTCCTTCGCGTCAAAAGGAGCCAGATGAGGTGGTACGGGCATCTGATTAGGATACCTCCTGGGCGCCTCCCGTTGGAGGTTTTCCGGGCACGCCCTACTGGTAGGAGACCCTGGGGTAGACCCAGAACACGCTGGCGAGATTATATATCTCGTCTGGCCTGGGAACACCTCGGGATCCTCCAGGAGGATCTGGAAAGCGTTGCTGGGGATAGGGACGGCTGGAATACCCTGCTGAGCCTGCTGCCACCGCGACCCGGCCCCGGATAAGCGGCGGAAAATGGATGGATGGATGGATATATAAATATATAGATATATAGATGTATAGATATATAAATATATAGATATGTAAATATATAAATATATAGATATATATAAATATTACAGGATGAACCTGATGAACCTCAGACCTTTTCTTTTGCTGGACAGGCCTCCATTCTAGTGGGTATGTTGACTATAATATGTTCGTACGTTTCCAGTAGGGCTTTGATAGCACTCTCCCAGAGCCGATGGAGGACACTGTGTTACAGTGCTGTAGTCCCCAGCACATTGTGGACAGTACTGGGAACATAGTTGGGTCTCTAGGTACAGTTTCTACGTACATCACATGGTCATATATATCTACATTTACCACATTTATTTAACATCATCGGAAGTTACTTTGTCAAACCCATCGCTCTTAATTGCCTCATTACAGGACTGAAGTAAATAATTGTATTTCTCCTTTGCGATTCATAATACTCTTGTTTATTGAAGTGGGTCATGGTTGTGGCTACTTAATTTTCTCTTATTACTTAAGGTCAGTTTTCTGCAACCTTTTTTTAATGACTGGCACTTCTTAGCATGAATTGAATTTTTTGAAATGCAATTCTGTTTCATTATATTTATACATATTTATATTAAAAGCTTGACAACATAAAATACAGTGCCGTCCTTTGTTTCAGGGTTTCTTCTCTATGTGTGTGGATGCTTTATGTCATGCAGAGGACTGACTGACAGGCCCTCAGTCACCACCCCAGACCCAAAACACGCTCATTATTTCAACAACGTGCCAAAAAACAACAACTTATAGTGAAATTCTCACAATTGTCAGTTTTGATGAATTCCTTCATCTTTGTATGACATCTGTGGCACAAAGGATGGTATGTGACTGTGAGTCAATCAGACGCTCCTCTCTCTGTCACGCTGTGTGTAATACATAGCTAGTGTTACCGTGCCCGAGAGGAAAACAAACAGTAAATCATACCAGAGGGAGGGGCGGCACCTCTGAATCCATTTTCTGCTCCGTGTCACTGGGGGGTTAGGCAGAGGAAACTAGAGCAGTGGCGCTGCGAGGAGCCCATGCTGTTCCCGTTCATCTTCCCTGGCTGCTTCTTCACCCAGCAGGTCCTTACTGTCTTGTTTGCATGTGAGTTCCTAAGTAATTATTACAGATCATTGTAAGATAGAGCCATAGACATAGAGCCATACCTGATCACCAGAGCAAAGAACGCCGGTCCCCCCACTTTGGCTAATTATCCTCAAGCCACGAGAAAGAGAATGAGAGAGAGAGAGAGAGAGAGAGAGAGAGAGAGAGAGAGAGAGAGAGAGAGAGAGAGAGAGAGAGAGAGAGAGAGAGAGAGAGAGAGAGAGAGAGAGAGAGAGAGAGAGAGAGAGAGAGAGAGAGAGAGAGAGAGAGAGAGAGAGAGAGAGAGAGAGAGAGAGAGAGAGAGAGAGAGAGAGAGAGAGAGAGAGAGAGAGAGAGAGAGAGAGAGAGAGAGAGAGAGAGAGAAAATAAAAGAAAGAACACGGAGAGTGAGAAAGAAAGAGGGTGAGAAAGAGAGTGTGAGGGTAAGAAAGACAATGAGAGAGAGAAAGAGCGAGAGTGAGAATGAGAGAGAGAGTGGGCGAATGAGAGAGAAATAAAATGAGAAGGAGAATAAACAGGGAGAGTACAAGAGAGAGATTACTGTAAGTTTGAAAAGAGACATTGAGTGATAGAATGAGAGAGATAGAGAGAGAGAGAGAATGAGAGAGTGAGTGAGAGAGAGAGAAAGAGACAGAGAATGAGAGAGAGGGAGAGAGAGAAAGAGAGAGAGAGAGAGAATAAGAGAGAGGGAGAGAGTGAAAAAGAGAGCATTAAAAAGATAGAGAGAAAGAGACAGATTGAGGAAGAGAGAACGACCCATCCCTCCTCGTATCCCCTGAGGGTCTTCGTCTGGTTCTTACATCTTCCTCTCCCTCAGCGCACCAACATGCTTTCTCTGATCTCTAAGCCCAGTTAACAGATACACTAATCAGACAATCGTCAGTCTGATTACACATAGAGTCATGTTGGAAAAGATATCCATAGGTGTGTGTGTGTGTGTGTGTGTGTGTGTGTGTGTGTGTGTGTGTGTGCGTGTGCGTGTGTGTGTTGCAGACCAAGGCATGCGGTCTGTTAATGGCTGATGGATCTTCAACAGCCTAACATGCTTTACACTGTGTATACTGCATATGAAAGGATATGGATTTGTACCGTACTTTGACTCCAGGATAAAAAGAAATGTAAAGAATGACACAACTCTACGGACGAGTCGCTGATGATGCGTTTGGTGGAGTACTTTCAACAATAGAGAATCAAACACTACCCCATATTCTACCTTGAATGTCTTTCTTAGATTTCTTTAGTTGAACAAAAAAAAACCTTTTAGATCATGGCGGTAGCTATCCTTCTGCCATGGTTATGGTGCACTATTGTCTGTTATTTCAATGTAGACCGTGTTGGATTCAAAGCAAGGCCAAACATTGTCCTTTTGTACTCTATCAACCTATCAGGATTATATTTCTACCCTTTAGATGGTTTGTTAGGAGTGGTTGGATGTCAAAGCGTTTTGTGTTAGCGGGTTTCATTTGGCTCTCAGTGGGAGTGATGGAGACCGTGCAGAGAACAGTGGGGAAGGCGTTGCCAATGGCAGCCTGGCTGGAGCAGGTGGGTTTACCACAATCGTTTCCGGGCTTTGAACCAGCAACCTTTTTTTGCTTAGTGGTTGAATAGTGTACTTTATTGAGCTGTAGCTGCTCAGACAATTGAGCTGTATCTTTTTTATTTTTAACGTTAAGTCTTGATTGAGATCTTTTTAGCTGATTAGATTTGAACGTCTCGACATCCAAAAATGAAGACAAACTACTGTAATTTGTACAAAAACACGACAGCTAAATATAGTTTGGGCTGATCTCATGGCAGAACTAAGTAAACATAAAATTACTTTGATAGGCACTTTGTTCACATTAAAGCTTTCCAAAAAAGCAAAGGACTGCAAATGGACGTTATGACGCAGGAACAATTTAATTATGCAAAGTGGTGATTTGGGTGAATTCACCTGAGTTCAGTACCTGGTCAGAGAGATATAAATAACATCTCCTTCCCTCCCCCCTCCCCTGCTTTCCTCTCCTCTCCTCTCCTCTCCTCTCCCGTCGCCTCCTCCCCTCACGTTTCTTCCCTCTCCTCTCCTCCCCTCCCTCCCCTCTCCTCTCCTCTCCTCTCCTCTCTCTCTCCTCTCCTCTCCTCTCCTCTCCTTTCCTACCCTCTCCTCTCGTCTCCTCCTCTCTTCTCCTCCCCCTCTCCCCCCCTCCTCTCCTCTCTCCTCCCCTCCTCTCCTCTCCTCTCCTCTCCATCTCCTCTCCTCTCCTCTCCTCTCCTATCCTCTCCTCTCCTCTCCTCTCCCCTCCTCTCCTCTCCCCTCCTCTCCTCTCCTCTCCTCTCCTCAGCTATCCATCCATCAGCCGACCCCTCCATTTTAACCACAGATTACAGTGTTTGACAAGTCACTGAGCAAGAAAGAGCATTAATTGCCACTCCAATCCAAGAGCTGTCAAGGGAGCCCATCTCGAGAGGAAATTACTGGAGGCAGAATGGAGGGAGGAAGCAGAGCTACTTTCTGAACACTTTCTCCTGAACACTGATTTTCCTAACAGTGCCTCTGAACTCCCCATTTTGAACACGTCCCTCGAAAACAGATTTCTAAATCCTACATTGCAGTCACCACCCCTAAAGTTTGGTTCATGTTATTTTATGGGATTTTTGAGGTAGATCATGTTGGACTGGTCATTTTAAAAGTAGGTGGCAAGCCAAAACTGTGTGAGCACCTCTGACCTAAACACTGCCTCCTAAACACTGCGTCCTAAACACTGCTTCCTTAAACACTGCCTCCTAAACACTGCCTCCTAAACACTGCCTCCTAAACACTGACTCCTTAAACACTGCCTCCTGAACACTGCCTCCTTAACACTGCATCCTAAACACTGACTCCTTAAACACTGCCTTCTTAAACACTGCCTCCTAAACACTGCCTCCTAAACACTGCCTCCTTAAACACTGCCTCCTTAAACACTGCCTCCTTAAACACTGCCTCCTAAACACTGCCTCCTAAACACTGCCTCGTAAACACTGCCTCGTAAACACTGCCTCGTAAACACTGCCTCCTTAAACATTGCCTCCTTAAACACTGCCTCCTGAACACTGCCTCTTAAACACTGCCTCAAACACTGCCTCGTAAACACTGCCTCCTTTAACACTGCCTCCTTAAACACTGCCTCCTAAACACTGCCTCCTAAACACTGCCTCCTAAACACTGCCTCCTGAACACTGCCTTCTTGATTGGCTGTAAGGGGGTTGGGCTTTGGGCCTGGATTGGCTGTAAGGGGCGGGGTTAGAGCCTGGATTGGCTGTAAGGGGCGGGGTTAGAGCCTGGATTGGCTGTAAGGGAGCTCGCTTTGGGCCTGGATTGGCTGTAAGGGAGCTTGCTTTGGGCCTGGATTGGCTATATGGAGGATCAGTCGACGTTGGCCCCTGCTTAGGCAGTGACAGCCAGTCTACAAAGACCTAATCAGCAAATGACATGATGATCCAGCTTACCATGGCAGGCAGACAACGGGCTGTCTTCCAGGACGTCCAGCACATGAGCTCTCCTCCTTTCTCTCTCTCTGTGTGTGTGTGTGTGTGTGTGTGTGTGTGTGTGTGTGTGTGTGTGTGATTATTTGTTTGTGTGTGATGGTGTGTATATGTATTTGTTTGTGTGTGTGTGTGTGTGTGTGTGTGTGTGTGTGTTTGTGTGTGATGGTGTGTATGTTATTTGTTTGTGTGTGTGATGGTGTGTGTGTGTGTTTGAGAAGATGAGACTGTATTATACTGTTGTTCACACTTGAAGAAAAAAGGAAACACAAACTAACAATGAACTACACTGGGTTAATTCTCTGGAGATTAATTTGCATGAATGTCTAAACCCTGACAGAGTTCGAGAGTGGCGCCAAACTGTGACCACACTGTATTTCAGCAATTGAGTTTCTAAGCCGGCGTTTGTGTTTTGACACAGTCAAGGCGAATAAATACGTAGTTAAATGCATAAAGTTTTGTTAGAAATAAATAAAAATAAAATGCCATGCATGGGTTATTTGAAACAGTGGGTTGAATGTATTTGTATAATTAGCTGTCAAACTGAAAAACAGAATAAAACAAACAGCTTTTTTAGGTTTCTGTTGTTTTCTTCACTAGTCTCTTTCTCTCTCTCTCTCTCTCTCTCTCTCTCTCTCTCTCTCTCTCTCTCTCTCTCTCTCTCTTTCTCAGCAGTAAAGTTGTTTGCATTCCCATAGATAATTCAGGATTTACTTAAACACATACTAATTAAGTTACCTTATTTGGCAAGCAATGAAACATTATTTATTTCCTTCTAATGAGGCATTTTAGTTTTGTGTGTTAACAAATTATAGTTAGTATTTAGTAAAAATAGTTAATGCATTTATGATGTGGTACCATTGTACTCATAGAGGTTAACTGGGCTTATTTGCTGCAAATTAGCTACAATATTGACTGTTGTCAATACCAGTGTCATGGTAACAGCAATAACATAGCGACTCTTCACTCTCTCACAGTTGAATGTCATCAATTTTAGCTGTCAAGAATACCACCCGTAAATGTATTATTTTCACATAATCAATGGATCCATATGTTTATCCACGCAATGCTATTGGATAGTACATGGATCCTGTTGTTTATCCTTGCAATGCTATTGGATAGTACATGAATCCTGTTATTTATCCTTGCAATGCTATTGGATAGTACATGGATCCTGTTGTTTATCCTTGCAATGCTATTGGATAGTACATGGATCCTGTTGTTTATCCTTGCAATGCTATTGGATAGTACATGAATCCTGTTATTTATCCTTGCAATGCTATTGGATAGTACATGGATCCTGTTGTTTATCCTTGCAATGCTATTGGATAGTACATGAATCCTGTTATTTATCCTTGCAATGCTATTAGATAGTACATGTGTTTGTAGGTCCGGCCATCTGGCCCTGACTTGCAAACTTCTGTTTTGTATTCAGCCTTTATGGGGTAATAGTCTGGTGCTGGGTAATACGTAAAGCTTAGGGCAGAGCAGAGGGGTAATTAAACCAGTGGGGCATTTAGAGCAGAGGGGTAATTAAACCAGTGGGGCATTTAGAGCAGAGGGGTAATTAAACCAGTGGGGCATTTAGAGCAGAGGGGTAATTAGAGCAGAGAGGGGGGGGGGGGTATTATCTCTTCACAATAGACTTGAGGATATGATTGATTATTGTATTGATGTATGTATGCTACAGATACCACGCACTGTAAACGAGCTTTAAAATGTGGTTTTGTTGACTGATTATTTGTATAGTTCTGTAATGTATGTAAAGTAGCGATGGAGCGCTGAAATGGAGTGCTTACTTTTCATGACTGGTTGTTAAATCATGTAAAGTCATATAAATCAAACAAGGTAAAATTCTACAACTATACAATAATTACATTTCAAAATAAAAATAACCTTGTTGTTTGCTGCACTGGGTACACATGTCATATCTCTGATATTAACCCCACCCACGTTGGCAGATCAAAAAAAGGAACATGCAATTTCCTGTCCTTGATGGAATCTTTTAGTGCCAGGGTTCTGTGTAGATACAACACATCAGGACATCCCTGTGTGTTTAGGGGGGCCTTGTGTAGATAGAACACATCTGACCAGGACATCCCTGTGTGTTTAGGGGGGCCTTGTGTAGATACAATACATCTGACCAGGACATCCCTGTGTGTTTAGGGGGGCCTTGTGTAGATACAACACATCTGACCAGGACATCCCTGTGTGTTTAGGGGGGCCTTGTGTAGATACATACATCAGGACATCATCTGACCACATCAGGACATCCCTGTGTGTTTAGGGGGGCCTTGTGTAGATAGAACACATCTGACCAGGACATCCCTGTGTGTTTAGGGGGGCCTTGTGTAGATACACCACATCTGACCAGGACATCCATGTGTGCTGATGGGGGATTTGTGTAGATACAATACATCTGACCAGTGCTGTGTTGTTAGTGGGGCTTTGTGTAGATACAGCCCATCTGACAAGTGCTGTGTGTTTAGGGGGGCTTTGTGTAGATACAGCACATCTGACCAGTGCTGTGTTGTTAGGGGGGCTTTGTGTAGATACAGCCCATCTGTTCAGACCACCGCTGTGTGTTTAGGGGGCTTTGTATAGATACAACAAATCTGACCAGGATAGTGCTGTGCTTTTAGGGGGGCTTTGTGTAGAGAGAGTTTGTTTCTAACTTGACAGCACATGTCAATTTGTTTCTAACTTGACAGCACATGTAACCAGGACAGCGCTGTGTGTTTTGGGGGACTATGTGTAAATACAACAGACCTGACCAGAACACTACAGTGTGTTTAGGGGGGCTGTGTAGATACAGCCCATATAACCAGGACACTACAGTGTGTTTAGGGGGGCTGTGTAGATACAGCCCATATAACCAGGACATTACAGTGTGTTTAGGGGGGCTGTGTAGATACAGCCCATATAACCAGGACACTACAATGTGTTTAGGGGGGCTGTGTAGATACAGCCCATATAACCAGGACACTACAGTGTGTTTAGGGGGGCTGTGTAGATACAGCCCATATAACCAGGACACTACAGTGTGTTTAGGGGGGTACAGACATGGCTGTGAGTTTAGGGGGGCACAGACATGGCTCAGAGAGTTAATTATTCAGAGATGACTGGCGCTATGTTTCCAAGGATGCTGCTGGGAATGTAGAAGAGGCCAGACCACGTACCATATGGTCGCCATACCGCCGGGACCATCCACAACCTCTTCTGAACTCACTCTGAGAAGGACTGACACCCAGGCCTGTGTGTGTATGTCTTTAGGGGGGCTACACTTAGAATAAAATTTTTCTGTGTGAGTGTGTGTAGGAGGTACGCTACAGAAACCTACAGTAGCATGTGTGTAACTGTGTGTGTGTGTGTGTGTGTGTGTGTGTGTGTGTGTGTGTGTGTGTGTGTGTGTGTGTGTGTGTGTGTGTGTGTAGTGGGGTATGGGAGAGATAGAGAGAGTGAGGGAGGGAGAGAAAAAAAAGATTAAGAGAGTATAACAGACAAAGAGAAAGAGAGAGAGAGACAGAGAGAGAGAGAGACCGAGAGGTAGCGAGAGTGAGAGTGAGAAAAAACGAGAGAGGTAGAGAGAGAGAGCGAGAGAAAGAGGTAGAGGGAGGTGGAGAAATAAAGAGCGAGAGAGGTAGCGAGAGAGGTAGAGAGAGAAAGAAAGAGAGAGGTAGAGAAAAAAAGAGCAATAGAGAGAGAGAGAGAGAGAGAGAGCAATGTGTTTCTTACTTGATAGTGCTTATTAAAAAGATGCAGTTCTGAAGAGAAATTTCCTGTGACTTTGTTCAACAGGTCCTTAACATAATCTCAGTTCTGACTATAACACACACACACACACACACACACACACACACACACACACACACACACGCACAAACACACACACACTGATCCGGAATATCTGACAGATGAGAATGGTGCACCCGTATGGTTAAAAAGAACCAGGTACACCTAGCCAGCCGGTCTTATCTCCAGGGAAACAGGCGGGGCTTCAAGCTGGCCCAGAAATAGCCGCTTCTACAGACGGTAACGTTTTAATGTAACTTTTGTGGTTGTTGGACTTTAAATGTCAATATCATATAAACCTCCCTTCACCCCCTCCTGGATTATCCAAAAGGCCGATTAGGAGGGCTTACATTTGTATTTAATTAAAAAAAAGATTATACATTAAAGGATCTAGTTGTATACTTGATTAAGAGGTTTTGGCAGGCATTTCGCTGTGGCTCCTAAATAAAAGGTACAGCCTCCTGAGATAGAAGACCTTGTTAATCGAACACTACAGGGACCTCCGCTGTGGCAGCTAGCCCATTCAGCGTTTGGCTAACAATGGCCGCTGTAGCCGGGGTCGAGCGAGGCCTTGTTTTGCTAACATGGTGTGTTCCCTTGTTTTATGGATTCCTCAGTCAAGCCTGTCTGGGCTAATGGCTGGGGCCGGGGGAGTGCACGCCGGGCGGGCTTTGTGAACGCAATTGACCTCGCTGCGGAGTCTTCAGAGACGGAATGCACTTCCTAATGGAATAGGACGCGGGGACCGGCCGGGAACTGCAGCGCCCCGATCTGCAGTCAGTCCTACCAACTCCCGAAAAATAAACATGGAGACATCAAGACAAATCAACTCTATGGCGTAAAGAGGATTTATTTTAAAATTGTATTTATTTTTCTTTAAGCTTGACATCTTTGTTTCTTTTTTGACATCTTTTTTTTTGACTGGCTCTGCAAGGAGAGGCACACATTGGCAGGCCGTTATTAACTAGCCCAGTACCCAGATGGATGCTAATTTTCACATTGATTCTTCCAAGTGCTTAGAAACTGATGCAGTAATGGACCAAAAAAATAAATAAAATTAAAACGCAGAGTTACTTCCGAGCGCCCATGCGATTCTTGTCAATCAAGGAAATATGAGCTTTGAAAGGCCTGGCTGGAATATGTATGCGTGGCAGAGTAGGGGATCATTCATATAAACGATGTTTGGGGAAGATTCCCGGTCACGCACTCCTAATTGACTTCTTTTTTTTTCTGTTGATGTTACTGTTTAATACTTCATTTGACGACGTGAGGGTAACGTGTCTAAAGGGCACAGCTAACCTGGATATAGTTCTTTTAATAGAGGCGTCAAATATCTATGTTATTATACGTCTGTCCTCTCCTCATCTCCACAACTCTTATTGGAAGATTATTTCAACATATTGAACATTTCTATTTAAAACTGCTTTTTTCTCCCAAAGACATTACAATGTGCAAGCTATAGAACGGTATTAATAATCCATAATTATAAAATAGTTGCATATAGCTGCCTTAAAAAAAGATATGTTCTGATTC
>JAPMUY010006990.1:0-10000 GCA_026901105.3 Galaxias olidus | reverse complement strand
AGAGAGAGAGAGAGAGAGAGAGAGAGAGAGAGAATTTGTTCTGATTGACTGGACCCCGACTGGACATTCTCCAAAAGGCACGCTGAGGCTCCTTTCTCCCCAGGGACAAAGTGTTGCCTCTGGAATGGAAAATCAATAATGTCAATATGGCGAGCATAAGGCTGGCCAAGTGGCTTCGGCAGCCATTGTCATTGTCCCTCCCTCCCTCTCTCCTTCCCCCCTCCCTCAGGTGGTTTTGTGAAGCAACATTTTTTCTCTTTTTCTATATTCGGTTATTTTTAGCTAGCCAAGTGAGTGCCCTCTTCCCACGTTTATAGATGAAAACACGTTTCCTGAATCAAACCTCTCTCTCTGTCAACGGCCACGGCCGACGAAGACGAGGGAACGGAGGGGTTTGTCGTTGTCCAGAGCGACGTTATCGTTGTCCTCCATTTCAAATGCTCCTACGTCCGCCATCATCATCCCTCCATTCCAAGTGCCATTATGCGTTGAGAGGTTTCCCCGACCTCTACATCCAGCATACCAAACAAACAGTATGTTCAATGCTCACATTATGACCCATGTGAACATACTGTAAACAACACCGTAACGCAAACACACGGACCTACCACAGCTTAAGAAGCCAGACATACACACACACATACCATATCAACCTCCATGAATTGGACACATTTATTTTCTGTAGTCTGTGTTAAATTTTTTCCCTCTCTCATAATAGTTGTTCAGAGGCGGTGGCAGGGCCCGTTTAGACTGAGCAGCTATACCTGGCGGGGGGTATGGGGGTATACTTTACGGCTGTAAATCATTTTATAGTTTTATAGTTTTCATTTTATCATCATTTTTAGCAAGGGCATGTGTACATTAAACATTAAACAACATGCAATCAGTTGCCTTGTTGCATATTCCAAGTACTTCACCCAAAACTAACTACAACACAGAAATGGGTTTAGAGTTATCCTGGCCGGATCACAGTTCAAGTCCAAGGATTAACCGAATAATAGTTCACTAACGTCAAAGCAGGGTTAGGGTTTGTTATGTTTGTGAGGCCTTTCTTATTAAAATATGCATAAACATTATTAAACATTATTGCATTTTAAAATATCCAATGCTATTACGGCCACCGTTATTGTGTGTCCATATTGTGAGGTTGTAACAAATGCATGCTGTGCAAGTGCTAGTTATATAATTAGTTCTCACAGTATATTCGGTACTTTCTATGTTCATAAAAAGGTTCACATCATGTTATTTATTTCTTAAACTAAACAAGCTTTCATATTGTGCTGCTGATAGGTAAGCTGCCATTCTGGATTACGGGTTGCTGTCAAAACGGCATGCTTACACTTAACACTCACGCTGTTCCATTTTAATGAGGAGGTAGTGTATATTGAAATGGCTGAGCTCATATCATCATGTCAGGATGTGCTTTTGCTAGATGTACTTAAATAACTGTTAACTGTTATAGCTGTGAAATAATTGTTAACTGTTATAACTGTGAAATAACTGTTAACTGTTATAACTGGGAAATAACTGTTAACTGTTATAACTGTGAAATAACTGTTCCCACCTCGGGTCTGCTAGTCTGCCTCAAAAGGGGAAAAGGATGTTTTGATCCCTGCCTCAGTACTTCTCAGTGTGGATGCCCAGTTTCGTATAGGCAGGATGCTAGAAAAATAGGAAGATCCAATCACACCAAAAGTGGGTTTATTTACCTTCAGCAGCTTGTTTACGATGTATGAGTTTGACTGGAAGAAAAGTTGCAGAAGTGGTGAAAAGATGTTCTATTGGTGATTTCATAATCAAGTGAACCCCAGGCCGCTGTGGGGAATGCTTCTCCTTTTGAGCATTTGAAATGACTGGAAAGGAAGTGGCAGGAAGTGAAGTAACAGGTAGTAAAGTGAAGGGGAATGATGCAACAGGAAGTGAAGAAAAGGGATGTGACTCGATAGGGAAGGACAGTGACAGGATGTAAAGTGACAGGAAGTAAAGAGAAAGGAAGTTAAGTGAAGTGACAGGAAGTGAAATAACAGGAAGTGATGTGACAAGAAGTAAAGTAACAGGAAGTGATGTGACAGGAAGTGACATGACAGGACAACACAAAGTGTTCCTGACAGCTTCTAGTGACGTGGCCCACTGCAATCACATAACTCATCATCATCTGTTTCAAAGACGGGTAGACAGGCTTGTGTCAAGTGGTGCTTGAACAACCCTTATAAAGCCTGAAAATACTCACGTCTGGCTCATCAAACAGTCATTCAAACTTACTTTTTCCTTTATGAATACATTTAAAAAAATCGAAACGTGGAGTTAAAATGCTGTGAGTACAAATGGAGTAATTACGCCTCTATGTGTTTTTTTTTGTTCAATGATTTCCCAGGAGGAGACATTGTCGTACGGTAAATCAACATTCGTGTAAGAGCGTTCTGACGCTAAAAGCTCTGTGAAGGTACGGTCCTCCTGGCACCCATCTTGTTTGATGGCGCTGGCATGCCAAGGAGGACAGAGGCGAGTACAGCGCTATCCCCTTTCCCTGATGTGAGGTTAATCTGCAGGCTGGAATACTAAGTGGCAGCCCTTTACCAGGCACTAGTCAGCTTGGTGCACATTGATCCCATGTAACAATACTGAAGACTAACAAAGAGAAAAAAGTAGCAATACTGACTGACTAACAGAGAAAAAAAATTGCAATACAGACTGACTAACTGAGAAAAAAGTAACAATACTGAAGACTAACAGAGAAAAAAGTAACAATACTGAAGACTAACAGAGAAAAAAGTAACAATACTGAAGACTAACAGAGAAAAAAGTAACAACACTGACAACTAACACAGAGAAAAAAGTAACAATACTGACTGACTAACACAGAGAAAAAAGTTACAATACTGACGACTAACAGAGAAAAAAGTTACAATACTGACGACTAACAGAAAAATGTTACAATACTGACGACTAACAGAGAAAAAAGTAACAATACTGACGACTAACAAAGAAAAAGGTTACACTACTGACGACAGAGGAAAAAGTTCCCACATGCAGAGAAAATAACTGCTGACCTATAACTGGTTCAAAATAATAACGACACAAACAATATTTCTTATTGCACAGTCACTGTCATGGTCTGAACAGACCATAAATTGTTCTTCTGTTCATACATACAATTTTTGCCTAGAATTTGCAGTGTTTAAGCGCCATCTAGTGGCCACTACTGGTACCTAGCTGAATGTAGCGTACAAGTTCATTTCCTGTTAAAGAAAAGAAACTTCGATAGAGAAGGCTGTTCATTTAGTGTCTCCTGACTGCTTTAAGATTAAACCTGCTTTAAAGTCATTCATACCCCCACGAGGGCAATGCCTGTAAGTATTGCCATATAGTTGATAGAATACATGTGTTTCGGCAAACGAAATAAGTAAAGTTAATGCTATGTATAGCTTCCTTTCGTTAATCGGCTAGTAATGACAACGTGGTCTCCGTTAACTCAAGTGTGTTAGCAATATGCAAATTCCGTAACGTTTTACGCTCTCACAAGAAGTGTGACACAGAAAGACATCTTTATTTGTGTTTCACAGTTTTTACAGCATTGAACATTTGCTATGCACGTAATAAAGGAGAGGAGAAAGGAATTGACGATCTCTGCATCGATTTTCTTGTTCGTCCTAGCCTAGCTGTTTAAACTTGCTGATAGCTGAGTAGCCCTACACTTAGTGAGGCCAGTATAGTAAAAAGGCATACCCTCGCCTGTCAAGACGAAGACAGACCCTCGCCTGTCAAGACGACCAGAACATTAGCCCCGACCCTGAAACCTGCACGTAGCTCGCCCAGACAAGCCCCTGCTCCATAAGACATGGAAATTCGAACAGGAACGCAGCTTCCCCGGCGTGACCGATGCAGAATTCCAAGACCTTGAGGTGAGATCTCAGGCATCCAGTTCATCAACATGCAGTTCTAAAAAGAGCGTGATGTTAGCAGCAGCCAAAGCTAAAGCTCAGGCGGCAAGAACCAGAGCTGCCTATTCTGAAAGAGAAATGGCAATGAAATTACAAAAGGCTAAGTTAGAAGCTGAATTAGACGCATTACAAAGCCAAAAGGAAATGGAGGCTGCAATAGCCGAAGCAGCAACACTACAAGCAGAATTAGATGATGACCAGAGCCTCGGGCAACATGGAGCAGAGGTGGAACAGAGGTACTTTACTGCACATGACATTCCACCAACACGAGAAGTAAAGTTAGAAAATAACATCGCCCGGCCCAGTCTACAGGACTACTCGTCGCCACCAACCAGACCTCCAGCACAGCCATTGACGCAAACACCAGCACGGGCACCGGCACAGCCACCGAGAAGACCTCCGGCACAGCCAACTACACAGATGTCGCCTGACGGCACCTACTACAAACCGCACCAACTCAACTACAAAGCATGTCAGGGAGAAAAGGACTACATGCTGCCCAGTCCTGCTCCACGTCCCACGCCGCTTTATTACACCCTCACGTAGATGACCACAGCTCCCCGACAGCGGAGGCTGGCTAAGTTCATCGCAAGAAATCAACTAGTCTCCACTGGGCTGACGAAGTTTGACGATAGGGCAGAAAACTACTGGATGTGGAAAGCCTCATTCTACAACACAATAGACAATATAGGCCTGACAGTAGCAGAAGAGACTGACCTTTTGATCAAATGGCTCGGTAAAGAGTCGTCCGAACAAGCACGCAGGCTAAGAGCGGCCTACATCAGAGATCCCCAGGGTGGCCTCCATGCCATCTGGCAACGCCTTGAAGAGTGCTATGGCACTCCCGAAGCCATTGAGGGGGCGTTGTTTGCAAGACTGGAGAGCTTCCCGAAAATCTCCAACAAAGAACCAGCCAAGCTGCGTGAACTAGCAGACCTGCTCCAAGAACTGTATGCTGCAAAACAAGATGGATATCTTTCAGGATTGGCGTATCTGGACACAGCTAGAGGTGTGGCTCCAATTGTGGAGAAGCTGCCGTATAGTCTACAGGAAAAGTGGATGTTCTATGGTTCACAGATCAAGCACGAGCATCAGGTTTCCTTTCCCCCATTCGGCATATTTGTGAACTTTATTCACAAACAAGCTAAAGCAAGAAATGATCCCAGTTTTACCGTCGCTTTACCCATCGCACCTGCCATTAAGAAAGATAAGTTCAAGGGTTCCCGAGTAAAGTGAATCAGCCCGTCGAAGTCCACAAAACGCAAGTTGCCGAGTCCAGCCAGAAAGGTGAGCCTATAGCCGTCACTCAAGATCCCAGCAAGCATTGCCCAATTCACAAAAAGCCCCACTCATTAAGGAAGTGCAAGAGCTTTAGAGACAAACTGCTAACTGACCGCAAGCAATACCTAAAAGACAATTACATCTGCTTTCGCTGTTGTGCTTCAACCGCACACATTGCAAGGAACTGCGACACAGCCATAACGTGTGCTGAATGCCAGAGTGACAAGCACGTCGAAGCCCTTCATCCTGGTCCATCACCGTGGAAAGCAAAGCCATCCCCACCCGTCTCAGATGACGGCAGGGAGGGCGACGAGCGACAGCAGACACAAGAGGCGGTCAACTCCAAGTGCACTGATGTATGCGGTGAAGGCGTGAGTGCAAGAGCCTGTTCAAAAATCTGCCTAGTCAATGTCTACCCACAAGGCCGCAGAGAAGCAGCGACCAAAGTGTATGCGATCATCGATGAGCAAAGCAATAAGTCCCTTGCACGATCAGACTTTTTGAGCTATTCAACGACAAGAGTTCCCCATCTCCATACACCTTAAAGACTTGTGCAGGCAGCATGGAGACATCTGGAAGGAGAGCATGCGGCTACACGCTGGAATCACTGGATGAGAAGACCTGTGTCCCTCTTCCCATCCTCATTGAGTGTAACGAGCTCCCAAATAACAGGTCAGAAATCCCCACTCCCAATGCCGCTTTAAATCACCCCCACCTGAAATGCATAGCCAGTGAGATTCCCCCTTAGATCCCAATGCAGAAATACTTCTGCTGCTAGGGAGAGACATTTTGAGCATACACAAGATCCGAAAGCAAATCAACGGCTTCAGTAACGCCCCATTTGCTCAGAAATTAGACCTTGGCTGGGTGGTGATTGGAGACGTGTGCCTTGGCGCGGCGCACCGGCCCTCCTCAGTCACTGCTCTCAAAACAAGCATCTTAGAGAATGGTCGTCCCAGCTACCTTACACCCTGCTACAGCCACCTGCATGTGAAAGACCCCAGCCACAGCTGCTCTGTCCTGCGAATACCACCACCTCAGCGTGCTGCATCACACAGAGCCCCTCTTCTCTGCGGAGACGACGTAGACTCCTCAGTGTTCACCTGCACCGACAACGATCACCAACCTGCGCCATCCATTGAGGACCGGAAGTTCCTGAAAATAATGGATAGTGAGGTATTTCAAGATGACACACAAAGCTGGGTTGCACCTCTCTTCCTTTTCGGTCTCCTAGGAGACGACTGCCAAATAACAGAAACTATACACTGAAAAGACTCAAATCAGTCTGCCACACACTAGAAAAGAAACCTGCAACGAAAGAACATTACATGCAATTCATGCAAAAAATGATAGACAGTCAACATGCTGAAATCGCCCCAGCCCTCCAAGAAGGACAAGAATGTTGGTATTTGCCGTCCTTTGGCATCTACCATCCCAAAAAGCCAGAGCAGATTCGCATTGTGTTCGATTCAAGTGCACAATATGAAGGAATCTCACTTAACAACATCCTGCTTAAAGGCCCAGACCTAAACAATGACCTGCTCGGTGTGCTCATTAGGTTTCGGAAAGAGAGGATTGCTGTGACCGCAGACATCCAACACATGTTTTACTGTTTTGTTGTCAAAGAGGAGCATAGGGACTACTTGAGGTTTCTGTGGTTCCGCGACAATGATTGGGACAGTGACATAGTGGACTACCGAATGCGTGTCCATGTGTTTGGGAACACACCGTCTCCTGCCGTAGCAATATACTGCCTCAGAAGAGCAGCAAGAGAAGGTGAAGCCGAATTCGGCCCAGATGTCAGAGCATTCATTGAAAGAGACTTTTACGTTGACGATGCACTGAAGTCATTTGCAACAGAGTCCGAGGCTATCGGTGTAGTCAAGCGAGCACAAGAAATGCTCTCCCGCTTCAGTCTCAGACTGCACAAGTTCACGTCAAACAGTGCAATCGTCATGAATGAATTCTCTCCTGAGGACCGTGCAACCAGCATCAAAGACCTGGACTTTTCCATCGACGACGTCCCTATGCAGCGTAGCCTAGGTATAAGCTGGAATATACTCATGGACACATTCACATTTCAAGTGCAGCAAGATGACAAGCCCTTTACACGGAGGGGCGTACTCTCCACCATAAACAGCATCTTCGACCCACTCGGCTTTCTGTCCCCTGTCACCATACAAGGAAGATCACTGCTCAGAGAGCTGACCATGGAAAATGGTGAGTGGGACTCGCCGCTACCTGAACACCTGAAAGCAGAGTGGCTAAAATGGAAAACTTCCCTGCAAGGCCTTCACAACCTACAAATTCCCCGCTGCTACACATCTCTCTCCCCTTCTGCAGCGAACTCGAGGGAGCTGTGTATGTTTGCGGATGCTTCCACCAAAGCGATCGCAGCTGTTACTTACCTGAAAGTGACCAATGTGGATGGACACTCCGAAGTTGGATTTGTGCTCGGCAAAGCAAAGCTGGCACCTGTGAAAGAGACCACAATCCCCAGACTCGAACTCTGTGCGGCAGTCCTCGCTGTCGAAATAGCAGAGACTGTTGTGAGTAGCATGGACCTGCACATAGACTCTGTATCTTTCTTTTCTGACAGTAAAGTTGTGCTAGGTTATATCAACAACGAACAGAGACGTTTCTATGTCTATGTAAGCAATAGAGTGCAATACATCAGACAAGCAACTTCACCTCAACAGTGGAAATATGTTCCCTCAGAGCTCAACCCAGCCGACCACGGCTCGAGATCCGTACCCGCTGTTTCATTGAAGGACACCACCTGGCTGACCGGGCCTAACTTTCTGTCTGGTAAACCCCCAGCTGATGATCAGCCACAGTTTGACCTTATTGACCCCACGTCAGATCCTGAAATTCGGCCTCAAGCATCAGTGCTTGTCACCCAAACCACTCAGTCCCGTCTAGGAATCAAGCGCTTTGACCGATTCTCAAAGTGGACTTCTGTGCTGAGAACACTTGCATTCCTGATTCACATCGTTCAGTGTTTCAGGCAGACTAACAAGGACAAATGCAGTGGGTGGCATGTCTGTGAAAAAGCAGGCACACCAGAAAACCTGGAAAAAGCAAGAAAACTCCTGATCATGAACATGCAACAAGAAACATATCCAGAGGAATTCAAAAACATTCAGAAACAGACAGACATGCCAAAACATAGCAACATCAGAAAGCTGTGTCCAGTGATTGATACCTGTGGACTTCTCAGAGTTGGCGGGCGCATCGCACAGTCCGGCTTAGAGATAAACAGAACAAATCCTCTCATCATTCCAGGTCAGCACCACCTAACGACCCTACTCGTGCGACACTACCATGACCAGGTAAAGCACCAGGGCAGGCACTTCACGGAGGGAGCCATTAGGGACGCTGGGCTATGGCTGGTGGGAGGGAAAAAGTGCATTAGGGGCACACTATTTCGGTGTGTTACCTGCAGAAGACTGCGTGGCAAACTAGAGCATCAGTTGATGGCTGATCTGCCTGCAGATAGGCTACAAGCTGCCCCACCTTTCACATACATCGGCCTGGACGTGTTTGGGCCATGGGAGGTAATTTGCCGTCGGACCAGAGGTGGTCAGGCAAACAACAAAAGGTGGGCCGTGCTGTTTACATGCTTGTGTGTGCGTGCAGTGCACATAGAAGTGATAGAGACATTAAGTGCCTCCAGTTTCATCAACGCTCTTCGGAGATTCTTCTCCATCAGAGGGCCTGCAAAGCAAATCAGGTCTGACCAAGGCACCAATTTCACTGGTGCGTCGAAGGAATTAAACATAGAGGAAGATGCAGACATGCAGCAATACCTACAAGACCAGCGATGCACATGGATTTTCAACCCTCCACATTCCTCTCATATGGGAGGTGCCTGGGAGCGGCTCATCGGTGTGGCACGCCGCATCCTGGACTCCATGTTCCTACAACAGCGCTTTTCCTCCCTGACACACGAAGTCCTCATCACGCTTATGGCAGAGGTATGTGCAATCATCAATGCGAGGCCTCTGCTGCCTGTTTCCACTGACCCAGAGAACCCGTTCATCCTCACTCCATCAATGCTCCTGACACAAAAGACAGGAGCCGCGTCGTCACCTCCAGCGGACTTCGGCAAAGCAGAAATCCTCCGCCAGCAGTGGAAGCAGGTACAACAGCTTGCAGAGACATTTTGGAAAAAATGGCAACGAGAGTACCTGAACACCCTGCAAAGTCGGGCCAAGTGGCAGGACAAAAGACCTAACTTGCAGGACGGAGACATCGTCCTCCTGAGAGACAATGCCGTGCAAAGGAACCACTGGCCTATGGCAATAATCATGAAAACACTTCCCAGCAAGGACAATGTTGTGAGAACTGTGGAAGTCAGAGCAATTCAACAAGGCACTCCTAAAGTGTACAAAAGACCAGTTACTGAACTTGTGTTGCTGATCTCTCCTAAAAACGATGAGTGTGTTTAGTTTGGTAATGCCTACAAATGTATCTAAAGGTTCATAGATATGGTATCTTTAAAATACCAGACAGGGAGTGTCATGGTCTGAACAGACCATAAATTGTTCTTCTGTTCATACATACAATTTTTGCCTAGAATTTGCAGTGTTTAAGCGCCATCTAGTGGCCACTACTGGTACCTAGCTGAATGTAGCGTACAAGTTCATTTCCTGTTAAAGAAAAGAAACTTCGATAGAGAAGGCTGTTCATTTAGTGCTCCTGACTGCTTTAAGATTAAACCTGCTTTAAAGTCATTCATACCCCCACGAGGGCAATGCCTGTAAGTATTGCCATAT
>JAPMUY010006986.1:12500-51312 GCA_026901105.3 Galaxias olidus | reverse complement strand
TATACCCACAGACACAAGCCAGGGAATAATCAGGCTAAAATATACCCACAGACACAAGCCAGGGAATCTGAATCAGGGAATGGAAATGCAACTCCATCAAGCCACCCAGCGAGGTTTTGTAAGTCATAGTTTTTTGGGGTTTGGGGGTCCAAACCGCGTATCATACAGTAATTAATCTTGTTGGAATATGATTATTAGATTTATTCTGCCTCTCTCAAATGTGGACCTTCTGGCCACAAAGCCTCCATAGCAGCTCATCCCAACAATCATTAAAAAAATTCTCACTGCTGTATAAAATTGTGATTATATAGATTCAGATATCTTTAGCTTTAAACCATAGACTATCAAGTGAATCAAACCATGTATGATGCTTATAGTTGGGAACATGTCTATGATGAACTCTATGTTAACATGTCTATGATGATATCTATGTTAACATGTCTATGATGATATCTATGTTGACATGTCTATGATGAACTCTATGTTTCAGGATTCCTACACATTTTCCATTTTAAAATTCCATACTTTTTCAGATTTAAATTTCCAGACTTCTCGGTAGATTTTCAGACCCTATTTGACATCAGAGTACAAATAGCTAGATGTTACCTATGTAAATAAATGGTTTTAAAATCCAACTGTTAACATGTGTTACATTCTGACTATGTATGCTACTATGTTGTCAAATAATTGCCAGAAGATTGTAGCAAGGTACTGTAGCTCAAACAAATTAACACCAAACACAGACAAGTTCAATGCACAGCATTTTATTCAAGCTGCACTGCTAATACAATGCAATGCAGTTTAGTTTTTGTAATGTAAATTTAAATAACTGCATACTTTCAACCCCAACAGTAACAGAAGGGAAGTTCATGTACAATTCACCAAGGAATTGGAAAAGTCCATTGACTTTGCTTCATTGTCTGTTAGATGAAAAACATGCTTGTAAACACTGTTAACAATTAACTATAGTAAAAATAAAGTACACATTTTTTTGTTTGTTGTAATCATACATTAAAAGAATGGCTTTTAAGACCTTAACACATGAACAAAATATAAAATCAGTCACAAAAGTTTAAGAACACTCTCCCATTAACTTTTCTACCCTCAAACACTCTCCCATTGACCGTTTTACCCTCAAACCCCACTTGCTCTCTAAAAATACAAAGTGGTGTGTGAAGAGGAACAAACACACACAGGTCTGACCTGTACTGCCATGGCTAAGCTATACCCTCAAAGTTTCTTAATTCCATTCATTTTCCGCTCAACGTCTTGGTCATATTTCATTAGCTCTCTTTCTTTATCTTGCGCGGCTTTCCTGAGGGCATTTGATTTTGCAAGCACAGAGATATTGTCAGTGGCTTCTGCTTCAACTGCAAGTTCATCTGCAGATGTCAGACGTGGATTAATGTTGGTCTGAAGCTTTCTTCTCTTCATCTGGAGTTGGTCCACCTCATCCTGTACTACCTTCCGTTTCTGTGTTTGTTGTGTGTGCACCCTCTTCCTCTTTTTGGAGCTCTCTGGCCAGCTGTGCATGGAAGAAAATGTCCAGTCTAAAGTGGGCACCAGTGGGCCACCGTGCGGCATCCTCACTTGTTTTGCAGATCACAGCGAAGTCCCTGAACTGGTTGAGGATTGTGTCACGCTTGTTCTCCCTGATCGGTCTAGCACTAGAGATAATCTGCAAGCACAGCCTCAGTTGTTTCTCACAAATGTCTGGCTTCTCTTTTATCTTCTGTGGATCCAGCCATGCCAAGTTTCTAACCAGTGCGTACCTCAGGGGGCATTTCTCCAGCAGCTTGGTCACAGCTGCGACAAGGAACTCCTTGGTCTCTTTTCTAACCGTGAGGACATCTCGCTCAGAAACGTTTTTTCTAACCCTCAACTCTGAAAGCAGTTTGTCTGCAACAAATCCTAAATTGATAAGAGAGGCATCTTTGTGATTTGCTCGATCTTTTAAGTCTTCTGAGAAGAGCTTCACTGGAGTCTTCACCCTCTTAAGTGTATCATCTGTGACAAATCTCTGGAGAAGGCGCTTCAGTATGGTGAAAAGATTGTCTGCCAGGAAAGGTTGTAGGGGCTTATCAGTTTGATACTTTATTAGAAAAGGCAGGCACTCTTGAGCAAAAGAGATGAAGATGTTGGCTTTTACCAAAAACAGGGTCAGTGCATGCCTTTTCAACAGACTCAAAAGACTTGTTTTGGATGTGGTACTTTAGAGGCATTAACATTAGCTACATATGTCTGGATCTGTGGCCATATTTTAATGGCTCTTTCAAGTACTGTGACATTTTCTAGCCATCTATGTTGGCAGTACTTGAGAGGGAAAACAGTTGAACCTGTTACTTTAGCGAAATCATCGCACCTGGCTGGGGAGTCCTTAAAAAGCCAATAAAGACAATTTAGAGGGTGCTCAATGTTCCAAGTGGTTGTAATGCTGCCAGCTTTAAATGCATTGTGCATTATATGTAGTCCACAAGTCCCTGGACAGTGTGTCAAATAGCTTCCAGTTTACATTCGGTCCAGCTGCAATATGCCATGAATCCCAACAGTGTTGCAGTTGATGCGTATTGGTTTGTAGAGGTCATCAGCACATGCATGTCCGAGAAAATGAGAGTCGAAAAACCTTGTGCGTACAGTCTCCATCCCAAAAGAGTATGTGCACATCAAGTTGTTTTGACTGGAGGGGGCGGTTTAAACTCTCGTCAAAAAGTAGAACATAGTCACAAGCAGATTCCACTTCTGACAGAAGTAGTGATGAGAAATGTGGTGCGATACCAAAGGTTGTCAGGTAAGCTGCTTTGTCATCCCCACAGGTGAACTTGGAGGCAATGTTGCTGTCTGGAAACATAAGACGAAAAAGGTCAACCTTCCCAGTACAGCTGTTGAAGGAGCCATGCTTCTCCATGACATCGAGCGCTCAGTACACTTCCGCAGACAGAACCTCTGGCCCACTCACGAAGGTCATCATTGAGCTACTGGATGTAGCTGCAGCTGTGACACTAAGAAAAAAGGACTAATTTGGCTCATTTGGTGTAGTACAAACATTAAAAAAATGTAACTACGCAATAGCTTCACATCCAACAATTATGAACAGTTAAACGCCAGAAGAGTCACTGAATTGACATCATAGATGATAATATATGACATTATAACAAATACTCCACATTCCCACTAGCAATGGCTGTACACAATGATTAAACCATGCCATGTAGCTTTTTCACTACTATGATGCCTCAATTAAAAGCCCGGCCTTTATTTGATTTAATAAACTAATTAATTAACCCATCCTGTATTTGAGAGAGGCTTCTGTTTGGGACAGGCCTTTAATTCCTTTCTCACAAAACTATTGCTAAAGAAAATGTGGAAAAACTAGGCTGTTCATTTGATATGACCAAAATAAAAATGAAAATATGGAGAAATATTATCTTGGTTATTTATATCATCCTTTATTTTTAGTTTGTTAGGATGTGAAAAATATACAAATTGTTTGAAGAATAACAGTAGCCAGCTAGCTAAATATGTTTTGGCTATCTGAAAATAACTTTACAGGGCTAACAAGCTATTTAGATAGCAGTTTACGTTAGCTCAGACTTCCAACTAACGTTAGCTAGTCATTTGCGAAGGCTAGCTAGACTGACTAGCTCAAATTCTCACCGTTCATCATTCCGTTCAGCGGGTTCGTTTTTCGTCAGTCTTGGTCTCACGTTGAGTTGGGTCAAAATTGTTGTGACTCTGGGTGCAGAGGATGCTGTGACAAGACGACAGTGCTTTTGCCCCTGCATGTGGCTTACAATTGCCGCCTCCCCCCATGTTGGAGATGTCAAAAGATTTCATACAAAGTTTGCATCTAGCTTTCTTATCATATTTGGCATTTGAGATTTTTTAGCCAGCAGTTGGAAAACGTGCATTTACCCATTACAGTCATTCAGTCCACACTCTGAAAACCCACTGAAAGTTGGGTTATACGTTTATAGCAGCAAAATCCGCGAGCGCGCAAATAAGATCAGTGCGCACTCAAACAGCCGCGCACGCAGATTATTTTAGCTACACAGCACTCACACGCAGATTATTTTATCTTCACAGCACTCACACGCAGATTATTTTATCTTCCCAGCACTCACACGCAGATTATTTTAGCTTCCCAGCACTCACACGCAGATTATTTTAGTTTCCCAGCACTCACACGCAGATTGTTTTAGCTTCCCAGCACTCACACGCAGATTGTTTTAGCTTCCCAGCACTCACACGCAGATTATTTTAGCTTCCCAGCACTCACACGCAGATTATTTTAGCTTCCCAGCACTCACACGCAGATTGTTTTAGCTTCACAGCACTCACACGCAGATTATTTTAGCTTCCCAGCACTCACACGCAGATTGTTTTAGCTTCCCAGCACTCACACGCAGATTATTTTAGCTTCCCAGCACTCACACGCAGATTATTTTTAGCTTCCCAGCACTCACACGCAGATTGTTTTAGCTTCACAGCACTCACACGCAGATTATTTTAGCTTCCCAGCACTCACACGCAGATTGTTTTAGCTTCCCAGCACTCACACGCAGATTATTTTAGCTTCCCAGCACTCACACGCAGATTATTTTAGCTTCCCAGCACTCACACGCAGATTATTTTAGCTTCCCAGCACTCACACGCAGATTATCTCTGCTCGTGTGAGCAACATTGTAGCCTGCGAGGAGAAAACCATGCTCGTGGATTTTGGCATCGATATTTCCATACTTATCACGGTCACGGACGGACATTTTTGAACTTCCAATTTTACATTTTAGAAAACAGAATAGTGTCAATAGTCTGGAAACACAAACACTTTCCATACTCTCACTTCTGGCCCTCCCTCGTATCCACGGTTACGTAACACCCACAGCGTCCGGCCTTTGTGTTAATGAGTGGATAAGTAACAAGTGGTTTCTAGAACAGTTTGGGCCCCAGGGGCTTCTGGAACCACAGGAGAGAACCACAGGGAGAGAACCACGGGAAGAGACTGCCTGGCCCTCCCTCGTACGAACCCCAGGGAGAGAACCCCAGGGAGAGAACCCCCAGGGAAGAGAACCCCAGGGAGAGAACCCCAGGGAGAGCACCCCAGGGAGAGCACCCCAGGGAGAGCACCCCAGGGAGAGAACCCCAGGGAGAGAACCCCAGGGAGAGCACCCCAGGGAGAGCACCCCAGGGAGAGCACCCCAGGGAGAGAACCCCAGGGAGAGAACCCCAGGGAGAGAACCCCAGGGAGAGAACCCCAGGGAGAGAACCCCAGGGAGAGAACCCCAGGGAGAGAACCCCAGGGAGAGAACTGCAGGGAGAGAACCGCAGGACCAATGAACCCCCCCTCACATCACTCTCAACCACAGGCCTTCATTTCCTACCACAGGACCAATGAGACTCACCTCTCCTCAAACTGAAGGGCAGCTCCTTTCTAGTCAACCTCTCCTCCCGATCTCCCTCCCTCCCTCCATCTCTCCTCAATCTACCCCCACCCCCTCGTTTCTTACCTCACTCTATACCCTTTAATCTTTTCTGCTTTCACACGTAACATTTCCTGAACAAAGACTTCAGTGTCTGTAGTGGTATTAAGTATGAGACCATTCTGTTTTAATATGGCCGCATGTGAGCATGTACATGTATGTGTGATTAACGTGTGTGTTTCTGTGTGATTAACGTCTGTACATCAACATGTGTGTGATTAAGTTGTGTATGTGTTTCTGTGTGATTAACGTCTGTACATCAACGTGTGTATGTGTGTGAATAAGGTGTGTACATCAACATATGTGTTTGTGTGTGATTAACGTGTGTCTGTGTGATTAAGGTGTGTTTGTGTGTGATTAATGTGTGTGCATCAACGTGTGTATGTGTGTGAATAAGGTGTGTACATCAACATATGTGTTTGTGTGTGATTAACGTGTGTCTGTGTGTGATTAAGGTGTGTTTGTGTGTGATTAATGTGTGTGCATCAACGTGTGTGTTAATGTGGTAGTTCTCTCCTCCGAGGTCAACCTGCTCTTTGAGGAGGTTACACACATAAAAATGTGACTGTCAGTCTGTGACGCTACAGCGTTATCATTCAGACTGCAGAGCTACGAGGCTGTGACGCTACAGCGTTATGATTCAGACTGCAGAGCTACGAGGCTGTGACGCTACAGCGTTATGATTCAGACTGCGGAGCTATGAGGCTGTGACACTACAGCGTTATGATTCAGACTGCGGAGCTATGAGGCTGTGACGCTACAGCGTTATGATTCAGACTGCAGAGCTATGAGGCTGTGACGCTACAGCGTTATGATTCAGACTGCGGAGCTATGAGGCTGTGACGCTACAGCGTTATGATTCAGACTGCAGAGCTATGAGGCTGTGACACTACAGCGTTATGATTCAGACTGCAGAGCTACGAGGCTGTGACGCTACAGCGTTATGATTCAGACTGCAGAGCTACGAGGCTGTGACGCTACAGCGTTATGATTCAGACTGCAGAGCTACGAGGCTGTGACGCTACAGCGTTATGATTCAGACTGCAGAGCTATGAGGCTGTGACGCTACAGCGTTATGATTCAGACTGCAGAGCTATGAGGCTGTGACGCTACAGCGTTATGATTCAGACTGCAGAGCTATGAGGCTGTGACGCTACAGCGTTATGATTCAGACTGCAGAGCTACGAGGCTGTGACGCTACAGCGTTATGATTCAGACTGCAGAGCTACAAGGCTGTGACGCTACAGCGTTATGATTCAGACTGCAGAGCTACGAGGCTGTGACGCTACAGCGTTATGATTCAGACTGCAGAGCTACGAGGCTGTGACGCTACAGCGTTATGATTCAGACTGCAGAGCTACAAGGCTGTGACGCTACAGCGTTATGATTCAGACTGCAGAGCTATGAGGCTGTGACGCTACAGCGTTATGATTCAGACTGCAGAGCTACAAGGCTGTGACGCTACAGCGTTATGATTCAGACTGCAGAGCTATGAGGCTGTGACGCTACAGCGTTATGATTCAGACTGCAGAGCTATGAGGCTGTGACGCTACAGCGTTATGATTCAGACTGCAGAGCTATGAGGCTGTGACGCTACAGCGTTATGATTCAGACTGCAGAGCTACGAGGCTGTGACGCTACAGCGTTATGATTCAGACTGCAGAGCTACAAGGCTGTGACGCTACAGCGTTATGATTCAGACTGCAGAGCTACGAGGCTGTGACGCTACAGCGTTATGATTCAGACTGCAGAGCTATGAGGCTGTGACGCTACAGCGTTATGATTCAGACTGCAGAGCTATGAGGCTGTGACGCTACAGCGTTATGATTCAGACTGCAGAGCTATGAGGCTGTGACGCTACAGCGTTATGATTCAGACTGCAGAGCTATGAGGCTGTGACGCTACAGCGTTATGATTCAGACTGCAGAGCTACTAGGCTGTGACGCTACAGCGTTATGATTCAGACTGCAGAGCTATGAGGCTGTGACGCACAGCGTTATGATTCAGACTGCAGAGCTACAAGGCTGTGACGCTACAGCGTTATGATTCAGACTGCAGAGCTACAAGGCTGTGACGCTACAGCGTTATGATTCAGACTGCAGAGCTATGAGGCTGTGACGCTACACATCGTTATGATTCAGACTGCAGAGCTATGAGGCTGTGACGCTACACATCGTTATGATTCAGACTGCAGAGCTACAAGGCTGTGACGCTACAGCGTTATGATTCAGACTGCAGAGCTATGAGGCTGTGACGCACACATTATGATTCAGACTGCAGAGCTATGAGGCTGTGACGCTACAGCGTTATGATTCAGACTGCAGAGCTATGAGGCTGTGACGCTACAGGTTTTACCACCACATCTTATGACGAAACCATGGAAACCATTCGGATAATTACTATAGTATACTATATACTATGATAGTCTTCACAAATCAAAACAGAGAAGTTAAATTGATAACAAACATTTATAGATAACAAACATCTGTGTTTAAAGCTATAGGAACCACACATCTGTTTAAAGCTATAGGAACCACACATCTGTTTAAAGCTATAGGAACCACACATCTGTTTAAAGCTATAGGAACCACACATCTGTGTTTAAAGCTATAGGAACCACACATCTGTTTAAAGCTATAGGAACCACACATCTGTTTAAAGCTATAGGAACCACACTTCTGTTTAAAGCTATAGGAACCACACATCTGTTTAAAGCTATAGGAACCACACATCTGTTTAAAGCTATAGGAACCACACATCTGTGTTTAAAGCTACAGGAACCACACATCTGTGTTTAAAGCTACAGGAACCAAAAACTGGACAAAGAAACTCAATCGATAACTCCCGCTATTTTTAGCCTGATGAGTGAGAGGAGACGTCAGCGCTGTTTTAAACACTAGGACCATTGTCCTCAACTGTGCTTCACACAGACTGGCACAAACACACACACACACAGGGATGGATAAACACACACACACACACTGGGATAGATACACACACACACACACACACACACACACACACACACACACACACACACACACACACACACACACACACACACACACACACACACACACACACACCTGATTATGCCAGAAGTGGAGAAGTATACTGTGATCCACACACAAACACACGCAAACTGGGATGGAAACACACACGCACGCACGCACGCACGCTCGCACGCACGCACGCAAACTGGGATGGACACACTCGAGCATGTAGAAGTGGAAATGTGCTTCGGTACCACTGAGTCTACAGTACTCTGATCAACAGGTACCACTGAGTCTACAGTACTCTGATGAACAGGTACCACTGAGTCTACAGGCTACATGCCTGGGTATGGTCAGTAACTCAGGCCCTGATGAACAGGCTACGTGCCTGGGTATGGTCAGTAACTCAGGTCCTGATGAACAGGCAACATGCCTGGGTATGGTCAGTAACTCAGGTCCTGATGAACAGGCTACATGTCTGGTATGGTCAGTAACTGGGAGAAGCCATATTACTGCTGCACCGCGTGGACATCACAAGGATAAAATACATTTAGTTACCTGCGACTAGGGTTAGCAGAGATACTTTTACCTGTGATTAGCTTTGCAGAGAGACTGTTTATCAGTGTTTAGGTTAAAGAGACTGTTTACATGTGATTAGCTTAGCAGAGAGACTGTTTACCTGTGATTAGCTTAGCAGAGAGACTGTTTACCAGTGTTTAGCTTAGCAGAGAGACTGTTTATCTGTGATTAGCTTAGCAGAGAGACTGTTTATCTGTGATTAGGTTAGAGAGACTGTTTATCTGTGATTAGGTTAGAGAGACTATTTATCT
Organism: Galaxias olidus; assembly: GCA_026901105.3. Lineage (NCBI taxonomy): Eukaryota > Metazoa > Chordata > Actinopteri > Galaxiiformes > Galaxiidae > Galaxias > Galaxias olidus. Next base: position 42,012 of record JAPMUY010006986.1, on the reverse strand, counting down.
GTGATTAGCTTAGCAGAGAGACTGGTTATCTGTGATTAGCTTAGTATAGAGACTGTTTATCTGTGATTAGCTTAGCAGAGAGACTGTTTACCAGTGTTTAGCTTAGCTGAGAGACTGTTTACCAGTGTTTAGGTTAGAGATACAGTTTATATGTGATTAGGTTAGCAGAGAGACCGTTTATCTGTGATTAACGTATCCACCGGGTTAGGGTCAAACTAGATTTCTGTTTCAGTGATGAGAAACATCAGAGGGGGGGGGGGGGACTGTCTGTTTTGACAACGGAGCTGCTCCACTGGGGTGTGCCTTGCTCAAGGGCACGCTGGCAGCCACTGTGGAGGGTGGGGAGAGTGACGTGATTTTCTCTGACCTGTGCTTGACTAGTCGGTCGGAGGGTGCTTGAACCAGTGACCTTCCGTACTCACACTGCTAGGCTAGCCCTGCCCTCACTTGGAGCTGAGGACAATGTAGCCTCAAACAAAACCACCAGCATCTTCATTCTCTTACTAGGTTATATATATCTTTTATAGGTAGATGTAGGAGAGAGGAGGGACAGGGTTAGCCTGGGTCTAAGCTGCTCTGCTAGGAGAGAGGAGGGACAGGGTTAGCCTGGGTCTAAGCTGCTCTGCTAGGAGAGAGGAGGGACAGGGTCAGCCTGGGTCTAAGCTGCTCTGCTAGGGGAGAGGAGAGACAGGGTTAGCGTGGGTCTAAGCTGCTCTGCTAGGGGAGAGGAGGGACAGGGTCAGCCTTGGTCTAAGCTGCTCTGCTAGGGGAGAGGAGGGACAGGGTCAGCCTGGGCGTCCTCGGCCATGAAGTTCTAAATTATACACTGAGTAGACAACACAATAGCTGAATCCTCAATTAGCAACATGATATCAGTATCATAACAGCAACAGTAATAATTTGTGCATCACTAAACCCCCGCTCCGTGGTCTGACATGCCAAGCATGGCCCTTTCCTCTGGATAATGGCTGACCTCCCAGCACTTTACTGTAACAGTTGTTGCATAACTACACTGAGGACGCACGCGCGCGCGCACACACACACACACACACACGTTTTCTCCAGTGACAGTTCCCATAAACAAACAGAGAATAAAATGACACACCATCAGATCTGGAGATTTTCAAAGATTTTCAAGATTTCCTTTTTTTTTGTACTGACTAACATCTGTATTTTTTTTTATTTTGGTATGTGGAATGTTTGTTGTGTCTGGCTGCAGCACGGGGTAAAAGCCCAATCTAAATATTCCTCTTTGTGGGACACTAAAATGAATCTTGAACTGAATCTTGAATTAATCTCTCTCTCTCTCTCTCTCTCTCTCTCTCTCTCTCTCTCTCTCTCTCTCTCTCTCTCTCTCTCTCTCTCTCTCTCTCTCTCTCTCTCTCTCTCTCTCTCTCTCTCTCTCTCTCTCTCTCTCTCTCTCTCTCTCTCTCTCTCTCTCTCTCTCTCTCTCTCTCTCTCTCTCTCTCTCTCTCTCTCTCTCTCTCTCTCTCTCTCTCTCTCTCTCTCTCTCTCTATCTCTCTCTCTCTCTCTCTCTCTCTCTCTCTCTCTCTCTCTCTCTCTCTCTCTCTCTCTCTCTCTCTCTCTCAAACAGCTTCCAACTGTAGTGCCGTGTCCTGTATACTTAAGGTGGGGTTCCAGTTCTGTGTGTATGCACGTGAGTGTGCCTGTGTGCGTGTGTGTCTATGTGCGTGTGTGTGTACGCATGTGTGTCTGTGTGTGCATGTGTCTGTCTGTGTGTGTGTGTCTGTGTGTGCATGTGTCTGTCTGTATGTGAGTGTGTCTGTGTGTGAGTGTGTCTGTGTGTGAGTGTGTCTGTGTGTGAGTGTGTCTGTGTGTGAGTGTGTCTGTGTGTGTCGGTGCGAGAGAGAGAGCACCCCATACAAAATGTTTTGATAAAAATAAGAAGCAAAGATTGAGCCACACATTACAAAGTAGAAAATAACCCTAACCCTAACCCATACAGTACAAAGTAGACCCTAACCCATACAGTACAAAGTAGACCCTAACCCACACAGTAAAAAGTAGACCCTAACCCACACAGTAAAAAGTAGACCCTAACCCACACAGTAAAAAGTAGACCCTTACCCACACAGTAAAAAGTAGACCCTAACCCACACAGTAAAAAGTAGACCCTAACCCACACAGTAAAAAGTAGACCCTTACCCACACAGTAAAAAGTAGACCTTAACCCACACAGTAAAAAGTAGACCCTTACCCACACAGTAAAAAGTAGACCCTTACCCACATAGTAAAAAGTAGACCCTTACCCACACAGTAAAAAGTAGACCCTTACCCACACAGTAAAAAGTAGACCCTTACCCACACAGTAAAAAGTAGACCCTTACCCACACAGTAAAAAGTAGACCCTAACCCACACAGTAAAAAGTAGACCTTAACCCACACAGTAAAAAGTAGACCCTTACCCACACAGTAAAAAGTAGACCCTAACCCACACACTACAAAGTAGACCCTAACCCTAACCATAACCCACACAATACAAAGTAGAAAATAACCCTAACCCACACAATACAAAGTAGAAAATAACCCTAACCCACACAATACAAAGTAGAAAATAACCCTAACCCTAACCCACACAGTACAAAGTAGACCCTAACCCTAACCCACACAGTACAAAGTAGACCCTAACCCTAACCCACACAGTACAAAGTAGACCCTAACCCTAACCCACAAAGTAGAAAATAAGGCATCGCGTATTTACCAGTTAGGGCCCAATGAATCTGTCTCCCGACCAACAAGCATTTCAATCTGTCTCTCTACCAAACTACAAGCATTCAATCTGTCTCTCTACCAAACTACATGCATTTCATCTGTCTCTACCAAACTACAAGCAGTTAATTTGTCTCTTTATCAAACTACAAGCATTTAATTAGTCTCTCTATCAAGCTGCCAGTCAGTAGAACAGAATTGGAACAATGCTTTTTCCATCAGTAGTCGTTTCCTCCACTGAATGGCCGACAGGCAGTGGGTAGGTGAGACAGGAAAGCCACACTTCAACCCGGTCTATCTATCGGTTGACGTAGATCTGACTGCGGATGACTTAGCAATCTACTAGCCTGTACAACCACCACTGTCATAGGCTTAAATGAAGGTCTAGAGACACATATACAAACACAGTAAAACATAGGAGTAAACGATGTTTGATGTAACGACGTACAAGCAGTCAGACAGATACAGATATATGGCTTTCATTGAATGTGACAGCGGTCTGTCTGCGCCTCACTTTCAATTGGGATGAATTGTTCTGCTAGTCAGCTGCATACCTCCCTACCTATATGCCCCTGTCTCTCGCGCTCTCTCGCTCTCTCTCTCTCTCTCTCTCTCACACACACACACACACACACACACACACACACACACACACACACACACACACAGAGCCCATTCATTCAGCCATGGTCATCATAATTAAACACATAGGTGCTTTGTTTTGGAGAAAAGGTTAAGAAGGTAAACACAGCAATGTGTTACAAATTTAAACCTGTAAATTCCTTGTTTAGATTATCAAACGGGTCTTGGATATGAATAGCCCTAGTCATAAAATATGTGCCAAATAGGCTGAAGCATTATCTGGATATAACTTTACCTGATTCTAACTGTAAACCTAATGTTTGTTACAACAATGAGCCTCATAGCTTTCTACTATACTTATATTTTGCTTATTTTTTATTTCAAACATGTCAAATCACTAGCATCAACGTTCATTATATTATCTGAAGCACCAGTCTACATAAACTTGTAAAGTGCTATTCCAAGTAAACGTGAGCGCCTATGGTTGTATAGTGATACAGCAACCACAACCCGTGTGTGATGAAGCCATGCCACATTCTTGGAGTAGGGATGTGATACTAGTTTCAGTAAATATTATTGAAAAGCGGTAACATGTTAACAACTACACAACATCTTACCTAGAATTTTATTCCAACCGGAGGCAGGAAGAGAGGCGAATTAAAGGGTTAAGATCGCTACAATTTGACACTTTTAAATTTTAGGCGTATTCTCCTGTCTCCATCGTGACAACCCACAACAAATCTCTTCTTCACAATGTTTTCTTGTCCAATCACTCGGGTTCACCACAAAAATAGCGCCTATCCGCTTCCTGAAATGAAAAAGCCTTTATGTCCTCGTCTGTGAATAATTTAAACTGTGTTTTCGTCTGTCTCTTTTGCGATCGGTTACAAGAGTTTGTAACCCGATTCCTCAACGCAAAAAAAAGTTTTAAACTTGAGTTGAGTTGGAGAGGGCCAGACTGACGTTTTGTTTGGCCAATAGACGACCTCGTTAGAAGAAGACTAAGCCAATCGAGTAGAATGATATAATATTTCCCCTCCCCCACTCAGTTTCCAGTAATTATTTGCTCTCAAGGTTAAGAGTTTCCCATAGGAAATAATAATTTAGAAACAATGTACAGGAAGAAGGAAGCTCTACGCTATAAATAAACGTCAGACTAGACAATACAATAGCTTGAGTGAGTATTATCTGCGCTTTATTAAGCACAAGCCTATTAGCTTCTTTAGCCTTGCTATACTTGCAATTTCAATGGAACAATGCACACCTTGCCTATAATCTACCTCGCATCTGTATACACACGCACAGACACCCACACGCACGAACACACACGGGCACGGACATACACGCGTACAACGTTGATTACATATCCGGACAGTGTCCGCTACAGAGTTTCAGACCGGATGTTTTCTGGACAGGAGCCCCGGCCAACGGGCCAACAGTCTGGTTTTCCTAGGAGAATGAACGTGGGCTTCCATCAGAGAATTCAGGAGGCGTTCATTGTTAACGAACATATGTTTATAACAGTGGTTAATAACGTTGCAAAGTGCACCTCTGAGTTTAATTAAATATGCCTGCCCGGAAGATAAGACAGGTATATGGGCGATTCTACAGAAATTTTTCAAATTGCAGTCCCCACCTAAGTATTTTAAAAATAATCAACTTTTTAAACTTTTATGTCTTCTCTTGATAATTATATGGTCTATTTAGTAACAATACTTTCATTGTGATACCATGCAATTAGACATTTACAAAATCAGGGTTTATATGCTACTTTTTTTGAGAAGGCGATGTTGAGAACCAGAGAGGTTCTGGACGATTCTGCCCGCTCCAAAATGCAATTCGGCAACTTCCTTCTAGCTTTGAAGGAATTACAAAAATGCGAGGTTTTGATCACAGTTCCAGTTGAGCATACTGACAATATAATCGAATCGTTGTAAAAAAAAAAAAGAAAAGTAGTATTCAAGATTTCAGTTTAAGTAGTCAGCATACAGGATGATAGTAGCGCGAGCAGCCTCAGTGCTGAACTAATCAACCGCAACTGTTGTGGCGCATGCGCGACAAAAATGAATGAATCACATTCTGAAACTACTCGTTAGTACCGAGTCATTTTAAAGATTCGCTCAAAATAACGAATGAACGAATCGTTCATAAACGACACATCACTGGACTGTCCAAACTGCTTCCAAGCCTATCCGAGAATATGGATTGTAAAATGAATTTATTTACTAATTTGGCGTCTTTTGTAGTAATAATGTTAGCGTCCGTGATCACTTTCACAAGTGCTTCAGCTGAGCAAACGAAGACTGTAGAATTTAACGTGAAACCGGGAGGAGTAGTGCACACATTCTCTGAGAAGATGGTAAGCGATGCTAGAATATGGATAGTTAGCATTTAGCTAGCTAGCGTGTCCAGAGTTTGCGGACAATATAGTATTATTTAGTTACGGCCAACTTTAATATGAAGTGGCGTATTAGGATCAAGTAAATTGCATTAGGTAAAGTTAATGTTATGCTATTGATTTTGTGTGCAACCACAGCTGGAACACACAGATGGACTACTAGTGTGAAAAGCAGCAAATCATCATATAGGCTACATTTTCTCATTGAATAAAACATAACTGAGAAAACATAAGGTGTTCCAAAAGTCGGCTGACAGTTATTACATATATACTTTTGTTATAACTAATGTTATAACTCATTATTTAGCGGTTTTGTCTTTCGTCGCGGGATTATGCGGAAACAGTCTTTGAGAGGCTGACACGTCAGTGCCATAAGGACCCTTTGGATTGGTTCAGACAAATTCCAAGAAGTTCCTTAGAGATTCCTTTAGAGATGCAGTCACTCTTCTAGGCGATTTTCCAATGAATTAGTTTGTTCTTACATTTGAAGTACGTTACTTTTTTTTAACTGCAGATATAGATAAATATTTCCCATTGTGCATTACCCTGTGTTTTAAATCAGCAAACGTATTGAATCCTTGTAGCTTCACTACGTCTTCAAATCTTCTCTTCAAGTTTGCTGGTCTGTTGTTTCTTGTTTCTCTCTGTACCCTCCCAGAAAGAATATGAGTGTGCTTTCACCTACGCATCACAAGGAGGAACCAATGAGGTAGGTTTCCCTATAGAGCGTAGACGTTTATCACAACACGAAGAGAAATTTACGGGACTTTTTCAGAAGGCATTATTGGACCCCTTTTGAGTATTTATCTGTTCAAAGTACGATTGGTGTAATGTTGACATTCACTTGTGTGTATATATTTAAGTTAATGTTAATATTTACACACACGTACACAAGTTAATGTTAATATATTTATGTGTGTGTGTGTGTGTGTGTGTGTGTGTGTGTATATATATATATATATGTGTGTGTGTGTGTGTGTGTGTGTGTGTGTGTGTGTGTGTGTGTGTGTGTGTGTGTGTATCTATGTATATCCATTCAGTTCTAGAAAGTTCCTTTCAGTTCCAAAGCCAGAATGTTTAGTGTAGATATGGAGTGTTCTGCTGTTACTGTAGGTGTGGAGTGTTGTGCTGCTCGATGCTCTCCTCTCTTATACCTTTAACATATAGATGTTTGATAATACTAATGTCAGCGTCCTCTGTCTGTTTGTGAGCAGCAATGGCTGATGAGTATCGGCCTCAGTGATAATGACCAACTATTCTCCTGCTCTGTGTGGAGGTATGCACACACATATTCTCTCTCTCTCACACACATACACACACGCGCACTCTGTCTCTCTGTTCTCCTGCTCTGTGTGGAGGGTTGTTTCAGTGGACTGACTGACAAGTATACACACACTGTACTTAATAAGTTTAGGTATATAAACATATCGAGAATTTTGTTGTATTTACACGCTTGTCAGTTTTAGTTTTATTTATTTTCAGCATCTGTCTCAGAGGGTAGAACAGTAGATTGACTGTATTATACATATGTAAATAACCCTAACCCAACTGTAGACAGATACGAAAAATAAAGTGTAGAGGGTCTTAGTATCTTTTATTGTTATATTAAAGAGGATAATTTAACCTCATCCAGTGACTCCTGGATAGTTAGAGCATTTAGATTGATAGCTTTGAAATTGAATTGAATGGAATTCAGTGGTTTAGTTCCAGCTTTATCCAAGAGCACCCCCTAAACATGCAAACCTCAACTGATTCAACAGTCGGTAGGAAACTCAAAGTTTAGGACTAGTTTTGACTCGACCTGTGAATGACACGTAGACATGGGTCGATCTTTGTTTGCTTGTTTGTTTGTTGTTGTTATTGTCGCTGATCTAGCCTATGTGTTACTGTGTCCCAAACTCTCTGCCCAGACCCCAGGGGAAGTCCTACCTCTTCTTCACTCAGTTCAAGGCTGAGCTCAAAGGAACCAAGATCGAATACGCCAACGCATATGTTAGTTTGATTGCACACTCGTGCGCACACACTCTGAAACACATGCACACAGAAACAGTTTCCAGTTAACCCCCCTCTCTCTCTGTCTCTCAATGTCTCTCCTTCCTTCCTTCCTTCCTTCCTTCCTGTCCAGTCCCAGACTGCAGCTGGAGGGCAGAAAGACGTTCCGTTGAAACCGGAGGAGTTCACCGTGGGAGAGAGCACAGGTGATTTAAGTGTTGCTTTTCAGCTACATTTCACTTATGTAATATTATTATTTATTTATCTTTGCACAGGTTATATTTGTGTTTGAAAAAGTGCATTTAAAGTTATATTAGGGCAAAATAGTTGTAATGTTCTCACTTACCTGATCTCCTTCTTCTTCTCAGTGACCCACACAGACGGAAAATTCCGAGCTGAGCTCTCCAAGCTCACAGTCATTGGCCGGACACAACACGACGAGCTCTGATTGGCGAACAATCTCTGCTGACTGTTTGACAGCTGAAATTGACCAATCAGGACATTGTATCAGGCTCTGAACGTGGGGCCACTTTGCTCTGCCATCCAATGAAGGAAGAGCTTGGAGCAGAAGGGAAGATACTGTGGGATTGACAGACTGGGATATCGGGAAAATTGGGTTTTTCTTACACTGATGAACATATCTGTTCCTTTTGAAGTGCTTGAATCTAGAGTACTGAGACCACAAGCTTTTTGTAATATTAGTTAAATAGTTATAGTGAAAGACAACAGAATTACTTGCCCTGGATGCAGCAGTAGGTACACTCAGACTTCATAATAAGCGGAGTCAACTCTTGACAGATGACTAGCACAGATGGGATAGTGTCAACAAGTGGGAGATTTTATCACCCAAATGACTTATAATGAAGAAAAAAAAATACCCTAGATAAGACCCGGCTCAAATCATGAACTTTCTCTAGAGTGATCAATGCGGCTTCATCTGATGTAAGTTGTCTGTTACAGGCTCTGTTTTAAGCTGTCTCAAATCCTTCTTAATTAGCTGCCTTTGAATGAAGAGAATCTGTGATTCATAATTTTGAATACAATTCCACTATGATTTTAAGGTAGCATTATATCCTTAATAAATGGCTCTAAATTGCTATGCTGGCTGTAGTCCTTCTGTTGTTCTTCATCATATCCAGTAGGTGGCGATAGGTAGGATTAATGCACTGATATTCAGGATCTGCAAATCATGAAGTCTGAATGCAGGTCTGTGTGACACTCCTGAAATTCTTTGAAAAACCGGCACAGAAGTAAAATGTATTACCCGATCCTGTATAGCAAAACATGGGATTTCCAAATTCGGATCATTCTGTTCCAGATGGTTAACCATGGGATGTTGAGAATTGAAGGGAATAATAATAACAATTTAATTATAACAATTACGATAGGTGCCCGGCTGCACCAGTTGATTGATCAATTTAGAGAAACAAAATCACTAAGGAACAAATGCGCCAAACGCAATCGAGAACATGTGTTTTTAGTCTGGATTTAAAAGTAGTCAGGCTAGGAGCAAGTCTGGATTTAAAAGTAGTCAGGCTAGGAGCGAGTCTCATTTATAAGTAGTCAGGCTAAGAGCGAGTCTGGATTTAAAAGTAGTCAGCCTAGGAGCGAGTTTCATTTATAAGTAGTCAGGCTAGGAGCGAGTCTCATTTAAAAGTAGTCCGGCTAGGAGCGAGTTTCATTTATAAGTAGTCAGGCTAGGAGCGAGTCTCATTTAAAAGTAGTCAGGCTAGGAGCGAGTCTCATTTAAAAGTAGTCAGGTGAGGAGAAAGTCTCAGATCTTCCGGAAGTTGGTTTTAGCTTCTTGTTGCATAGTAGCTACTGATCATTTACCTTTTTCTGTTTTTCCTCTGGGGACGATCAGCAGACCTGTTCCAGATGACCTGAGCGGTCTAGAAGGTTCATATTCTAGTAGCATGTCGGTAATGTATTTTGGACTCAGATTATTTAGTGACTTGCAGGTGAGCAACAGTATTTTAAAATCAACTCTGACACACGGGGAGCCAGTGTAGTGATTTGAGAATTGGTGTAAAAGTCTGTTAAAAGTCTAGCAGCAGTATTCTGAACAAGCTGCAGTCGTCCAAGCGTTTTTTGGCGAATACGACCAGAGAAGACCATTTACAGTGGTCCAATTTAGTGGTAATACATGCATGAATAAGTTTTACGAAGAGGTTTTTGTGACATGAGTCCTGCACTGTTTTTGAGGTGATGGTATGCGGACTTTATTACCAGGGTTGTAGTGCTATTTTATTAAGTACCCCCCCCCCCCCCTCTCCGCGAAAAAAAATTCTTTCGACTATGCTAACATACAATTCTCATTAAATAATTGCAAGACATATAATTAAACATTTTGGCACCGGGACAACATCACATTGTTCAAGTGAACTGCAACAACCAGATCACAAGCCTTGCTTACGTTAGCCATGCCAATACGGTTTTTGATTCGTTTCATTTACTAATGTAACCAACCACGCACTTAGATCATCATCTTGTATTATTATTATTATTAGACTACAAGTTTAGGGAAGCCTAGGCTACGTACATATCTGCCGCCTATGGCAGTCTTTTTGACCGCAGGTTATCCAGGTTGGCCGAGAGACATTTTTTGTGTTGCTATCTCTGTATCACAAGCGAGAGGCTCGTTCACTATAGGCGCTGTTACCTTTTTTAGAAAGTTTGCTTGCGTCTTTGTGGCTGTAGTGATAGTTGAAAATATATTTTGTTTTTTATTATTGTCAGAAGTCCCGGAGCGTTACTTTTGAGTGACATGGGCTCAAGGTGAGCGCTAACTCTTAGCCTTTCCTCTTTAGCACCAAAGATATTTAGCACTTTTTTCCTCATTCAGCTGTATGATTAAGACAAAAAATGTGTAAGATAAGAAGTCAGCCTGAAAACCAGGCATAAATTGAAGCACTTAAAATCTTAACATATTGCTAGTATTTTAAACTTAAAATGGGATAATGAAAATTCACAATTTTTTTTGTCTTTGGTAACTTTCGTTAATAACTTTTGATTAAAAATAGCAATATAAAGATTTTAAGTGCTTACATTTATGGATTTATAATCTTTGGTGTCAGGTAACAATAAAAACTTGTTAATGTTAATATACTCATAATTCAGAAATGGGAGACATCCTGCCGTTTTCTGTCACCATGTCCCAGACTAACTATGTGCACTGCCGAAGTGTAAAGGGACATTTAGAGAACTCAATTTAGCAGAAGAAATTAACCATACAATTGATTTCCACAATATGAAAATATTCAAATAAAAAACGTAATTTTTCAGGTTTAAAGTTATTGAGCCTAAGAATGCACTCTCTATCAAGTTTATTTGTGAACCCTCCTTGAGCAGAATGTGTCCGGGTAGAAATGAGGTCATAAAGTAAAAAATTCAAGACTAAATGGAAGTTTCCAAAGGACAAAGGCATTAACATTTTAAATGACGACAGAACACAGAAATATGGTTTTAAAAGGTACGGTACCAAAGCCCTTCAAAATGTATTTGTAGATGAATTGCAAGTAAATAATAGTCCCAGAGGGACAACCAGTGCATCCACTGAATGGTAACAATAGTTATGTTAAAAATTTTTGATTACTTTTAATTTTATAAAAAAGAAAGAAATCTAACGAAAAGGATAAGACAATGTTTGTAACTATTTACAAGACAATGAGTACAGTTAATTAAAAAAACAAGATGCAAAAAGAAAAAGGTGTCTTCCATTTTGGAGCTATTTACAATTCTATACAGGATGGGAGACGGCGCTCCTGCTGCAAAAGACAGAACAAAGAAGATAATTAGTACAATATAGCACGTGCTGGTGTGTGTGCTACCTGTAACTTGATGAGGCATTGTGTGTGTGCTACCTGTAACTTGATGAGGCATCGTGTGTGTGCTACCTGTAACTTGATGAGGCATTGTGTGTGTGCTACCTGTAACTTAATGAGGCACTGTGTGTGTGCTACCTGTAACTTGTTTTTGATGAGGCATTGTGTGTGTGCTACCTGTAACTTGTTTTTGATGAGGCACTGTGTGTGTGCTACCTGTAACTTAATGAGGCACTGAGTGTGTGCTACCTGTAACTTGATGAGGCACTGAGTGTGTGCTACCTGTAACTTGATGAGGCATTGTGTGTGTGCTACCTGTAACTTGATGAGGCATTGTGTGTGTGCTACCTGTAACTTGTTTTTGATGAGGCATTGTGTGTGTGCTACCTGTAACTTGTTTTTGATGAGGCATTGTGTGTGTGCTACCTGTAACTTGTTTTTGATGAGGCATTGTGTGTGTGCTACCTGTAACTTGATGAGGCATTGTGTTTTGATGAGGCATTGTGTGTGTGCTGTACCTGTAACTTGTGTGTGTGCTATGATGAGGCATTGTGTGTGTGCTACCTGTAACTTGTTTTTGATATATATTTGAGGCATTGTGTGTGTGCTACCTGTAACTTGTTTTTGATATATATTTGAGGCATTGTGTGTGTGTGTGTGTGCGTTACCTATAGACGGTTGAGGAGCGTGTTCTGAATGTCTTCGTACACCTGAGTGTAGATTTCTTCTTTAGACTTGAGACCGTTCAGGCTCTCTGAAACAACAGAGTCAGGTCAAGACACCTCACACTGTCATTAAAAAGCTTCAACTACTTCTGTTCCAACAAAGCTGTCGTAGCCTCTAATGTAGACACAGTCAAGAGGTGTGTGGTACTCTGGTTGACAGCAGTCAGCATCTCATGTTAGCGACTTGTTTTATGGTAGCCTTCTATATGTCTGTAGGCCGCAGTGTCCTACTCACCGATGTCTAAACCGCTGTTCTCCATATCAGCTCGGTGTTTGAGGTACATGGGCCACACGTGTCCGTCGAAGAGGCCGGGAGGGTCCGGCACAGTGTACTGTCTCGTACTGTAGAGGGAACACCAGAGGCAACAGCAGTTTACTCACAGCTACTCAGCCTTTTCTCATTGCTGTGAATTATTACACCATTAAGATCGCAGTGTCTCTGTTACAGAACATAATCCTTAAACAGCCTAATGTTATACTCACAGCTGTGCTTTACTCAATGATTTAAGTACCTTTTCAAGGCTGAAATCAAATCTTAGAAGTCAAGACTTTTGAGATCCGTCCTCACCTCCTTCTTCTCTTGCACTCTTCATAGGGGATGGAGATGTAGTAGCACTTATTGTACACGCCCATCAGAGGCCTGCAGGGGGCAGCAGAGACCAGAAACACAGGGAGCATGTTACATTAAGTAGACCTCCTTCTCTCTAGTGAATATGCTATCCATCCATCCATCCATCCATCCATCCGCTATACCGCTTAGCCTTTGCAGGGTCGCGGGGGGCTGGAGCCTATCCCAGCCGACACAAGTCGCCAGTCTATCACAGGGCTGAGACATAGGGACAGACAACAACTCACACTCACATTCACACCTAAGGGCAATTTAGAGTCACCAATTAACCTGCATGTTTTTGGACTGTGGGAGGAAACCGGAGTACCCGGAGGAAACCCACGCGAACACAGGGAGAACATGCAAACTCCACACAGAAAGGCCCTTGGGTCAGGTTGGGATTGAACCCAGGACCTTCTTGCTGTGAGACAACAGTGCTAACCACCGAGCCACCGTGCTGCCTAACATGCTACCCAAATGGAATGCTATCTAAGACACTGACTGAATATCCGTCTGTCCCCTCACCCAAACCTTAACTATTAGATGGGGAATTGTAAGGCTGATCCCACATCAGTGACTAGTTAGAAAAACATTCTTGTCTTCCTGCACTACACTACAAGGGTTTCCAGCAGGTATCCCCTCCCTTTCATAATTGAAGTCTTGGTAAATCTTATCCTTTTTATAAAATGGTAAGCCTCATTTCAGCTCTCTGCAGTGAATACATGTTACAGACTGAAACTGCAGCTATGGTAATTTCAAAGGCTGCATGCGCTGCTTTCCCTCTCAATCCTGCATAAGGGAATAAAATAAAAAAAGTGTTCAGATCCAGTCCAGTGTCACTGACAACACAACACCCTACATAAGGCCTCCGTAGTGTTCAGATCCAGTCCATTATCACTGACAACACAACACCCTACATAAGGCCTCCGTAGTGTTCAGATCCAGTCCAGTGTCTGACAACACAACACACTCCGTAGTGCAGGCCCACTCTGCTAGGCCCCACAGCAGCCTGCTCCCTAATCAGTGTTCTCCTCCTCTCAAACACTATCTACCCACAACACCCTCTACCAACACCCCATAGCTTACATATGCAATGCAAGTCAAGCTTAATTACACAAACCCCTTTACACTCTCCCTCTCTCTCTCTGTGTGTGTGTGTGTGTGTGTGCGCGTGTGTGTGTGTGTGTGTAGCGGGGCCGATATCTCTGTGGTGTCCCTCCCAGTGGATACACTAGTGTTACGTACAGGGTTAGACAGTCCCTCCACTCATCTCCAGCAGCTCCAGACACTGAAGTAGAACAGAGTCTGGGACTAGGAGGCACTGAGGAGTTATATTAAGCTTCTCTAGAAAAACATTTGAACTCTACTTTCTTTTGCACAACTAAATGCAACAGTAAGCATCTAATTTGAAATAATGTTAAAACACTAGAAAGTGTGTTTATTCACCGTTTGAATGCAGTCACAATGTTCTAAACAAAACTTATTTTTTTTATTCTCAGAATATAGTTTTATGTTATTTATATTTATATATGATTTTTTTTGTAGCATAAAATATGCGACCATACTATTATGTTAGTATGTACAAGTGTCTCCGCACCAATAAGGTCACGTGACCATCTGGCGTGACTGTTAAGCATCTCTAGAAGTTTCTAACAGGACGTTCTGTTCTGTAGAGTGTGACGTTATGGGGTGGTCCCGTGATCGATTACTGTGCACTACATTCACGTCATACACCACAGGGGGCACCTTGGCAGCCTCATCTGAATGGACACAGGTTTAGCTCAGCCCTTTGGAATGGCTCGTCAGTTACATGTCATTCACCACAAGGGGGGCACCTTGGCAGACATCTGACCTTTTACTTAGAATTTAACCTTTGTAATGGCTAGTCCGTTATCAAAGCATAACTTGACACTGGCTCTTAAACTGAAAAATTATACCTAGTTGGTCAACATTCAACTTGAGTGAATTATATAATGCGAAAACATGATCAAATATTGCTTTTGCTAAATATTTTGACTGCTGAGCTGTTAAAGTATAGACATAGTAGAAATATAAACGTAAACCAAATTAAGTCTCACCTCACCTGTAGTTATAGAGTAGAAACCCTTCCACTATGAGGTCTCACCTGTAGTTATAGAGAAGAAACTACCACAATGAGGTCTCACCAGTAGTTATAGAGAAACCCTTCCACTATGAGGTCTCACCTGTAGTTATAGAGGAGAAACCCTTCCACTATGAGGATGTGGACCTGCGGATCATCACTCTCGGGGTCAGAGGTTGGCACGGCAACGCCATGAGAACGGGCAAACTTCACCGGGTTCTCAGCCCAGCCTTTTATGGTGTTTGTCATGGCCTCCATGTCCAACGCTGTGATGACTAGAGGGAGGAGACAGGAGGGAATCAGAGACAGGCTGGGAGTTGTTGAAATGTAATCATAGTTGTGTATGTTTCTGTTGTTGCTAGGGTATAGGAGATGAGTCAGTGCAGGCTTTAATGGACACAGTCTTAATAGAATAGTGACCCATGGTTGGTGATGCATTTCAATCCCTCCCAATAGTTGTAGCTAGGTGATGGAGTCTCCCTAGATAAGCCCCCCCCACTCCCCCACTCTGAGACTCAAAGCTGTGAAAGCTGACCCAGCAGACGTTTTGAAAGTTGAGGGACATTTGGGTATAAATACTGTTGTTTGTATTTTCTCCAACAGGGCAGACCGGATCTTACCATCCCACTGTCTAAAGCCGTCCTCCCCGACTGCTATCTGATCAGGTTTCTGAAATAATAGTCACCAATGAAACAGTGCTGCAATCTCTGACAGGCCAGTCAGCGCACACACGCGCACACACACACACACACACACACACACACACACACACACACACACACACACACACACACACACACACAGACAGACAGACAGACAGACAGACAGACAGACAGACACACACACACACACACACAGACAGACAGACAGACAGACAGACAGACAGACAGACAGACAATGACGTGCAGGTCAGAGGAGGAGTGAAGTCATGGAGGATCTTAATGAGAAGGCTAGTTAGCAAAACTTACAAAAAAGACAATAAGTTACAAACGGAAAAATATACTAGACATGCATACGATATAGCAAGGCAGAAAAGTTCTACAAAGCACATGCTGTATTCTGACTTGAAAAGAAACAGGCAACCATCAAGGGAAAGGTTTTAGAAGAGAACATAAATAGACTTTAGGCTGATAAGGTAAAGGTCATGTGATTTACTTAGAAGCACAGAGAAGTGGAGGGGGTGTGGCTATAGAAACTACTCAGCTTTGTTATGCACAGCACAAGGCAATGGAAATAACCACAAGACTGCCAGATAGACAGATGTACAGTACTACTTTATATATATATATATATATACTGTACTAAAACCTACCTTGTAGAAATCATCCTGATGGACAACGCAGCAGTTTGGCAGGGCTTTGATTAGCCGATTAGTTAGGGTGGTTTTACCACCGTTTGTTACCCTGGGGACGGAGAAGAAATCAAACTTTAATATTATTTTATATTAAATAATGTATTAATTTTTAAGTATGTTTAAATTGTGTGGGAAAGGGACCCAATTCACTGTCATTTCAAAATGTTACATTTCAACAGTTACAATGTCTATGGTTTACTAGATACGTTTTATGTCAGCATTAACTCACTGAAGTAGGTTCTCCTTTTTTTTCAAATTGTGTAGTCATCATAAAATATTTAAACACAGACAGTATAATTAAATCTCGCCCCCCAAAAATGTATTGTATTAGTGACAATATTCCATCTTCTCATAATAATAACCTTTGCTAACGTTCATATAGTGATATGTTCCAAAAACTAAATTAACAACTGAAAAATGAATTAGTCATGCATAAATAACTCTAGAAAACAAGTCAAGCAGCCATTTACTAATGTTTATTGTACGTAATGAAGACGTATTGAAATGTCAAGTAATATCAAAAAGTAATTTCAAAACAGTGTCCATCCAATTTCTAATGATCGCGCTAAAATTTCAAATGTCCCGCTCTTACATGACAATAAAAGGTAAAGCCAGTCCATTCGCTACCACTCACAAATGTAACGTCTATGTTACACAGTTAACCCCCCGAATTCGTTTAGTAACTAAATCATAAAGCTAGTGAGCTCAATTTTACCCAAAGTTGTCAACTATATGCAGTAAATATAGCATTTGGTAGTTGTAGCGAACTGAAAAGATAGAACAAAACTGGGTAACCAGTTCTTATTAAGAAATGTCCTACATGTCAGGTTAGCCTATGTCTCTGGCCAGGGAGGAATATGAAACAAAGCTGGTTTGCTAAAACAACATTAACGTTACCATAGTAAATAGCTAGCATGCTATGTTGTCGAAATATTTTTGTTTTCTTTTCCTTTCATTTGGGTACCTACCCGCCAATTCCTATTATGAATTTCATCTTCTCAGTCCGTTTGTCCATAATAACTTCCACCAAGAAAGCAGCAAAATGTTGTAAGCAGCAGAACTGTGAAAAATCCAATCAATGAGGTAAAAAAAAGTAAATTCTGTTGCTAGCTTACAAATGCATGAACTCTAAACTGTCATTTACGTTTCCACAAGCAGTTATTATAACTTTCATTGATAAGAGCGCGAGTCGTTTAGTTTATATACAGCTTATCACATACGTCACGCAGATACGTTCCTCTACAACCGTACCCCCTCGTGGTTTGCCTTATTCATGGACATCCGGTCCACAGACCCCCCTAGACACGCCCAATCGTTGCAGGGGTTTACCGATGTATTTGCATATTTGTGATGGTGAACTCTTGCACCTGTCATGTCCTTAAGAGCACGTGAATTTCCATAGAGGCATTGACCAGTCCATCATATGATTATGTGACGTGCCTTTTGACGGGGTTACGTGTATATAAAAAAAGCATTTTACTAACTATATCAAACATATAAAAAGCCTTTTACTAACTAGATCAAAACTATTTAAAAAAAGCCTTTACTAACTAGATAAGAAATAGGTAAGCAGGGTACAATAAGCTTAGCCCAATTGCCTGATCACAAGATGATGAAATTATTCAGCTATAGAAATTATCTATATAATAATATATAATAATATAATATAATATATATAACATAATAATAATATAATAATAATATATATATAAACAATCTGTTTTTGTTTGTTTTATATTTTAATGTCTGATAATGACTTTTTTAGGTGAGGTATATTTTATTTTTACCCACTTAACCTCACCTGCACATGGTTATTATATATATATATTTATTTATTTTTATATATATATATATATATATATATATATATATATATAAATATATATATATATATGTATGTATGTATACATTTTTAATAATTTTTTTGTGTTTCTGTTTTATAACTGTGCGAATAAATAAATAAACAAAAAAAATGAAATTAAGTCATTATAATATAGTGTATTATATATTATAACCTAAGCCTAGCCTATATGCTCTATACTGCTATCCCCTGACCTTGACCTTATAGTTTATTATAATACACACACACAGTGAGGAGAGGACACATTTCACTTGGCTCTATTCTTTGAGTGTGGTGGAGTTAGGGTAAAGTGTGTCAAAGGCAAACTGTGTGATAGGGTAGCAAGCTGCACATTCCTCTCTTAAGTCTACAGGATACACACACACAAACACACAAAGTTAACCTGACACACTTCCATCAGGAGTTTGTTGATATGTTTGGTGCGCCATTGGACTTAAGACATTTTTGATAGACAGTCGAGCTCTAATTAAACTCTCACTTACTAATATCAGTAGGGATTGTTCTTCACGTTTAAATATAATATGTTGTCCTTAATGTGACTTGTTGCAATACCAAAGAATAGAACAAAAACATGATTGGATACAAGATACAGATTTCCAAGCATTACTAGAATTCAAATTATTCAGGTCAAAGTTGAAAATATGTTTTTTTAAGGATTGCTATCAGTATCTGGTCCTATTGTGTCAATAAGTATTCCAAACACTTATCAAACAAATAAAGATGCATATATTCTGAGACAATATTACATTGTTTATTGAAGATACTGTTGTTATTTGTTTTGTTTCTTCCTACACTTCAAATGGACAGCTATTCTCTCTGAACACACACTCTCTCTTCACTGACATGAGGTGGAAAAGGTCATTAAAGCGACAGCTTCCTGGATTGATGGGTTAGCTTGCGGAGAGCATTAGTCTACGCCGTGCAGCCTGTCACACACTGTCAGGCTTTGCATAGGTCAGTCCGTGTGTGCTTTGAGGGACAGCACTGTCAGTCTCTGCATAGGTCAGTCCGTGTGTGCTTTGAGGGACAGCACTGTCAGTCTCTGCATAGGTCAGTCCGTGTGTGCTTTGAGGGACAGCACTGTCAGTCTTTGCATAGGTCAGTCCGTGTGTGGTTTGAGGGACAGCACTGTTAGTCTCTGCATAGGTCAGTCCGTGTGTGCTTTGGGGGACAGCACTGTCAGTCTCTGCATAGGTCAGTCCGTGTGTGCTTTGGGGGACAGCACTGTCAGAGGCGCCGGGTTCATTCACACAGGTGTGGGGATGGGGGGTCTCAATTGTTTGAGACAATGGTTTGAAATCAAATCCGTAATATTATGTACCTATGCTAAAGCAGCATTTAGTAAATGGAGTTGTGAAACATTGCCCCCTCAAAAAACAATGGTGTGCACGACGCCTCTGACCACTTGATCTTGTCCATCCTGTACCCTCTGGTTCAATGCTGCCTTTATTTAGACTGGCCCTGTGTGACTTCATAGCCGCTCGCTGGCACGTCCACAGCTGATGTTTCCATCAGAGAGGGGATTGGGACAGGGTGAGAGGGAGAGAACAGACCGGCACAAAGAGAACACTCAGAAGGCAGGGAGGGAGGGTGAAATAGTGTTTTTGAGCCCCTTATTTAATGTGCATATGCATTGTGTGTGTATGTGGTTGTGTTGGGCCCTGTGTGTGTGTGTGTTTGTGCGTGTTGGACCCTGTGTGTGTGTGTGTGTGTGTGTGTGTGTGTGTGTGTGTGTGTGTGTGTGTGTGTGTGTGTGTGTGTGTGTGTGTGTGTGTGTGTGTGTGTTTGTGCGTGTTGGACCCAGTTTGTGTGTGTGTGTGTGTGTGTGTGTGTGTGTGTGTGTGTGTGTGTGTTTGTGTTTTGTGCGTGTTGGACCCAGTTTGTGTGTGTGTGTGTGTGTGTGTGTGTGTGTGTGTGTGTGTGTGTGTTTAGGCCCCTCGTGTGACAGGCGTGTTGGTCTATTGGAGGTGGTAGAACTTCATAATAAACTGCACTAATCCTTGTCATGCGAAAACACCTGTTAGGGAATTCCAGGTTTACACTGATGACGTTTCCCAATATTATACGTGCTATTTCTATACACTATATATATATATACAATCTAACAGTGTACTCCAAAATACTAAGTCAATGTATGTGTATGGAACAGTGGACAAGGTTGTCTGATGGACAAGGAGAATAGAAGGGTTTCAATAGTGTGACGATAGTCATTACTGAACTATTGGACTAAAATACGGCTTATTGTAACATGAGGGTAATTTGTTTACCTTACAAAAAAGCAGGGAATAATTTGTTGGTATACAGTAGGTCTTTGATAATCTGTGGCTTATCTGTAACATATTAACAGGTAATGTAATCTTTATTTCATTATTTATTTTCCTTTTCCACCTGAACTCCCAGGCTCATTTAGAAGAAAATGAAGCCTGTTTTTTTTATGCCAATGATGAGGTTCACATCAGAACCCTTGGATTTCCTGATTACCAACCTACACTTGACTTCTTCTGAGTCAGAGAGACAGACAGAGATCATGTGATCGGGCTGGTCCAACCAGTGCAGAGCCAGTTGAAACCTCTCCTTACCTCTTGTCTATAGGCTCTCTGATTCATGTTATGACTACAAACTGCATTCAATGTGCTAACGTGGAACTAATTCATATACAAAACCTAAAAACAAAATAAAGACTTTTAAGTATAACAGTTGTTGATTTATTCGTTTTATATACACAGCAGAATATGCTAATATCAACAAAAATAAGAACTTTGTAGAATACATAATCTCGTTTCATTAAGCAAAAATGAAGCAAAACATTTTCTGAAAAAACAAGCTACACACTGTATTTGTTAGCAGACACATGTCTGATGTGAAAGACAATGACTTTCTTTAATCTTTTCAGTGGAATAAAGACATAAGTATTGTGCTTTCATAGTCAAAATCAGGGAAAATGCTAATCCGGAATTAGTTATTATCACCGCATGTTTTGCAGTCTACATGTATATTTAGTTTTAATAAGTCTCTGGGTACTTGATTATTCTGTGACTACTGTGTACTTTGCTGTTCTTAATCGTCTATGTACTGTGGTCTGGCTTTTAAAGGTCTCTTTTGGACTCAATGCTAGAAGGTACAACCATACAGCCCACTCTCGTTTCTTGTTGAGGATTTAGTTAAATAAAAGCAGGCACTTACAGACCACTTGGAATTAAAGTTTCAAGCATCGTAAACATATCTTTAATTTTTTCAAAGTGTGATGGCACGATTGCTTTTGTAGAAATGCATGATTGACCTATTGGCAAGGAAACAAACAAAACTATTGTATTTTACTAATGTATAAAATAAAAAGATAATTTAAAAAATCTAAATTTATATTAAGAGGGTAAACTGCCTCTGAAAGCGTCAGGGATGCTTTTTTACCATTGAATGACCGTCATAATACTCTCATTTGCAGTAGTGAAGGCCAGATGTAGACCAAAAAATAAAATAATATAATTCTCTTAAAAATAAAACCAATAACCTCGCCACTGCCTTATTTTGCTACTATTTGCCAAGCTGGTAATATGTATAGTATTTAAGATGAATTTAAGGCGAATATAAAATAGTCTACTCTAAGCAACATGCATTTGACTGGAATGAGTGTACAGTTTCCTCTGCAGTTTAAATGGTTTCCTAACTGCAGCACCCCCATGAGATGCTAACCCCACCTTGCATGGACCAGCCCAATGTTATTCTGGTGATATGCCAAGCCAAGCTAGCATGGAGCTGGCCTGCCGCAGTGTGGGGCCAATAGAATTAGAATGAACAGAATTAGCATATTTAGCTAAAACCAAAGTCATACACCTACATGGATGAAGACTATAACAGCTTTTATTTCCTCTTTCCTGTTCAGCTTGGTTTCCATGGTTTGGTTTATAGGGACAGTGAGATCGGCTAGGCTTGGCTGTAAGCCTTCTAAATCTATGGTGTTAGCACACACTCTCTGTCCAGTAAAACAAAAGCCATGCAAGGTATTTTTTTAACAGTTTCATAGAAAAGCACAACAGTTTTGACAGCCAATGATTGCTTTGATATCTTTTTTTTACATAGCTTTAGAAATTCAGAGATTTCTCAATGCAGCGTTATTGAAAAATAAATATTACAGGCCTAAAATGTAGCCCCTCCTGAAAATAGGGTATATATTTTGAGGCAACAAAAAGACGATATGTTTTGGCAAAACATTCTACTGGTTTTACAGTAAAGCACTTGAAATGTCACATAAAATGGAGAATAATGAAGATTTCAAAAGAAGTAGTCTATTGAATCACAACACTTGGATATAGGGTCACCTTCATAAAGTTTTCATATGAACTGTCGTATGAACCGATTATTACAAATCCAAAGATGACTAGGTCACAGCTAAGTTAGTTAGTGGACCAGGCCGACTCCACTCAGCCAGGCAGCCTTTGAGCAGACAAACGTTCTAGATGCAATAACTGTAACAGTCACTGGGCCTTCCTTGCCATTGCACAGACCCCGCACCTTTAGGTGACATGAGTGGGTCCTGATGGAAGAAAGGGAGGTTATCATTGGACATTTGAGCATTGTTATGAGAAAAACAACAGCACTGATCACCAGCTGGGTGTTGTTGACATTTCAGACCATGTTCAGATACTGTGGGGAGAGAGGGATGGGAATAGAAAAGTTACCACTGATATCGGGTCAGTTTACAAAACGTACAATTCATAATTCAGTGATGGGAAGGTAGGGGAAACTGACGTCTAGTCTGTCAATATGGCCATACTGGATTAGTCTTTCAAATAAAGATTCCCCTTGATGCGAATGTGTTGATGATAAATAGTGCCACCTAGTGTTGTATGTGAGTAAAGCAGCAGTTTCACCTCCAAGATAAATGGAGCAGGTCTTCCTCACAAGCCCTGCTCAGCCATCATTGACTTGGGCCTGTAAATTAAGTTCATCAGATGTAAACCTCCCGTCCACACACTCAAAACTCAAACCACAGAACATAGTCACAAAATCCGTTATAGATAACACTAGGATCCTTAGCAAGCCAATCTAGCATTCTCCTCCTTTACCTCTCAGTCTTGGCTGGCTCTTGTGGGATTGGCTGATCCCTCTGTTCCTGCTCTATCCTACACACACACACACACACACACACACACACACACACACACACACACGTAAACACACACAGCAAGTAGAAGAGAAAGAGGAAGCATGAAGAGCATGCTAAAACATTCTAGAACAAACGTGACAATTTGAAGTGTTCCACAATTGCTAAAACACATTTCTTGAAACCTTCACCCATTTTCTCAAAACTTTAAACAGCAATCCAAATATTCAAACTACATTCACATAACCCCGGACTCGTCTGGCAAAATCATACACGGCTTTCAGATCATACACACAGCCAGTAAAGATATAAAACTACACAGCATTCATTAGACACTACATCAGAAACAAAGCCAGTAAAGATATAAAAACTACACAGCATTCATTAGACACTGGAGCCATATGAGACACAGCGTCCAGGGCCAGTAGTTGCAGATTTTATTTTTTTCACGTATCGTAAACGCATTTTGCGAAAGCAAATAAGTATACAGTAATAGTAATCACAACTTAGCACAGTGACTATATTGTATACTGAATACTGCAAGTAATACAGTATTGAATGTCTGTATATTCAGCATTTGCAAAAATACAGTAAGCCCAAAGAATAAAGAAACTTCAGTAAATAAATAGCACATTACAGTACAATCCAAAATTTTGTGCAACTGCAAACTCAAAGTCAATGAGAGATTCATTGTGGCTCAGCATCACATTTTTGTGCTGGGTCCTGACAGAGGACTTTGTCACATCACATGCAACGATGTCCCTTGCCAGGAAACAGGGAAAAAAAATGCTGATGTGCCAGGTCCAGTCTTTACAAAAATCCATACCTATGTCATCCCAGACCAATTCCATTGCCTGTATGGAACTGTAAACTGTTGCCCGAATTTCATCTGAAATTACTGTTTTTGAATATTTGGATTTGGGTTTAAAGTTTTGAGAAAATGGGTGAAGGTTACAAGAAATGTGTTTTAGCAATTGTAAAATACTGTGTTCTGGCTTGTGCAATTGGTTTGATCGCATCATTTGAAACAAGTTTGAAGAATTTTGAGTCATTGAGAGGAAACGATGACGGCTGTGTTGAAGTTGTTTAACTTTTGCCGCCATCTTCCTACACTAGTGCATCACAGCGATGTGTTTTAGTGAGGATGTGTTTAGAGTTTTGCAAAAAGAGTGGAATAGTTTTGCAAATTGTGTCTAACTACCTAAACTTGTATAAGGTTTTGCCAAAAGGATTAATGATCTGACAAATGAGTTTAAGCCACTGATGGTTTAGTTCAGAGAAAGGGATTTAGTTTTCCAGAGCAATTGTGAATATTTTTATAGAGACTAATCATTTATCTTACCTCTCTCTCCGGGCTTTGATCCTCTCGTCATCAAATCTGAAACAAACACATACATAACCGTTTTATAGTAACAAAGTATCCATGTAGCCAATGACAATGTAACCCTTTAAAGAAACAAAATGTCCATGTAGCCAATGACAATGTTACCCTTTTAAAGACACAAAATGTCCAAGTAGCCAATGACAATGTTACCCTTTTAAAGACACAAAATGTCACTGTAGCCAATGACAATGTAACCCTTTTAAAAAAACAAAATGTCCATGTAGCCAATGACAATGTAACCCGTTTAAAAAAACAAAATGTCCATGTAACCATGACAATGTAACCCTTTTAAAGAAACTAAATATCCATGTAGCCAATGACAATGTAACCCTTTTAAAAAACAAAATGTCCATGTAGCCAATGACAATGTAACCTTTTTAAAGAAACAAAATGTCCATGTAGCCAATGACAATGTAACCCTTTAAAGAAACAAAATGTCCATGTAACCATGACAATGTAACCCTTTTAAAGAAACTAAATATCCATGTAGCCAATGACAATGTAACCCGTTTAAAAAACAAAATGTCCATGTAGCCAATGACAATGTAACCTTTTTAAAGAAACAAAATGTCCATGTAGCCAATGACAATAAAACCCTTTTAAAGAAACAAAATATCCATGCAGCCAATGACAATGTAACCCGTTTAAAGAAACAAAATGTCCATGTAACCATGACAATGACAATCCCGTCTCCAATCTCACTTGTTCTCCTTAGTTTACCTCCAGTTTGTTCCCCTTGTACAGTGTCCTTGAGTTATTAGAAAGGTAATTATACTGTAAATCCCATGTATTATTATTATTATTATTATTATTATTATTATTATTATTATTATTATTATTATTATTATTATCATCCCATGTATTATTATAATTATTATTATTATTATTATGAATAATAATAATCCCATGTATAATTATTATTATTATTATTATGAATAATAATAACCCCATGTATTATTATTATTATGAATAATAATAATCCCATGTATATAATAATAATAATAATAATAATAAGTAATAATAATAATAATTATAATTATTATTATTATTATGAATAATATTAATCCCATGTATTATTATTATTATTATTATTATTATGAATAATAATAATCCCATGTATTAACCGCATCATATCACTCCCCTTTTCTGAACCGTTGATAATATTTAAATAGTTGAAGAAATCAGACAGCCCTATAAATAAAGGCAGCCCTATAAATAAAGGCAGCCCTATAAATAAAGACAGCCCTGTAAATAAAGACAGCCCTATAAATAAAGAAGTTTGTGAAAACATACCTCCAAAACAATGGTGTTACTATGTATACGTTTAGTGTGTTTAAATGTGTGTGTGTCTGTGGTAATGTTCTAGTGTGTGTGTTACTGTGTGTGTGTGTGTGTGTGGGGGGGGGATGTTCTAGAACTCACTGTACTACACACTCCGGCACCTGCACGTGCTCCATGGGAACGATGTCTGCCAGCTCATCCAGACTGTGGACGTACTGGATCTTATTCATAAACTTCACACTGTGGATCAACATCAACAACAACAAACAACAACAGGGAAACATGTAAACAAAAACAAAACACTCGGGAACGTTTAGACTGTTGGAGGGACACTGGGACTGTGTGTGTGTGCTTGCGTGTAGGTCTGTTTGTGTGTATGTGTGTGTGTGTGTGTGTGTGTGTGTGTGTGTGTGTGTGTGTGTGTGTGTGTGTGTGTGTGTGTGTGTGTGTGTGTGTGTGTGTGTGCGCGTGTGTGCGTGCACATGTGTTAGGTGTGTGTGCGTGCGTGTGTTACCTGATGAAGGGTCGGGATATGGCCAGCACGGTGTGTGTGTGTGTGTGTGTGTGTTACCTGATGAATGGTCGGGATATGGCCAGCACGGTGTGTGTGTGTGTGTGTGTGTGTGTGTGTGTGTGTGTGTGTGTGTGTGTGTGTGTGTTACCTGATGAAGGGTCGGGATATGGCCAGCACGGTGTGTGTGTGTGTGTGTGTTACCTGATGAAGGGTCGGGATATGGCCAGCACGGTGTGTGTGTGTGTGTGTGTGTGTGTGTGTGTTACCTGATGAATGGTCGGGATATGGCCAGCACGGTGTGTGTGTGTGTGTGTGTGTGTGTGTATGTGTGTGTGTGTGTGTGTGTGTGTGTGTGTGTGTGTGTGTGTGTTACCTGATGAAGGGTCTGGATATGGCCAGAACGGTGCGTATGAACCAGGTGGGATGGGCGATGACCAGAGACTTCAGGTTCTTTCTCAGTCTGAAATCACAAGACCACAAACACACTCAATCTGGACCACATTACACACGAGACCACGAAACACACTCAATCTGGACCACATTACACACGAGACCACGAAACACACTCAATCTGGACCACATTACACACGAGACCACAAACACACTCAATCTGGAACACATTACACACGAGACCACAAACACACTCAATCTGGACCACATTACACACGAGACCACGAAACACACTCAATCTGGACCACATTACACACGAGACCACAAACACACTCAATCTGGACCACATTACACACAAGACCACAAACACACTCAATCTGGACCACATTACACACGAGACCACAAACACACTCAATCTGGACCACATTACACACGAGACCACAAACACACTCAATCTGGACCACATTACACACGAGACCACAAACACACTCAATCTGGACCACATTACACACGAGACCACGAAACACACTCAATCTGGACCACATTACACACGAGACCACGAAACACACTCAATCTGGACCACATTACACACGAGACCACGAAACACACTCAATCTGGACCACATTACACACGAGACCACGAAACACACTCAATCTGGAACACATTACACACAAGAGCACAAACACACTCAATCTGGACCACATTACACACGAGACCACGAAACACACTCAATCTGGACCGCATCACACACAAGACCACAAACACACTCAATCTGGAACACATTACACACAAGACCAAAAACACACTCAATCTGGACCACATTACACACGAGACCACAAACACACTCAATCTGGAATACATTACATACAGGACCTGGGATATCTATCTAGGTAAAAATAAAAAATTATATATATGTATTTTTTTTCTCACCTATATACAGTATATAAAAATTAAATAAACCGTTTTTATTTTTATTTTTTACATCCCAGCGTATGTAAAATAAATGTTTCATATAAAATTTTCATATTTACCTCCTGTCAATCATCTGATAGCACTTCTTCAACCAACCAAGCCCAGGCATCTTTCCTCTGGGTGTGGCCCCGTTCATGTAAATAATGAGGTAGTCCTCGGCAACCAGCATCTCCAAGCTGCTCACTACGTACCTTATGGGACGAGAGGAAAGCAGTTCAAACGCCGAGATAGAACCTGAACAGGAAGTGATTATGTCGTGTTCCACAACAGGAAAAGAGGTTCTCATCACAGCCTACATGCTCTATGAAGAGGGAAAGGTTCTGTGCTCACAAGAAAAGGTTCTCCATGATGTAGTGATAGTCAGAACAGCTGCTGTCTGGGAGGTAACAGGCGGAGAACACGATGATGGCGTTCAGGCCCTCACCATAGTAACCTGCACACAGAGAGACAGACAACACAGCGCTTTGTTCCAATACGGAAAACATGGATTTGGCAAAAGATTTGTTTTGCTCTCAAAACAATCATGTCATCACCCAAACAATTTATTACAGAATTGAGATAATAACTGCAACAGTTTGTGGCTTGATTAGTCTTTTTCTGTTTTGTTTGGCTGTGAGGTGCCAGACACCAGGCTTCATTTGAAAAAAACTCAAATGTCTTGGTGGAGATGGGCTCCATAGAAACATGAGCACGTCTGTGAGTACCTCCGTGGGTGATGACCCTCAGGTAGGGTCTGATGACCTGCATGTCGATACGGTGCTCCTGTTCGCCGATGACCACCGTCCTCCAGAGGCGCCCGTTGCCGCCGGCGACGCCGTCCAGGTCACCCTCGCCCTCTCCGTCAGCAGCCTCCCCCGCTTTGGCCGAGGCCATAGGAGCGTCGTCTGTCCAGGAAACAAACACCAACAGGATCTACCATTGCTTATTTCAAAATAAAAGTATAGCACCTCTTTAAACACAAACAACATGGACCTCAATGGGAACAGGATCTGCCAAACATTTATTTCAGAATAAAAGTGTAGCCAATTTTTAAACGCAAACAACAGGTACCTCAGTGGGAACAGAAACAACCTTTATTTCAGAATAAAAGTATAGACACTTTTTAAACACAAACAACAGGGACCTCAGTGGTAGCAATAATCTACCAACATTTATTTATAAATAAACTTTTAAAAGACATTCAGTACCCCATGCCGAAATAATGTCTTTTGACCAACTCTGACACAAACATCAGTAGTTATCGTGTGCATTAAGTCTTTGGAGGATTTACAAATGCATGGCAGTGCCTCTTTGCCTTTCTAAGTGTGTGTGTGTGTGTGTGTGTGTGTGTGTGTGTGTGCGCGCGCGCGCTGAACCCTGACCTTCCCATTCCAGGTCGTTGCCGTTAGTGATGAACTCCAGCGAGTCGCTATCGTCAGGCGTGTCGATGTCATCGACGTTTATGTCCAGGTCGTCAGGCGTATCCAGGAAGTCCTCCGATAGCAACGAGCCCTCGCTGTGGTCCAAGGAAAGGTTCATCTCCGGGGCAACCAGCGTGCGTCGTTTACGGTGAGAAGAAGACCCTCCTCCTCCTCCTCCTCCTCCACTGGGGTTAATGTTCAAGGAGCTGGGGGCCGCTGGAACACAGGACAGGATTATCAATAACATTAAGAGATGGATTGATTGATTGAAACGTCCTCCAATCTACACAGATTT
>JAPMUY010006986.1:0-7500 GCA_026901105.3 Galaxias olidus | reverse complement strand
ACCCTTCTCCTGTCTGTGTGGTCTCTCTCTCTAGCTGATCCTAACCCTTGTCCTGACTGAGTGGTCTCTCTCTCTAGCTGATCCTACCCCTTCTCCTGTCTGAGTGGTCTCTCTCTAGCTGATCCTAACCTTTCTCCTGTCTGAGTGGTCTCTCTCGCTAGCTGATCCTAACCCTTCTCCTGTCTGAGTGGTCTCTCTCTGGCTGATCCTAACCCTTCTCCTGTCTGAGTGGTCTCTCTCTCTAGCTGATCCTAACCTTTCTCCTGTCTGAGTGGTCTCTCTCGCTAGCTGATCCTAACCCTTCTCCTGTCTGAGTGGTCTCTCTCTCTAGCTGATCCTAACCCTTCTCCTCTCTGAGTGGTCTCTCTCTAGCTGATCCTAACCCTTCTCCTGTCTGAGTGGTCTCTCTCTCTAGCTGATCCTACCCCTTGTCCTGACTGAGTGGTCTCTCTCTCTAGCTGATTCTAACCCTTCTCCTGTCTGTGTGGTCTCTCTCTGGCTGATCCTAACCCTTCTCCTGTCTGAGTGGTCTCTCTCTCTAGCTGATCCCAACCCTTGTCCTGTCTGAGTGGTCTCTCTCTCTAGCTGATCCTACCCCTTGTCCTGTCTGTGTGGTCTCTCTAGCTGATCCTAACCCTTCTCCTGTCTGAGTGGTCTCTCTTTAGCTGATCCTAACCCTTCTTCTGTCTGAGTGGTCTCTCTCTCTAGCTGATCCTACCCCTTGTCCTGTCTGTTTGACGGACAGACAGAAAGATTGACTGACTAGCTGTCTCTTTGGCTGACTGGCTGGTTGATTGTGTGTTTGACTGACAGACTGACAGATTGACTGACTAGCTGTCTCATTGGCTGACTGTTGAATGTGTGTTTGACTGACTGACTGACAGATTGACTGCATAGCTGTCTCATTGGCTGGCTGATTGATTGTGTGTTTGACTGACAGACAGACAGATTGACTGACTAGCTGTCTAGTTGGCTGACTGGTTATTTGTTTTGGCTTGGTGACTGACAGAAAAGACTGGCTTGCTTTCCGATTGGCTAGTAAATTTATTAAAATAAGTATAACTGATGGGCTGGCTTGCTGATCGAATCCGAAACCCTGGCGAAGTTCACTTACACACTTACACATAGTAATAATAGTAATAATAATAATACATTTTATTTATAGAGCGCTTTTCTAAACCCCAAAGTCAACAAGAAGAAGGTAAGATGGCAGGTAGTAAATCCTTTCATTCATGTTTTGTCATTTCTTTATCATAATCTTCATTATAATTAATAATCCTTCCCTAATCACAGACCAGACTCCCTAAATCACCTTCGTTATAATGAATAATTAATAAGGTATCACTCCCTAACCTAAGACAATGGACTGTCTGATCAGCTTTCCATTGTTCCTGAACCCAGGAGAACTATTTGGCTCCTTTACAAATAGAAAACCATGTGCTGTTATCGCGACATTGCAGTCATTTAGCAAATGCTTTTAACTAACAGCACCTAACAAATAGTGCATTCAACTAGAGCAGGTACAAAACACTGTCAACAATATCAGCGAGTCAAACAGGTGCCTCCACATCACAACCTTCCAGCTGAAAGCATCACCAGTGCTTCCTCGTAACAGTAGTTGCCAAGGTAATCTCTTAGACAAATGACATGTTTGGTTGCTGTTGTTTTAAAACCTGTTTGATACACTAGCTTGTGTGTGCAGGTGGTGCTGTAGGTTCAGTGTGCACAGAGTACTGAATGGGTGGTCACCTGGTGGTGGTGGTGGTGGGCGCTTAAGAAGGCTGACACCAGTAGCAAAACAAACAACACCTGCTTCTGCACAGACAGAGGTACAGTCATTTAAAATCAGATATCATAATAATAATCCCGTGAATGAAATGCATCAAGATAGATATGCATGCACTTAGTATATTGCATTATATATGTATATACATAACCAATCGTTTTGTATTAGTAATATTCATCGCCAAGTGTGTGCATGTGTGTGTGTGTGTGTGTGTGTGTGTGTGTGTGTGTGTGTGTGTAGTAAACAAAACAATCAATTTCAAGGTTATCTATTGTGTGTGTGTGTGTGTGTGTGTGTGTGTGTGTGTGTGTGTGTGTGTGTGTGTGTTTCCGTGAATAGGCTGTGAAGGCGTGTGGTCTCAATGACTCACGTACGTAGTCGGCAGTGGTAGATCCCTGGATTCTTCCCGGTCCTCTCTTGTCCCTGTTCCCTCACCGATTCAAAGATTAGAATGGGGAATAAAATATTAATCCTCCATACCGTGGGGGCAATATACTGCTCTAGCAAGAAGCACCCCTCTTTTTTTTTCTCGGTGAAAAATCTTAATTTGGTCTCTCTCTCTCTCTCTCTCTCTCTCTCTCTCTCTCTCTCTCTCTCTCTCTCTCTCTCTCTCTCTCTCTCTCTCTCTCTCTCTCTCTCTCTCTCTCTCTCTCTCTCTCTCGGTCTCTCTGTTTCCTACAGCAGGTGCTCTAAGACAGGGGGAGGCTCTGTGCCACTGCTAACCACTTCCCTCCTCCTTTTCCTCCTTCTACCCCTCGCTTCATCTTTGTCTACAGAGGGAAAAAATGGGGAGAGAGAGAGGGGGAGAGAGATAGAGAGAGGGGGTGAGAGAGAGAGGGAGAGATAGAGAGAGGGGGGGCTAGATGTAAAGACCAAACCGAAGGCAGTCTCTCAGCTTAGAATCACACCGTATAACACAAACACACACACACACACACACGTCTCTCCCTCTCTCTCTCTCTCTCTCTCTCTCTCTCTCTCTCACACACACACACACACACACACACACACATGTCTCTCTCTCTCTCTCTCTCTCTCTCTCTCTCTCTCTCTCTCACACACACGCACACATACAGACACACAGCCAAAAAGCCTACTAGACGTAATACATCTGGTTTGGCAATTTTCTGTCCGACTGCCAATATTACATGCTCTTTTTATTTCCTGTACACACAAGGTCACAGTCATTAACCCGGAGGTTAACCAGCAAAACCTTAACAAGCTTTAAAGAAGCCTGGTGGGGATAAACAGCCCCATCTCTGTGCGTTAAACCCCATCCTGATGTGTGAATGGCCGTCTCTGTGCCCACTGTTCCCTGGCAACAGTATCTTTCTCACTAAGACGAGCTACCTCTCTCTCTCTTTCTCTCCTCGACCCAGTTGTTCTCTCTATCCCAATCTTTCCACCCCTTACTCTTCAGCGAGCGCGCACACACATATAGCACCCACATGCCACGCACACACCGTGTATTCACACTCTCACTAATATCCTCCCTCCAGTCATATTCCTCTCCTTCATGTTTCTCCACGCGTTATCATCGCGTTATGCCCCACCCCACCCCTGTTCCCCGTTGGCTCTATATATTCATTATGAATAACACGAGCAAGTTGCAGAAGACAAACCTTTTTTTGTGCTACTGTTGAATTGCCCCCATTCAAGATGATTCAGTTACATCTCTGACACCGTCTCATATCGTATCAGTAGCCTATATTGTGCAGTTGCTTCCCGAAATAGCCTACCTCACGATTAACCATATCAGGGTCTAATCGATATAAAGCCCATTCAGACAATTAACCACCTGGTTGAGCTGTAATATTGTTTCTAATGCCACACTTTAAAAAAAGATGTGTTAAGGGCACGAGCTCTTGGCTTCTCCCCCCCATGGGACAGCTGGCTGATTGTTTACCGGTTGGTTCGTGCCACTGCGCTATTCTTTACCGATATTTACCGTTTCTGCGTCTCTAGTCTAGACGTTAACGTGAGTGTCCGCGTATGTTGATTGACTGACACACGTGACAGCTGGCCCGGTGCTGCGGTCCCTCGGTCCGCACTGTACATGAGAAGATGGCTGCGAGTAATTATTACGGTTTCACACATGGTGCCGGTCCACAATACAGGTAAAATAATTGCTGCACTGACAGTGTGCCTAGCCCGTTATTATAACAGTGTCTCGCAGCTTTGGCAACACCCGTGCACTACTCTGCGGAGACATCTAGTTAGTTAACGGTAGCTACTGTAGCTAGGTAGCCTAACTAGCTCCCGGTAGCTAGATTAGCTGGCTAGCTGTGGTTGCTGCAAGTTAGCTGCTGCGCAGTTGGCGTATGATGAACCTCGATAAACTGTCAAATTTGTTTTGAAAGCTTACGAGATTGTTAGTGTACTGTTGTCAGCTAAGTAATTATGTGGTTAGATTGCTCCACTAACGTTTGCTAAAAAGCTTTTCCTGGTCCAAAGCTAGGCTTGATTTGAACTTGTTGTAGTCTGCAGCTGTCACTTTCTGGAATTTGATGGTACTAGGCCACTGCCATTGGTGAAATGGGGCTGGGGTTTCCAATTTGTCATATGTTTGTATGACTCTGTTACGTGGACCGCTAGTCAGACGTCTGATTATCTGTCCATGCAAACTGGTTGGCTAAATAGTTTGTACTGAGCCAAGGTAACAGCTCTGCTTCTGCATCATCAGTTATAATTTGACTTGTTATTGTTGTCTAGGTGATATTAATATTATACTATCGATTCTGGAAGTTTTACTTTAGATTGATGTCGATGATGGGTCAGTTTGTCTCACACACAGACGGAGAGACCGGTATGTTTTACTGCTTGCTGACTTTACCTCGTTGTTTACAGTCCCTTTCTGTGGTGTCTTCCTTTAGACAAAAAGGCAACGGTGCATCACAGCCTAGTCCCATCCCATTCATAGTGTGTGTGTGTGTGTGTGTGTGTGTGTGTGTGTGTGTGTGTGCGTGCGTGCGTGCGTGTTTGCGTGCGCGCGCGCGTGCGTGCGTGCGTGCGGGGAAACGCAGGGTCAGTGAAGGCTACACACAGGTACCCCAGCTGTGTGTAGCTTTGTGGGTTTGACCTTATCCTCAGTTGGCACGGTGATGTTGTCTTGGTAACTGTATGTCCATGAGGTGGTTAGACACCACTAGTGAGCACCTCTTGAAACATGACATGTCTTCATGTCTCCTTTCTTTGGCTGCACACGCCGCTAACATATGTTTCTGTGATGAAGTAGGTCGGTGGAGGTACAGACTCCTGCTTACATATGCTTAAAATGTCCTCATTAACAATGCCATGGCCTGTGGTATTGCTGCGTCTTTTTCAAACCGAAAGATGAAATTTGCTGAAATGTAGTCTCTTTCAGATAAAAAGGTTGTATCTCCAGAAAGACAATTTATCAGGTTTCAAGGAAAAGTTGTTTGCTTTTCCAGATTGATTGATGTTGTTTTGACTGGCTTCAGAAAGGTCATCATAAGCTAATGAAACTCAGGATAAAATATCTTAAGGGTTTATCTCTAAGTCTCTCTTTCATCTTCCTCCTTTTCTCTCTCTCACCGTATTGTTCCCTGCTAGTTTCTCCTCCTCCCTGCCCGTATCATAGTAACATCTTTCTTCATGTAGAGTCATTATGCTGCCACCTGTGTCTGTTTTACCCATTAAGACGTCTTTGTTAAATACACTTCAAACAGAAATACATGTGCACTTCATATTTACACTGTACTGTTAAATACATGTGCACTTCATATTTACACTGTACTGTTAAATACATGTGCACTTCATATTTACACTGTACTGATAAATACTCTTTAAACAGAAATACATGTGCACTTCATATTTACACTGTACTGTTAAATACTCTTTAACAGAAATACATGTGCACTTCATATTTACACTGTACTGTTAAATACTCTTTAAACAGAAATACATGTGCACTTCATATTTACACTGTACTGTTAAATACTCTTTAAACAGAAATACATGTGCACTTCATATTTACACTGTACTGTTAAATACTCTTTAAACAGAAATACATGTGCACTTCATATTTACACTGTACTGTTAAATACTCTTTAAACAGAAATACATGTGCACTTCATATTTACACTGTACTGATAAATACTCTTTAAACAGAAATACATGTGCACTTCATATGTACACTGTACTGTTAAATACTCTTTAACAGAAATACATGTGCACTTCATATTTACACTGTACTGTTAAATACTCTTTAAACAGAAATACATGTGCACTTCATATTTACACTGTACTGTTAAATACTCTTTAACAGAAATACATGTGCACTTCATATTTACACTGTACTGTTAAATACTCTTTAACAGAAATACATGTGCACTTCATATGTACACTGTACTGTGTTCTCCTGTCCTCAGCCCACACGTGACGTCATGTCAAACCATGCTCTATCGCTCCTGTCAGAGGGAAAATCTCAACTCTTAAAAACAATATCTAAAGCAAATGTTTTTCCTTCCTCTCTGTCTCTCCCCCTCGTTACTACTGTTTCTCTGCGGTCCTCTCCTCTTTCTTTGCGGTCCTCTCCTCTTTCTCTGCGGTCCTCTCCTCTCTTTCTCTGCGGTCCTCTCCTCTCTTTCTCTGCGGTCCTCTCCTCTCTTTCTCTGCGGTCCTCTCCTCTTTCTCTGTGGTCCTCTCCTCTCTCTGCGGTCCTCTCCTCTCTCTGCGGTCCTCTCCTCTCTCTGTCTCTGCGGTCCTCTCCCTCTTTCTCTGCGGTCCCTCTCTCTCTCTTTCTCTGCGGTCTGTCCTCTCTGCCTCTCTTTCTCTGTGGTCCTCTCTTTGTCTTGGGTCCTGTCTTTCTATGTGTTCCTCTCATCTTTCTCTGCGGTCCTCTCCTCTCTTTCTCTGCGTCCCTTCTCCCTCTCTGCGGTCCCTCCTCCCTTTCTCTGCGGTCCTCTCCCTTTCTCTGCTGTCCTCTCCCTCTCTTTCTCTCTGCGGTCCTCTCTCCTCTCTCTCTGCGGTCCTCTCCCTCTCTTTCTCTGCGGTCCTCTCCCTTTCTCTCTCTGTCCTCTCCTCTCTTTCTCTGTGGTCCTCTCTTCTCTCTGCGGTCCTCTCCTCTCTCTCTCTCTGCGGTCCTCTCTCTCTCTGCGGTCCTCTCTCCTCTCTCTGCGGTCCTCTCCCTCTCTCTCTCTGCGGTCCCTTCCTCTCTCTCTCTGCGGTCCTCTCTCCCTCTCTTTCTCTGCTGTCCTCTCTCTCTCTGCGGTCCTCTCCTCTTTCTCTGCGGTCCTCTCCTCTCTTTCTCTGCGGTCCTCTCCTCTCTCTGCGGTCCTCTCCTCTCTCTGTGGTCCTCTCCTCTCTTTCTCTGCGGTCCTCTCCTCTCTTTCTCTGCGGTCCTCTCCTCTCTCTGCGGTCCTCTCCTCTCTTTCTCTGCGGTCCTCTCCTCTCTCTGCGGTCCTCTCCTCTCTCTGTGGTCCTCTCCTCTCTTTCTCTGCGGTCCCTCTCTCCCTCTCTCTGCGGTCCCTCCTCTCTTCTTTTCTGCGGTCCTCTCTCTCTTTCTCTGCGGTCCTCTCCTCTCCTCTCTCTGCGGTCCTCTCCTCTCTCTGCGGTCCTCTCCCTCTCTCTGTGGTCCCTCTCTCCTCTCTCTGTGGTCCTCTCCCTCTCTTTCTCTGGCGGTCCTCTCTCCTTTCTCTGCGGTCCTCTCTCTCTCTGCGGTCCTCTCCTCCTCTCTCTGCGGTCCTAGGTGC